>CM034152.1:42146240-42746240 GCA_019776745.2 Taxus chinensis | reverse complement strand
GTATCATATTTTTGGGGTCGGGAAACATTTTGCAAAAGATGTGCAACATGTAAAGGAAAACCTAAAACTGGAAAAAGACATGGAAAAAGTACTTTCAAGAAAAAACTTGGAAAATTATTGGATTTCAATATGTCCCAAAAATGAAATTTTGATTGGCTATCCCAATTTTATTGATGAACTCAAAAATGGGATAACAACTTGCTCTGACTGGGGACTTTATTTGATAACTCAAAGGAAGAGAAATTCCCAAATCTCATAAGTGTCTATCCATTGGGCCTAGGAGTCATAGAAAAGTATAACAAAAAGAGATATGAATGAAGAAAACACACAAAATCAAAAATAAAAGGACTGAAAGAAAACATACCAAATGGAAAGGGGAAACACACAACATAAAGGGAAGCTAATGGTACAAGTAATATAAATTTTTCCTTACTACCTAAATAACTTGAGATAGTGCCTACTGTGTGGCAAAAGGAGTTGGGTTTCATCGAGGTATGATAATTAGAATTCTATTCTCCCCACACTAAGGTGAATCTTAAAGGGACCCCTCTATAAGGAATCAAATTTTTCACGCATTCCCTTTGAATCTCTCCTTTTTTCCTACAAAAGGACTAAGTCTCCAACCTAAAAATCTCATTGTTTAGCCTTCTTGTCGAAAAATTTCTTCAATTTTCCCTAGTGTTCTATGATTCTATCAACGACCTTGGACCTTTTTTCTTCCATATCTACTAGGTACATGATTATTTTATTCATATATTCTTGAAAAGTATCATCCTCGATTACATTAGCCAACTTTAAGGCTAAAAACTCTAAGGAGATAGGAATTGCAACATCAAGACTATATAAAACCTAAAAATGGGACATACTGATAACACGTTTAGGAGTGATGTGATCTACCTATAGTGCATCATACAAGGCCTTGTGTCATGTTCGTCGATTATTATCAACCAACTTCCAGATTATGGTCACCAAGTTCTTATTACTTGATTCTGCCTGACCATTTCCCTGAGGGTAATAATTCTGAGGCATGAGCCAAAGTAATCCCATATCCATAGAAAAACTTAGTGAGTTCATATGATGAAAAATTGGAAGTTTTTTCAACCACAATCTTTTGAGGAATGCCAAACCTTACTATTATGTTCTCCTTGATGAAGTTACAAACAAATTCATAGGTAGAGTGTTTTACGGGTATGGATTTCATCCACTTGGTGAAATATTTAGTTGATATTAGGAAATAGCTATGTTTGGCACTAGACAGAGGGTTTAAATCACTACTAAAATTAATCCCTCATTATTGGAAGGGCTCATTTATTACCACTGACCTTAGGAGAAGTGCTGCCAATTTGGGATGACCAACGAATTACTGATAGGCCTCACACTTAGCTACCCATGTCAATGTGTCTTGAAATAAGGTGGGCCAATAATATCTTTCTTGTAGGATCTTATGAGTTGTAATAGATGCTAAAAAGTGTCCTCTGCAAGCCAAGTTGTGATAGGCTTCCAAAATCCTATCCTACTGCTTATTTTTGTCTATGCAACGAAGAAAAAATCCATCTATTCCTCTTTTGTACATGGCATTATCCCATAATACATATTTAGTTGATCTCAACTTCACTGTTCAATTTTATTTTGAGCTCATATGCTCATGTCATTCTCCATAGGTTAGGAAAAACACAATGTTTGAATACCACTCATCTATCATACTCACTAACAAAACCATATGTAATTCTTCTTCAATGTCCTCACTACCATCAAATTCCTCTCCTAGGTTTGTTTTAAGTGATAAGTTGGCATAAAAATATCCCACGCCCGAGACTGGTAGGTTTTTTATCTAGGTCATCTTCCTTCACCTTGGAAATCCAGTTTCCTCTCTAATTGCCTAGATCTTGCTGAGTTAAAATTGTCTTCAAAACACTGTCAAGAACAAGGACCAACATATGATAATTCAGGATGTAACACCTGAAATTCTTTACTTCCTAAACCACCGCATAAGCATGTTTCTCGATTTAAGACATATTCAATTTATGAGCCTTAAAAGGACAACTCATTAAGGTAATAGGATATTCCACTCCTTTGGAATTAGTTTGCATCAATATCGTAGACACAGTGTGAACTGAGGGTGTACATGATGAAACATTTATGGAAATGTATACATACTAAGACTGGGGCATGTGCAATGACTTCTTTGATTTCATAAAAAGTAGTCTTTCCATCAGTGTTCCATCGAAATGGAACTTTACCATTCATCATCTTGACAATGTGTTGAGTCTTATCGGAAAATTCGGGGACAAACCATCTCAAGAAATGAACTTTCCTGAAGAATGAGTGTATCTTAGTTTTACTCATTGGAAGAGTGATACTTTGTATAGCTTTGACCCGTTAAGGGTCAATCTTAGTTCATTTCTTCTTTACGATATGTCAGGTAGAAATTTTACCTCTTTGAATCCAAACATGGACTTCTTAGGGTTTATGGAAATCTCATGTTGTCGACACCTTATCAAAATCTGCTCCAAGTGGTTACAATGACCTAGTCTATTTTTGGAGAAAACCATGAGATCATACAAGTATACCAAAATAATTTTTTGCATCAAATCCCCGAAGGCCATGTCCACTGCCCCTTGGAAGGTATCCCTAGCGTTGATTAATCTGAATGACATCCTCTGATATGAAAATGTGCCCTAAGGAGTAGTAAATGTCATCTCGTGCTGATCTTCAGTAACAACCTCGACTTAATTGTATCCCAAAAAACCATCTAGTATGGAAATCATCTCAAAACCAATTACCATTTGCAATACATGATCCATGATAAACAGGGGATAATGATCCTTTAGTGAAGACTGATTAAGGTTACGAAAATATACACATATGTGGATTTATCCATTTTTGTTGCTCACCAGGACAATGTTGGCCACCCATGTGGAATAGTGACTAGGAAAAATAATCCTTGCATCCAACATATTTTGAATTTCCACCAGAATGGTGCTAGACATCTTAGCATTATAATGGCGTTGTTTCTTCCTGTAGGGTTGAGCATCTGATTTGAGAGGTTGTAGACATAAATATTACACATTAGACAATATTTAACCCAGTCTTATACTACTATTTCAAATATTCTCAAGTGTACAAAGTACTAATTAATCCCACCTTTTTGCCACCTTTTTCTTATCTTTTATTTCATCTTTCCCTCGTATTTCCCGATACATATTAGCCCATTTCATGACCTTTCTGACATTTTAGCCTAAAATCAAGGTGCCCCAACCTATACTGGGGCACTCCGAGGTGCCTTAGTCCCATTTCAGGTGCCTCGGTCTACGCACAACCTATTCCACTTCTTTTTGGGTCACTTCTAGTTGTTGTTCATCCTTATCTTTTTCTCAGTCGGCCTTGTTGGGATTAATTATGAAATTAAGCTTGAGATCCCTATAAATATAAAGTTATAAGACCATAATGAGGGTCCTAGGTCATTTTTCATCTTATCACTATTATCACTCCATCTAGGGTTGCATCCATATAGTGTCATACATTCAAGCTATGATATCTACGTCACACACACTTCATAGGGGGAGGGATTTCATTTTATTCCATGCACACATGCTACTTATGTTTCTATAACTACTATTGCTTGCTACTTCACAAAGTGCGACTGACACGAGAGCACCTAGGGCACAACACGCACACACACACACACACACCAGAACTACATCAGGGTCCATAATGTAGTGCAACACTTAGTGATAAGTCCACTAGCTTTACAACTAAGGTCAATCCGACCCATTCATATGCATATTTCATTTTTCTATGGTTTGATACTTCTCCTTGCATTACAGGTCATTCTCTAGTTCATCCAACAAATCCAGTGCGATAGACAAGAAACACTCAAAGATACTTATCGACCATACCAGATTTAGATTCTAAGGATTTACAATGTTCCAAGCACCCAGATTGCAAATGAGGGCACCACGGGGTGCCCCAGTACACTCCCATGCACCTGTGTCATCTTAGACAATCAAGATCTGCCCTTTGCAGGGTCTCTGAGGGTTCGTCTATACTTCCAAATTTTATTTCCATATTTATGACACTGTGCGATAGTATTCTGTAATCAGTTGAATCTATTCCTTTCTCTTCTCTTGTACATTAGGGTTTTGTTTCATCTAGAATAGTTTATTTACATTTATTTCATACTGTTTTAGTTCATTTATAATGTTTTAGTCATCCTGATTAGATTAACATTAATACACTAGATATCACCTTAGGCCATCTAGGTACAAATCCTTATTTTTGTTAATCATTTTGGTGAACCCGACCGCTCTTTTTACCACCTTCTAATGTTTTTTCATCACACCCTTTTCTCCTAGCATGCCATCCCCTTATCAAGTCATGGCCCAATCTTCGTACCCCACCTATACACCTACCAAGGTCACCAATATAACTGTTACTGCAGCTAACTTCATGCATTTCCACACTCAACACCCACCTCACTTTCTCACACCTCTATTTTACTCATCCATCAACGTAGTCACTACTCGTCACACTCATATCACTCCATCGGCTAGTCCGCCTATTTCCATACCACCACCAGTTGCATCCACTACTCCACCATCTACTCCTAAAGGCTACGATATTATCGACCAACTTAAAAATACACTAGCCAAGATATCCCTTTACTATTTATTATGTAATGCACCAGACTACCGAGCTACACTTGAGGCTACTCTTCGTTTCATTCATGTTGAATGTGATCACTCTACTGAAGATTTTTCCCATCTCATTCAGTCTCTTTGTAGTTTACCATGTTTGATCTCCCTTACAAACAATGACATATTACCTATCGCCCATAATAACCCTTGTGCACCCTTGCTCATTACCGTTGTCATTAGTACTATCATTATTAAGTGTGTCCTCAATCACAATGGGTCTACTATTAATCTATATGCCCATTCCATTTTACAACAATTAGGCATCAATGATAGTCTCATCTCTCGTAACTCCACTCTCATATGTGGTTATGATTCCTCCACTCATACATGCCTAGGCACAGTCTCCCTTTATATTCGAGTCAAACCTAAAACTGTTCTCACTGAAATCTACATCCTCAATGCTTCTTTTCAATTCAATCTCCTCTTATGTAGGCCTTAGATCCACGTCATGCAAGCCGCACCCTCCACTGTACATAAATGTGTCAAATTCCTTCATGATGGTTATGAATATACTGTTACTGCAAACCCGGAACCATTCAACTATCATCACATTGACCCTGTCACTTCTATGCATGTCCCACCACCTAAGCTTATTTTGTATGTTAACTTGGATAAATATGATGTCGGCCAATCTAGTGTACCCACCTCTACTATTCATTTCATTACTTCTCCTTCTATATCTGCTCACACTTCAGCTATTATCTCACCCATTGTATTTGTTCCTGCTAGTACTCCACCCCTACTACCCTCTACTTCTACCCCACCTACTAACGTCCTCGATAGCACTACCCAAACAGATGACACACACACCAACATTTCCACTGAGTCTGACAACGAGGTTGCTATTGTCGAACTCACCAACGAAACATTACAAAAGCTTGATTTTACTCCTCTCGATGTGGAAAATTCTTATTTTGAAGAAACATTTGTCGCCAATGGCCCAGCGAGTACCGGATCAAAAATCCTCCATCTACTAATGCCACGGTCCTATATAAGGGCTTTGTTAACAGTGTCGACGAAGTTTCATCTACCTCTCCACTAGAAGTAGTCTCATGATCACCCTTCACATGCGCTTTATATATAAATAGGACATTTTGGGAACACATTCCTCTTGATCTCGCTAGTTCTCATACTATATGTATAAGTGATTGCTTACCTAGGTTTGACATGACCCTTAATGATATATTTCTACCTCTCCATTCACCCCATCTTTATTACGGTTATTTCCATGTTACAACAACTTATGGATTACAGGTTTTTCACCTTTACTGTATTTGCTACATGCACTCCCTGTGGGTTTCCATTTATGCTTGGATGATCTTGGCTTGATTATATTGGTGGCACATTCAACCCACTCCATTACTCACTCTCCTTCCCCATGCCTTTTGGTACTATCTCCATTGCTAATGATTCTTCTCCTACATATGTACCTAACATTTCACGTTAGTATGTTCATGGATGCCCACCACTTGCTTTTATGGATGAAGAATATGGGATGAATGCTTATCTCCTTTGCCGTAATGCATCTTTATACGATCTACCTCATTCTATCGCTTATCAATTTTCCAACGTAGCTCTTGTCAGTTTTGATCAAGACAACGATGATTTTCTTGATGGCATTTCCTAGTCCCCTTTTTCACATTATCGCTTGGGAGGCATAGACACTATACATTCCTCCCATCCTCATTCTAGCATGGTTGCTTATCTCCTTCCTTTGATCCCTCGCATATCGACATCTTTATCATGTATTATCACACCCTCGTTACCCGATGACGCACCCTAGTGCTTTGGTTCACACTTGACTATTGAGGGATTACCATTACACTGAACCCCACACACCACACCTTAGGCATTACACATTGCATTTCATCATAAATTGTGCATCATACATCATTCATTCTACACTTATTCTACATTATACTAGTCCTCATCTACACAACACACATTATTAGGCTATTCATGCATAACCTATATATAGTTACATCATCCACTGCGCATTTCTACACATATTTTACATACTATGCTAGGTTACTTTACATATGGGTCTAGCTTTACATTCTATCACCACAAATTCTATTTCTATCTACACCTATCATCGCATCTTACATATCACATGGTATACATCCTACGTTACATTTACCACACCACGCATTTGCAAATCCTACTCATCACATGGTCATCTAATTTCATCATACATTCTACATTGTCTTATACGCATTGAACTCACTACCCTATGACTCACTCTAGTTCCTCGGTTCATGCTTTATCTGGATAACTTATATTTTCATCCTGACTTTGATGTTTCACATTTCATGTTGCGCACACTCAAGATTGTTCTTTTGACACCTTGGCACAGATACAGTTCCTCTGCGTGCCCTTACACACCTTCTTGCTCCTTTTTGCATTCTTCCATCTCCTTTCATTTTCCCTCATGTGCCTTCCTCCTATGCACTCGCTTTCTCTCCTATCCCATCGTGCACTCCTTACACGCACCTCTACAGACTTACCTTCCAATCAGCTAAGTCCCTGGCATTCCTCTTGCATGCTTACCTAGACTCAGTTCTTTCACGCATCCTCTTTTCTTTCTTCCTCTGTGCACCTTCCTTTAGTTGAATGCCCATGTCTTGTTTTCATACTTGCCTTCTGTAAGTATGCCTTCCTCTTACACGCGCTCCTTTGCGCCTCCCCTCTATTTCCCTTTCACGTGCTTGCTCCTCATCTCCCCACGCACATAGTGCATGCCACTCTTCACCTCTTTCTTCCAATTCTCCCTTGTTCCCACATTCCACCTCTTTCTTCCACTTCTCCCTTGCCCACATTCTGCACGTTCACCTTCTTTCTAGTCAACTTGGTGCATGCTCCTTTAAAGGAAAAAACCTGAGAGGTTTCTAAATGAGCGCGAAGCCTCCACGCGTCCAGTTTCATAAAAGGACAGGGTCGAGGTTGAATAGTCAAAGCATTGAGACAGGCCAGTGGAGGGTGCCAAGTGTCAGCATGGTGCTAATTCAAGAGAAAAATTGGGGGAGGGTTTCCAAACAAGCGCCAGGCTACTGCATGTCCCTGGTCAGATATATGACCCTGCCGAGCAAAAGACTTAGCCAAAACATGAAGAAACTGAGTGAGCCACGGAAGAAGCCACGTGTCAGCCCGACACAACTTCAAAAGTGAAATACAAAGGTTTCCCTCAGACATGTGCCAGCCCTCCACGTGTCTAGTTTCAAAAGGGGGCCCATTTTGGTGGCTGGTTCCCGCCATTTTGTACGGACCCGATTCAAATTTCAAATGAGCATATCTTTTGACTCAGTGCTTGAAATCTGAAAAATCTGGCACCGTTGGAAAGATCTCAGCCTCGTCTATGCCATGGAGATCTGAAACTTTAATTTTGGAGAGGTTAGGTGGGGAAAAAATGAAGAAACATCTTCATGCCATTAATATAGGATCTATTTTCCCCCAACAACTAGATCAGATTTGATCTGATCCGTCATTCCTCCTCCTTCGAGGTGCCGAACAAGTAATTGATGCAGACATGATAGATTTGGGGTGGATTTGTAGGAGGCATTGATGTTGGTGGTTGAAGATTTGAATCTGAGTTTCCCTCCCTTTCTCCTTCTCTTCTCTCCTTCTTCTTCTATAAATAACAGAGTTCTGCTTTGTAAAAAACATCCCTCCTTGTTGTAACGGCACCATGCCAAAATGGTGGCCAACTTCCCATGGGTCTCAGACCTTGGCGTGGTCTCTGCAATGTATTCTCACCTCCTGTTGTGAATGTAAATGATTGTGCATCCCTTAAGCAATAAAATCATGTTTTGTGGAACTCTTGTCTTCCCTCTCTCATTTTCATTGCATCTCACCTCTCTGTTTGCATTTTCTGGCATGTTGTGCGTACTCCTCTACTTGCAGTCCCCACATTCATGTGTTGCATGCACTGGAAGGCTGAGCCCATGTGTTGATCTGTGGCACACGTCGTCTGCCCTCTTCTCTTGCACCTCTCTGTTTCCTTCGCCACTCATGGAGAGAGATCAACCCTTTCCTTCTGGTGTTATCACCTTCCTTAGCTTAGGATTTCCCCTTTCTACACATCCTTCTATCCCTGGTCCCTTGGCATGTTTAGTCTAGGATTTTCTTTCAGCATTAGGAGTAGCAGTAGCATTAGAGGTAGGTAGAGGAACCGGCCTTCTCTAGAGATCCATCCCAAGCGCACAAGGTCCCACAACTTGGGGATGGTTCCATTGTGGTCTCAGACACCTTGGCCCTTTCGAGATCTGAGACATGGGTGCACATTTGAGAAACCAACAGTTTCTGGCACACCTAGTGGGACCAGAGTGAAGATCTTTACATCTTCATCTCAGCAAGTTCGATGTGTTATTGCTGAGATCTAGCCTTTGGAGGCATTTTTCAACACATCTGGTGACTCCACTGATTCAATGCACCCATTATCTCATGTGCAGACCAGTCTCCCCTCATTCCTCCATTCATTTCTCCTTTTTCACCATTCCACATTCCTCTTTTGAAGTTGTGCAATCATGACTTCTTTCCCACCATGGAATTCTCATTTGCAGCAGTAGAACTATTTCCCTCCATCCCCACAGTTTCAAAATCCTCCTCCAAATCAGTTTTATAAGCCCCATTATCCTGAAAGTGCATACAACCCAATTTTTTCTAACCAAAATGTTTATGAAGAACAGGTTTATGCAGATGATGGTGGAAACTCTTTGGCCGAAGCTGATTTTGAGAGGCAGGTGCAAGAGATGGAGATGGACATGATGCAACTCAGAGTCAAGTGCTCTATAAAGGTAGCTAAAGTTGGCTACAAGGTCCCTTGTCCATGGGTCGGCCCTATACCAGGCTGGTTTAGCACCCAACAGAAGTTGTACTTCATCATTAAGATGTTGCCCCAGATTACAGACTGGGTGGAAGAAATGGAGGCTCAAAAATCTAGTGCACGGAAACCCTGTCAATGGGGCAACCTTGCACTACCATCTTACAACCCTCCCACTCCTCCATGCCAACTTACATCATCTCATCCCACTGTGCATGTTCCTAGCTTCTTGCGCACTACCCCCATTGAGAATTCCATCCCTTCTCCCTCACTTTCATCTCACCTTCATTTCTCTTCCATTCCCCTTCCTGTGCATGCCTCTGCTCCTCTTGTGCACACCTTCCATCCCTTCTGCATCCATCCTCCCATTTTCTTCTGAGTCCCCTTTGTCTAGTTGTACCATAAATGAACAGCCCCCAGCCAATGCCCCTCTCCCAACCAACGTCATCATGTTCGACGACTGCAGGACAGTTGAAGAATGGCGTGAGTCATGTGACTCTGACTGGGAAGAGGAAATCATATGGGTGCCTATTCCAAAGGAGAATCAGCTAGCTCCAGAGGGCACAGTCCTAGAGGAGGTCAGAGTTGAAGAACCAGTGGTGGCTGAGGCTGAGTTTGCAGTAGAGGAGGAGGACCATATAGTTTCAGAGGCCCTAAGTGTGGAGCAGGCCACAGAAGAACCTTCAGTTCTTCCTCCCACTTCATCCCCTTCAAGCTCTGATGTTGAAGAAGAGTTTGAGCTTTCAAACTTCATGTTTGAGGATGAAGGGAGCCATGGTGATCAAGTTGTAGATCAGGAGGACACCATGGAGGAGGTAGACCACATGCAACAGGACAACAAGGAGATATATTATCTGTCTGACTTGGAAGATTGCTTTGATGGAGAGGAGCCCATGGAGATCACATCATTTTCTCCTCCATCATCCACCTTCCAAGCACATGATCCTACTGCCATGAAGGAGAGCATTCAAGGACAACAACCTGCACTTCATGAAATCCCTCTAGAACCAAGGTTGGAGGATCATAGTCTTCCATGTTCTTCACAAGAGAAGGAAGGAAAAGGGAAAGAAGATGTCATCATCCCTCTCACACCATCCATCTAAGAAGGTCCACAAAAAAACTCCATTTTTGGAGTTAAAGCTTCATAAGTAATGGGAAAACCACAAGGATCAGACCATGCCCAATAAGATATCTGGCTAGCCTAGAGCCAAAAATAGAGTTGCCACCAGTCATGCTCATTTTAGAGCATGAGGTAGAGCTTCAGCAAGCCAAAGGTCAGTAGCAACACCTCCCAGATCCAAGTACAGAACAACTCCAGGAGGTGTATGTTATGTTTTTTGATACTTTGAGGAGGGTGAAACACCATCTGCAAGGTAGTTTTTCACTCTTATTTCTGACCATGTTCAACGCCAAATCAATTACATGGTCACAATTTTTGAGGAAGGGAAGCTACTTCTCCCTACCTATTACAGGTTTTGCTTGAGTGCCCCTTGCCTCTAGTTAGTTTAGGTTAGTTTAGGTTTGCTTTCTGTAACACAAGTGATTGCACACACTCTGCATGTTCCATTTGGGACATGTATCATTTTCAGATTTTGTACACAGTGTTGTGCTTCTATTTTGGCACAAGCTCCCTATGGTGCCTTTCCTTTCCTATCACACCCGCGTGCCCCTTTTGTTGCTTCTTGGGATGACAGTTCAATTTTGGCAGAGGCAGTTCCAACAGTCAGTGCATAGCTTCCACTCTCATCAATCCAATTCAGAATATCTTCATATGAGAGCAACAGTTCAGTTCAGAGTTCAGACAGAGCTTCAAGTGACTCCAGGGTGTTCTTCAAGTTACAGACCAGATCTTCAAAATTAAGCACCTGACTCCATGCCCAATGGACTTCTAAGGCTACTGGTCTCTTCATCTAGCAGGCAGATGGCCCCCGAAAGTCACCAAAACTGTTATCCAAATAACTCTCCTAGTTATCTGGATAACTTATATTTTCATCCTGACTCTGGTGTTTCACATTTCAGGTTGCGTGCACTCAAGATTGTTCTTTTGACACCTTGGCACAGATGTAGTTCCTCTATGCACCCTTGCATGCCTTCCTTCTCCTTCTTGCATTCTTTGATCTCCTTCCATTTTCCCTCGCAATCCTTCCTCCTACGCGCCCACTTTCTCTCCTATCCCGTCGTGCACTCCTTGCACACACCTCTGCAGACTTACCTTCTAATCAGCTAAGTCCCTGGCATTCCTCTTACGTGCTTACCTAGACTCAGTTCTTTCATGTGTCCTCTTTTCTTTCTTCCTCTTCGCACCTTCCTTTAGTTGAATGCCTGTGTCTTGTTTTCATACTTGCCTTCTGCAAGTATGCCTTCCTCTCGTGTGTGCTCCTTTGTGCCTCCCCTTTGTTTCCCTTTCGTGCACTTGCTCCTCATCTCCCCACGCGCATACCACATGCCCCTCTTCACCTCTTTCTTCCACTCGGTGCATCTCTCCAAAAGACTTGGCCCACATTCTACGTGTTCACCTTCTTTCTAGTCAAGATTCCACGTGTCAGCTACATCCTTCAAAGGTAAAATCCTGAGTATTTTCTAAATGAGCAAGAAGCCTCCACGCATCCAGTTTCATAAAAGGATAGGGTTGGGTTGAATAGTCAAAGCATTGAGATAGGCCAGTGGAGGGTGCCAAGTGTCAGCATGATGCTAATTCAAGAGAAAAATTGGGGGAGGGTTTCCAAACAAGCGCCAGGCTGCCGCATGTCCCCGGTCAGATATATGACCCTGCCAAGCAAAAGACTTAGCCAAAACATGAAGAAACTGAGTGAGCCACGGAAGAAGCCACATGTCATCCTGACGCAACTTCAAAAGTGAAATACAAAGGCTTCCCTCAGACATGCGCCAACCCTCCATGTGTCCGATTTCAAAAGGGGGCCCATTTTGGTAGCGGGTTCCCGCCATTTTGTACGGACCCGATTCAAATTTCAAATGAGCATATCTTTTGACTCAGTGCTTGAAATCTGACAAATATGGCACCGTTGGAAAGATCTCAGCCTCGTCTATGCCATGGAGATCTGAAACTTTAATTTTGGAGAGGTTAGGTGGGGAAAAAATGAAGAAATGTCTTCGTGCCATTAATACAGGATCTATTTGCCCCCAACAACTAGATCAGATTTGATCTGATCCATCATTCCTCCTCCTTCGAGGTGCTGAACAAGTAATTGATGCAGACACGATAGATTTGGGGTGGATTTGTAGGAGGCATTGACATTGGTGGTTGAAGATTTGAATATGAGTTTCCCTCCCTTTCTCCTTCTCTTCTCTCCTTCTTCTTCTATAAATAGCAGAGTTCTGCTTTGTAAAAAACATCCCTCCTTGTTGTAACGACACCATGCCAAAATGGTGGCCAACTTCCCATGGGTCTCAGACCTTGGCGTGGTCTCTATGCAATGTATTCTTGCCTCCTGTCATGAATGTAAATGACTGTGCATCCCTTAAGCAATAAAATCATGTTTTGTGGAACTCTTGTCTTCCCTCTCTCATTTTCATTGCATCTCACCTCTCTGTTTGCATTTTCTGGCATGTTGTGCGTACTCCTCTGCTTGCATTCCCCATGTTCATGTGTTGCATGTGCTAGAAGGCCAAGCCCACATGTTGATCTGTGGCACACGCATCTGTCCTCTTCTCCCGTGCCCACTCTGTTTCCTTCACCGCTTGTGGAGAGAGATCGACCCTTTCCTTCTGGTGCTATGGCCTTCCTTAGCTTAGGATTTCCCCTTTCTGCACATCCTTCTATCCCTGGTCCCTTGGCATGTTTAGTCTAGGATTTTCTTTCAGCATTAGGAGTAGCAGTAGTGTTAGAGGTAGGTAGAGGAACTGGCCTTCTCCGGAGATCTGTCCCAAGCACGCAAGGTCCCACAACTTGGGGATGGTTCCATTGTGGTCTCAGACACCTCAGCCGTCCACACACACCTTTCTATAGGACACATTCCCATCCATTCATCTTATAGTGATATACACTTAGGGCTAAATCATCACTCTTCCATTCAAACACGTCGTGGTATACACTTAGGCTATAGGGTCCACGCACATCTTTCCATATATCTCATTCCCATACACTCATTCTATAGTGATATACGCTTAGGGATAAATCATCACTCATATGATCAAAAAAGTCGTGATATATGCTTCGGCTATAGGGTTCATGCACATATTATCCTCATGTCGCATTTCATCACCATCCCATACACATACTCATCACAACACGTTAGATGCAACCAACACTACTCAACCGTTTCCCTATGATGCACTCTTGTTTATAGTTCATTCTTTACTACTTAGGGGGAATAAATGAACCTCACTACATACACTTCCCATACACTCGGGGGGCACGTTGCTCCTATCATTCCATCTTGCATTCCATCACATCCATTCACAACATGTTGCATTGTCTTGGTAGCATTTACTCTTGCTTGATAGTGTTTTTCATGTTCATTCTACTACACATGTTAGATTGTTTTCTCATATGTCATTATCATACACACATGCACATTCATGCCTTTGTCTCGTGTGATCGCAAATATATGACTCTACATGCAGCATGGGTGCTCACCTTCTACCCTTCCTATACCGGTCGCTGAGGGCATCCACATTCATCCTATCTAGGTGCTATTTTTTCATTTTGTACTTAGCATACTATACTACTTGTTCCTACATGCTTTGACATATTGGCTATCACTCTAACATGCTAACGGGTGTTCCATGTGCAACACTTGTTTTTTAGGATTACATGTTTCCATGACCACCTCTGTGTTTCTACTTGTCTGTGTTGTTTGCCATTGTTTGCAGGATTTTCCCTTTGCTTGTGTGCACACTTGATTATTGTTTGCAGCCATGATGGCCTTACGTGTCTTGCGACATTGTGAGTGATGTCTCATGTTTGAAACCCACTTTGTATGGTCTAATTGTTTTCTTATGTGTTTACACTATTGTGCTTGGTAGTTTTTCTACATTGTCTGCGTATTTTACACTTGTCTTATTTTGCATGCATGTGTTCATACTAACACTTGTACTTGCTAGTCATCCCCTTTTGTGTGCACCTTGGTATCTACCAAGTGTTTTCCTTTCCCCCTCTAAGATAGAGTTCTACAGGTCAAAGCTCAGGTGGTCCTCTTTTGGAGTTACATTATACTTTTAGGGTCATCGCATACGCCCCCAAAGAGGGGGGGAATCATTGAAGGTTTTCTACTAACACAACATATCTACACCGGTTCACACACACCGTGAGTGAGTTCAGACCGGTCTACGAACTTCATACACAGTGACCTTAACAAGACATGGTGTCCTTTAGAAATTCTGTAGAGTGGTTACAGCCTCATGGGTTACAGTGGGTGTGCCTCTCTATACTTCTCCATCCAATGGCATCGGATCGCCCAAAAAACCAAGACAATATAGAGATCTCTTCCAACATTTTAGCAGAAGCAGTTAAAGGTTGGAGGACACAAAGCATTTCCTCCCTACACTTCTTCATCCAGGGTGGCATGAGATCACCCGAATAACTCGCGATAGTACAGGATATCATTCTACACCCTTTTTCTCGCTATGGATCAGGTGCACATGTTCCATTTACACTTTCTATTCTAACATATTTTACATTTTTGTATTTTACACTGTAATTTTACATACACATATCTTTGGCTACTTGATCATTTTCTCCTTGCAAGTCCATTGTATGAGAAACAAGCAGTCAAATAGGGGGCAACAAAAATAGTGAAAATGACAATGACAACACACCATGGCAGTACTTTCCATACTAACCATGTAGGTACACTACACACGACAACAATTACGCATGTATTCCACCCTAGGTTCACTCTCATCAATTTTTATACACATTTTTCATCTTTAGAATCCATGCTCCTCCACATTTTTATTTTTGTCATTCCATGCTTGAGTCAAGTCCATCGACACATCTTATTCTACACTCTACATGGTTATCAGGTATGCATCTCTATCTATTTTATATTACCGAGCTTTCCACTCACCAACATAAAGTGGGGGCAAATGTAGACACAAATATTACACATTAGACAATATTTAACCCGGTCTTATACTACTATTTAGAAGGTTCTCAAGTGTACAAAGTACTAATTAATCCCACCTTTTGGGCCACCTTTTTCTTATCCTTGATTTCATCTTTCCCATGTATTTCTCGATACCTATCAACCCATTTCATGACCTTTTCGACATTCTAGCCTAAAATCAGGGCACCCCAGCTTGTATTGGGATGCCCCGAGGTGCCCTAGTCCCATTCAGGGCACCCCAGTTTATGCACAACCTCTTCTGCTTCTTTTTGGGTCACTTCTAGCTGTTGGTCATCCTTATCTTCTTCTTAGTTGACCTTGTTAAGATTAATTATGAAATTAAGCGTGAGCTCCCTATAAATATAAATTTGTAAGACCATAATGAGGGTCCTAGGTCATTTTTCATCTTATCACTACTATCACTCCATTTAGGGTTGTATCCATTGTATCACTTACATCCACATAGTGCCATGCATTCAAGCTAGGAGATCTGTATCACACACACTTCAGAAGGGGAGGGATTCCATTCTATTCCATGCACACATGCTACTTACATTTCTATAGCTACTATTGCTCGTGACTTCACAA
This sequence comes from Taxus chinensis, assembly GCA_019776745.2. Lineage (NCBI taxonomy): Eukaryota > Viridiplantae > Streptophyta > Pinopsida > Cupressales > Taxaceae > Taxus > Taxus chinensis. The sequence goes on along the minus strand of CM034152.1, from coordinate 42,730,068 downwards.
AGTGCGATTAGAACGAGAGCACCTAGGGCACAACACTCTCTCTCACACACACCAAAACTACATCAAGGTTCATAATGTAGTGCAACACTCAATGATAAGTCCACTAGCTTGGTGGTTGAGGTCATTCCTACCCATTCATATGCATATTTCATTTTTCTAGGGTTTGATACTTCTCCTTGCATTACGGGTCATTCTCCACTTCATCCAATGAATCTAGCATGACAGACATGAAACACTCAAAGATACTTAGCAACCATACCAAATTTAGATTATGAGGATTTGCAGTGTTCTGAGCACCTAGATTACAGACCAAGGCACCCCAGTACACTCGTAGGCACATGTGTCATCTCAGACAGTCAAGATCTGCCCTTCACAGGGTCTCTAAGGGTTCATCTGCACTTCAAGATTTTATTTCTAGATATGTGACATTGTGCGACAGTTTTTTGTTATCAGCTGAGTCTTTTCCTTACTATTCTCTTACACATTAGGGTTTTGTTTCATCCAAAAAGTTTATTTACATTTATTTCATATTGCTTTAGTTCATTTACAACATTTTAGTCCTTGTAATTAGATTAACAATAATACCCTAGATATCACCTTAGGCCATCTAGGTAAAGATCCTTAGTTTTGTTAATAAGAGGTATGTTGTGTTATACATATTTTAGCTTGAAATATTTCAAGTCCGCATAATACTAGGATAGGACATCCATATATTTGTTTAAGAGTCTGAAAATCCTTCTTTTTTCCTCGGGTAAACAACATTTTCAATATTGATGATCCTTGGTTGTTTTGCAGATCCAAGATTACATGCTCGACCTCAGCGGAAGATTTAATTTCAGCCTACTGCTTCTTCTAAATGAAGTGGTCATGTTTGTCGAATAACTCTTTGAGACACACCAATCCTTTTGTAATTTTATTTCCTTGGAGTTGAAGGAATTCCCCATTGACCTTTTGACGTGAATCATAAGTGGATTCACAGAATGTTGATTCAAAACCCTCAAAATAGAGTTCACTGAAACTATCATACTTTTCAAGAAAAGTTAAGATCAGTTGATCATCATTAAATACTTACCAATGGGAAGATTTTTCAGGAATACTGGGCCAACAGACTATCTCAATTGTGTATTTATCTTCCTTGAACTTTGAATGAGGTAGTAATAATGAAGTAGACACAACAAAGGAATTTTCTTTGTCATTATGATCTTTGGATACTGCCTTGATGGAAAAAGCTTTGAAGTGTTTGATGTAGTCCCATACCTTGTTCATGTAATGTTTCAGGTGACCATTCTTTACTTGATAAACATTCCTGACTTGATTCATGATGAGTTCAACATCCTCTTAAGCTTTGAGATTCTTGACCTCATTTTCTTTCACCATTATTAGACATAATAACAATGCCTCATATTCAGTTGTGCTATTAGTATTATCAAATTGTAGTTTAAAAGAGAAAGGAAAAATCCCATACTCAGGAGATATGAACACTACACCAGCATCGGATCCAGAAGCTGAGCAACTACTATCAAATTCTAAAGTTAATATTTCATCATAATCTATTTTTATAACCAAAGTGAAAGCAAAGTTATGATCTGAAGTCATGAAATAAGTTCCCAACCCAATATCATCGAAAAGGATTTATACCTTAGGAGCAACAAATTTTGTAACCAAGTACTTTTCATGAACCTCGGGTTCAAGTGTGCACATTGTCTCATTGACGGGTATCTTTGCCTTTGACTAATCCATGTAGATTTATCCTCCTAAATATTTTTAAAAGCCTCTTCCTGACAATATTCCATAAGCAACAGGAATATTTGCAACCAGGATTATCATATTGACCCTCTACTAAGGGAATGCAACAAATACGAACTAAGGATCTTTGATTTGACCAATGAGTGGGACATGTTTAGTTTCCATAGAGTAAAAACACCCAAATGGTTTTGTTAGAGTGAGTCCAAAAATATGAACTTCCTTTGCAGACATGCCATTGTTGGAGGCTCCAGAATCAATGATGTAGTTGATGAGTTTAATACCATTGATGAGTAGAGAAAAATAAAATGGTTCAATTTTCCTAGAGGAAGAAATTGAAGCCATATTATTTTGAGATGATGAAGGTGAGGCATTAGGAAGGAGTCCTTTAGAGGAAGCATTAGGAGGTATAACAACTTTACTCTTAATAAAAAAATTCATCCTTTCAAACTACTCAGGATTGGACTGAAGATATCCTGCTTCTAACATCTGAATTTTGGTTTTCCTTGCGTGGTCAATGATGTCAAAAGCAACGTAGGATGGAATAATTGAAAGTGCAGATCCTTCACTACTTGTCTACGTGGGAGAGGGATTGATCTTAGGAATAACAGAGGAAGAGGGATTAGAAATGGGAGTAACCTTTTTGACACAAGAATTCTCTTTTGGTTGATTCGGCAAAGGAGTCCCCCTTTTGGCCTCAGAGACCTTGTGAACCAGTGATCATGAGAGCTCAAGACCAATCAGGAAAGAAAAAATGACACAAGGAAATTGCTCACAAGGTATTTTAATGAGCTTAATATTAACAACCAAAAATACAAAGGGAAATATGCTCAAGTAAGTCGAATTGGGAGACTCCATGAACACACACCTTTTTTTAACCATAACTCTTGACTATGAACTCCAAATTGCACAAAACTAGCACCGTTTGAAAAAATTATAAAGAGGGCTACACATGGGAACAAGTTGTAGAGAAATTGATGATATGTTTAAATATTATTTTATGAAAACAAAATTGTGTTTTCTAACATTTTTTGCCATTTGTTAGTTGATTTCTCAAATTGGCTCCTATGTGGGGCCTCCTATAAACATCTTAGGCTTGTTGTGTTTCTTTTGGGGTATGATTATAGCCCTTAGATCCTTAATTGATTGTCAAATGGTGTCATTTGTTAATTGATAAAAGGTGGATCCATTAAATTTATTTATGCATGTTTATTCCTCTTCTCTCATTGGTTCTCCACATTCTACAGTTCCATCCACTTCCAATTCTAGAATATTTTATCATTGTATAAATTGATGAAGTGTTCACTTCGTTAAATCATATTTTATCTTGCCATTATTGGCTTGATCTTTGATCCCTTTTGGTAGTCTAGTTTGTAGGTATTCATTTCTAGCTTTGTTTTATATGTTAGTGTTAACATTAGAAGTATTTATTTTCACCTTTTTAAAGTTTGATCAGGGTTTTTACACTATAGTCAAACAAAGAATGAAATAAAATATACATGGGGTTATTCTAGATAATTAACTTCCAATATTAACCATTAAATATCATAATAAATCATTTATACTCGTAACGTATGCACACAATATAATATAAACTCATAAATACATGGGATTAAGTGCAGTTAGTTGATTACATGTGATTATGAGTAATTTTGGGTGATCTAGATGTTGAAACAAGGGTATCTTGACATGAGAATTTACTAAGGTAATATTGTGTAGACACAAATCGCACACTTGGGTACTTTTCTAGGTCCTAACAACATACTTGCATTTACATGATTGCTAAGCAAGAAAACTAGTAATTGACAACTATCTTTGGCCTCTTTGCTTTGTTTTTTATCTTCTTTCTAGTCTTTTACACTCCATAGCCTAGTTTTAACTTTATTGCTTTATCCTTTATGACTTCAGACACCAATGCCCAGCTAGGATGCTAACGCCCAGGCGCCTTCATCCCCTCTGGGTGCCCCTGACCCTTTTCTATCTTACTCACTTCTTTTGGGTCTCTTTTATCATTTGGGCATCTTATTTTCATATGGGTCGGCTTTCCAACTCTCAATTACAAAATTCAATTAAGGGAATCATATAAATGCAAAGATGTGTGACCAAAATAAATGACCAAGCTCTAAGCATCTATTATCATCACCTAATCTTACATCCAAAGACATATAAGAGCATCAAAGGCGTCCATCTAGCTTTCATACAAAGCAAAAGAGACTGCATTTTATGCAAACACTTCATAGGAAGGGGAAGTTCATTTTTTCATCAACAAATCTATTTACATTGGTACACCTAGTTATTGCCCACTAGTAAGTGCATATACACAGGGGATTCCTTAGGAACGATCCTTTCACACATGCATAAGAGCTATATGTAATTTGAGATGTAGTGTAGTATTCAGTTGTAAGTTTGCTCATTCGGGTGACCGTTAGGGTCATTTTGACTCCCCATATTGCATCTTTTATTTTTTGGATTTAATATAGTTTGAGGGTTTTGCAGGTCATCATCTCTTTACAGGTTACAAGTAAATTTGGCGATCATCCAACGACACACATGTGACCAACAACACTATCAATGACAATCTTGAGACACTAGAAAAATCAGGTTCTGAGCCCCTGTGTAGTCACAAGTGCCCAGTAGAGGTCTTTGGCACCCTTGCCCTAGTCTAAGCACTCTAGTTTGGCTTCATCCGATATTCACATAATTTATTATTCACAATATTAACAGTCTTCCCTTCCTGATTATCAGTTTTCCAGCTCAGATAAAACACAAATAAACTAAGTCATCGTTTCCCTCTCTTGCACTTAGGGTTTTATATGTATCTAGCTTATTGCTTGTGTCAAATATGTACTTTAGTGTTTGTTGGAGCTTGAAATTGCACCCTAGATATGATCACGAAGGATCAAGAATTCTGAGACAACATGGGAATGTCTCTTAGTTGTAGGACTGCTAATTGAGACAAACCTCTGAAGAAGGCTGACTTCCTAAACCTATTCAACTGCTAAAAATACTCATAAAGATGGAAAAGAAGATATTTAATCCTAAACTAACAAGCCAAGAGACCAGGGAGATAGGATGATGTATGAAATTAAAAATTCCTAAGCTAAGGGATGTGATAGCACCAAAACAGGGTTGGAGATTTTCTTGTGAGTGAAAATGAAGGGAAAATGCAAGAAGGAATGTCATATAGAATAGCCACAATCCAAAACAAGATTCAAGCAACCATTTCCATGGAGCACAATGGACTTGACCTTTGAAAGAAGAAATAAATATGCACAATATTCCACAATTGTAATAAAAGGAAAGGAATGCAATGTAACACATGCCATGGCAGATATGAGCCACAAAACATGAATTTTATTGCTTGGGGGATGCACAATTCATTACAATGTAATAAATATGGCAAGAAACACATTTAAAAACATCAAAATCTGAGGCTTGTAACTCACAAAAGTTCTGAAACAATTTTGACAGAGTTCCTTTTTTTTAGAAAATCCTCCTTTTACAGAGTGCTTCACACTTAGATTTATAATTTGCTGGATCTAGAAAGAGAGAGAGAGAGGTCATAAACAATTTTTTAATGGCTTCAACTGCCCAAATTAAGCAAAGGACCAATAGGAAGAAAAATAACGGGAAGTCGACATCCTCCAAATCATGATATCAGAGATTTAAAATGAAGCGACATCCATGCTCAATGAATTATGGTAGTTGAACTGCATGCACTTACTAATTAATAGCTTGGATTATTCTTTCTTCCTTTTTATTGATCAAATATTGACAAAATCAGATTTTGATGATGGAAAACTAAAAGTATTGAGGAGAGCTTTCCAACGAGGTTGATCTTGCAAGATTTAGAGCACTGTAGCAGAAGATATGGCCATTTGAAGATCTGGTCTGTCAGAAAGCACAAGAATACGCCATGCGGCGGCCCCAGATTGGTTTGGAAGTCAACCTCTGCACATGTATGTACCACTTTTGTTTTTTCTGGGTGTTAACCTCCCATTGGTTCATGGTATCGGGCATTTACTTCCTTGCTCACCATCTTTCCTTTCTTCTTTTCCTTGGAATTTGTTTTGGCTTTAAAAAGTGGGTCTGCCTTTATAAAATATGGGCCAATAAGACTTTGCCACGTTCCTTCGTATTGACAGACTGTCCTTAGCTCCTTTTCTACCTCTTTAGAAATGTGACCCAATGAGAAGACTCCACATTTCTTCGCCATTGTCAAGACTTGTGACACGTGGACTAACAGAGGAGCTCCATAATCCTTCACATTTCAAAACCTTGTCAGTCCCTTAGGAATGCAAGCCAATAAGAAATATCCATGTTTGATGCAGTTTCAGACTTTGAATAGTCCTTTTGGCAGTTGTGAAGTGCGAGCCAATAAGAAATATCCATGCACTTCACATTATCAGTCTTTTCTTTGATCTCCATTGAAAAGTGTAAAATGCAAGCCAATGAAATGGCTCCATGTTGCCCCCATGTCAGGACCCGTTAGGCTACATTTTTTGTGTTTTCTCCTTATTGGATGAGCCTTCGCATTTGTTAGTGCTCGAAAAGAGAGCAAATGAATTGGTTCCATATGGCTCTTTGCATTGCAGTTTGTAAGTCTGGGGGACTTACAAACTTTATGGCTTTTCAATTCTGCCACATAACCCCTTTGATCATTGATCCTCTTCCACTTGTCACTGTTGTTTCCTGCCACACATCGGTATTTGATTGACTACAAATTTTATTTTCTCCCGCGGGTTTAATTAAACCCGCCCAAGTCCTATCCTGAAGCTCCTTTTTCTAGCGACTTTAAAACATATAGCCCGCTAATGATTTGACCCCTTAGTGTTCCACGAGTTTTCAAATGCCAATGGCCAGTGCATTTGGGAAGTGCAATTCGATGGTTGCATGACAATCTCATACCCGTAAAATGGCTAATTCCATTTTAGTTGTCTAATTTTACAGGGGTGAAAAATTGGATAACAATGTTTATTTATCATACACAACTCTGCAATTAGGGTTTTATAAAAAGAACATTTTTGTTAAGCCATTTGGTGAACCCCACTTGTTCAAACCCTACCTTCTGAGAATGCATCAAAATATATCTCCTTCTTCTGAATTCATGGATCAATATTTTTATCCTTCTTTCACCCTGACTAGGATTTCTAGTATGATTACTACTGCTACTGATTTCATGTAAGTTTGTATTTAGCATCCTCCTCTCTTCATCACTCTTATGGCTGATCCATCCATCAATGTAGTCACTACTTGCCACACTCACCCTCCTATAGTTCCATCATTTTATCCCACCGCCAATTACTTCTACTATTCCTACCACCATCTCTAAGGGCTATGACATCATTGAGTAGATTAAGAATACGCCTGCAAATATTTCTCATTATGATCTCTTGCGCAATACACCTAATTTTCGTCATACATTAGAGGTTTCCCTTCGTTCTATCCACATTGAAAGCAATAATTCACCTGTTACCTTCACACATCTTATCCAATCTCTTAAAAAACATGTCACACGCTATATCATTTAGTGATGAAGATATACCTCCATATGTCGTTGAAAATACATTTACACCTTTGCTTATCACTATTATTATCGGAGCCATTTATGTCAAGCGTGTACTCATTGACAACAAATCTAATAAAAATCTATGTGCTCACTCCCTTCTCAAGAAAATTGACATGACTGATAATCTCATTAGTAGAAATTCCACTCTTATTCATGGCTATGATTCCACTACTCGCACATTCCCGAGTACTATCACGTTACCTATATAATTTAGGCCTAAGATTGTTCTTACGGTATTCTTCGTCATCGATGCCTCATTTCAGTATAATCTCTTGCTGGTTAGACCATGGATTCACGCAATGCATGTTGTCCATTCTATAGTTCATCGGTGCATTAAATTTTTACATGATGCCTACGAGTATACCATTGTTGTTGACCCTGTTCCTTTCAAGTTTTGTCGCATATATCCTATTACTGATATGCCTATTCCTCCATCTTAGCCTATTGCATATAGAAATATTGGTACCTATGATGTTGGACAGTCTAGTGCTCCACAACCTTCTTCCACCTCTACAAGCATAACATCCATTCCCACTCATACTACTAATACCATTTCACCCACTTTGTCTACTCCTATAGCTACCACTATTCCACCTGTTGAGACTCCTCTCACTCCTACATCTAGCTCTACTCTTACCAATATTCTTGATATTGTTATTCAACATGATAATGCCAACACTTATGCTTTTGATGATGAGGTTGATACCGTCGAGTTTACTGATGACACCTTACATGATCTTAACTTTACTCCTATCAAGATAGATGATTCATATTTTAATGATACTTTTGTTGTTATTGGCCATGGTGAATATCAATTCAAAAAAACCTCTCCTACTAATGCTATGGTACTTTTTCAGGGGTTTATCCACACATTGGACATCATACCACTTTCTTCCCCTTCCCATGTACACCCTACATCGATGTTGAACCTATTTTTACATGCACTCTTTTCATAAATAACTCTTATTGGCCTCACATTCCATTTGACCCCACTTGCTCTGACATTGTTTATACACATGATGGATTGGCTCGGCTTGGATTTACACTAGACAACCTCCTTCCTTCATCTCATTCTCCTCACCTCTATCATGTATATGTCTACATTACTGCTACTTATGGCCTCCGTGTCTTCCATTTATCAGTATTTTTTGCACATACTTCTCACACTTCTCCACTTGCACTTGGGTAGTCTTGGCTTGACTACATTTGGTGCACTTTAGATCCTAATCAATATGATATCACATTTCCCATGCTTTTCAGTCGTGTTTCCATTTGCACTGATTCATTTCTTGGCTTTACATAAAATCTTACTCATTGGTATGCACATGATTGTCCACTACCACCTTTCACTGATGAAGAATACGCAATGGGCATGTACAATTTACGCTACAATGGATCTATATATGATCAACCCCATATTATTGCTTACCAGGTCTCTAACGTTTTTGCGTTTGGCTTTGACTATGAAAATGATGATCTCTTACACGATGTTACTTGATTCTTATCATCATCATACACTTGGGGGCATCACACTTATTCCTCCTCCCCCCATCCTAACCTTATCAGGTGTATTTCATTTCTACTATTACGCTTCATGCTTCATACTTCCTATTTCTAAGCATCAATCTTACACAACTTGATACACACACCTTGTATCGTTATTACCCTATGGCACACTCTTGTGTTAAAGTTCACACTTGACTGTTAAGGACGTAGTACATACATGAACCTCACCTTATTCACATTTCATGCTTTGTGCTTCATAAGCAATCATTCTGACATCTCACTTTCAAACCATTTCCCGATGACGCACTCTTGTTCTATGGTTCATTCTTAATTATCAAGGGGTCTTTTATAAATTAACCTCATCTCATACATACACATCCAGTAGGGGGTACGTTGCTCCTATAAAATTCACATTGCATACCATTCCATCTCACTCATACACAACATGTTGCATATCTTGGTTGCACTTATTCTTTCTTACTTATACTTACATGAACACTTTTTTTTACCGTGTTACACAAATACTTATTATGTCAATATATTTTCCATACACACATGCACGTTCACTTGGTCTTTCATTGTGAATGTAGACTTCCTACAGATCTTTACACGCAGTAATGATGCTTGGAAATTTACCTCTTACCAATCCCACCGAGGCTCTTGGGGGCATCTACATTCTCACATACTACAAGTGTTATTATTTCATTATTTACTACTTCCTACTCTTACTAGCACATTAATTTTCATTAATCTATAGATGATTTCACATACTCTTTATCTTTCTAACATGCTAACGGGTGTTTCCTATGCAACATTTGATTTTAAGGACTATATGCCACCATGGTTGTTTGATTTATATTGTTTGTTATTGTTTGACATTATACGCCATTGTTTGCAGGATTTTCCCTTTGTCTTGTATGCACATTGTATGATTTTGGCTGCTTCGACCTTAATTGTCTTGTAATATTGTGAGTGATGTCCCATGTTTGAAACCCACTTTTCATGGTCCATCTTATATGCACACTTGTTTTTTACACTCTTTTTCTATTACATGTTTACTACTTTTCTACTAACACATGCATCTAGCCACTTGTTTTCATTTGCCTTGGTTTCTACTATGCACATCCCCCCTGCATGGACACAATTTCATATCAACATATGGTCCTCTCCATTGGTCCACATTCTCCTAGCGATTTCACATGCACCCCAAATGAGAGGGGCATATATTAGGTGAATCAGTCACCCCATACAAATGCACAATATAATCAAGCACAAAATCAACACAGATTACAGTTATAGAAATGAACTAGAATCTGACTTGGGTCCTTAGCTCAACATAGATTCCAACACCCAGATACATACACTAGCACTTGAGTGCTCCTGACCTTTCCTGGGTGCCTATGACCAGAGGTAGTTACAGTTACTTTCTTAGATCAACACAATTCACAATAGTTCACAGATCAGGTTTCACAGTACAGACACGGTCCTCCAGTAAGCAAAATGCATTCTTTCTCCATTTTCTACACAGAACAAATACAAAAATAATATGGTAAAAATCATAACTAAACATGAATCACACCATCTGTAGTGGTGTATAATTTGGGAAGCATTCATGGAAGGAGAATGACACTAGACCTCTCTCCTCAACACTCTTCTGTTGTGGTGTGAGATCACCCAAAAAACTCGTACTTGGCATGAGATTACCCAAAAAACTCGTTCTTGGCATGATATCACCCAAAAAAACTTGTTCTTGGTGTGAGATCTCCCAAAAAACTCACTTTACGCAACATTTTCAGGACATCTTTTTATTCTTTTACGCTCTTGATCATCAGGTGCACACTTTCCTTTTACTATTTTTTCACATTTATAGAGTTTTCATAATACATGACTTTGACTACTCTTTCACTCTTCTTTTACAGGTCCGTTCTTAATACGTAATAAGAAGCAACCCTACATCAAACACAACAACATGTACAACATGGTACAAAACCATACGCTTCACTCATAGGGTCGCTTCCTCTCTCTTTGCTTCCATGCTTCATTTTTTTATCACTACACGCTTTCACTTGTCCAATCGACACACTTTTCCCATCAATCTACAAGGAAAAAAAGGTATGCATCTTCTAACTACTTTATGTTATTGAGTATTCACTCAACAACATAATGTCGGGGAAAATGTAGACGTAAAATCACGCACTTGTGTACATGTCTAGATCTTAACAACATACTTACATTTACATGATTCCTAAGCGAGAAAACTAGTAATTGACAACTATGTTTGGCCTCTTTGCTTTGTTTCTTGTCTTCTTTCTAGTCTTTTACACATGATTAAGCTAAATTTTGATTTAGTAGCCTAATATGATGTTATTGTAGCAATAAAATAAATATGCAATTTATAATTAAGTACATAAATTACACCCAAGCAGCTAAGCAATAAATTGTGAAACCCTAAGTGCAAGGAGAAAAAGGTACTTAACTGATTCACAATTAATTTTGAATTGTACTGAAGTGATGATCAGATGAAAAAAGTAGCATGAGCATCACACAAAGACTTAGAAAAATGTAGATATGGAGAGATAGGCTGGATTGGGGCGTATGGAGAGGGATAGGGGCACCCGTGAGCGCCCTAGGCCTGTTTCTAGGCACCCAGGTCTGTGGAAAATCTCAAAAAACCTCCTCTAAGGTGTCACAATGTGTTCATTGTTAGTCACCTTTGGTCACTCTAAGGTCGCACCAAGATCGCCAATATCGCTGGAAACTTGTAACGAAATATGAACTTGCAAAACCCTCAAATAGACATCAAATCCTAAAAAAGAAATATGTAGAATGAGGGATCAGACCGTCCTTAGCTATTACAATGGTGAACTTACAACTGAGCATTGCACTATATCTCAAACCCAATGTAATTCTATGTGTGTGTGTGGAATCGTGTCCTAGGTGGATCTTATGCGAGTCACACTTGATAACAAACAAATAAGCTAAATGTAAATAAATTTAATAGATGTGTACATGGAATAGAATGAACTTCCCTCCTATGAAGTATATGCAGAATAACTAACCCTTGTGTCCCTTGTGATGGTGCTAGATGGATGTAATGGAGCTCTTAGATGCTCGATGGATGTAACCTTAGGTGGTGATAGCTAATGCTTAGTGCTTGTTTCTTTATTATGATCACATAACTTTATATTTATATGATTCCTTTGCTTGAATTTTGTAATTAACCTCAAGAAGGCCAAATACCAAAGAGATAAGATGCTCAAACAACTAGAAAGGACCCAAAAAGTGTGAGTAAAGTACAAAATGGGTTAGAGGTGCCCAGAGGAAATGAGGGTGCCTGACACTAGTGTCTAGGATGGTAAATGTTGAAGTATAAAAAGGTAGACTGAGAAAGTAAGGGTGTAAGACCAAAAGTGGTAACAAAAAGCAAAGAAAGGTGGCCAAAGACATGGGTTAATTAATAGTTTTCTTACTTAGGAATCATATGAATAGTAGTATGTAATCAGGACTAGATAATTACCCAAAGTGTGTGATTTTGTGTCTACATTTGCCCCCACTTTATATTGGTGAGTGGAAAGCTTAGTAACATAAAGTAGATAGAGATGTGTACCTGATAACCATGTAGATTGATGACAAAAACGTGTTGAGGGACTATAAAAAGCATTAAGTGATAAAAATGTGAAGCGTGGATTCTAAGGAAGAGAAAGTGCAAAAAGTGGTGATGAAAATGAACCTAGGGTGGAAACGCATATGTAGATGTCGTGATGTACTTGTTGTTGATGTCGATGTTGTTTTTGTTGTTGATGTGAATGATGTTGACTACGAATTCCCATATGGATGGAGCTGTAAATGAGAAGAATGATCAAGTAGTCTAATACACATGTGTGTGTGTGTGTGTGTGTGTGTGTGTATAAAGTATGTAAAGAAGTATGTAAAAATGTTGAAAATGTGAAAAAGGAACATGTGCACCTGATTCGTGATGAGAAAAAGTGTGTAGAAAGGATCATGAAGATGTTGTAGAAGACCAAGTTTTTTGGGCAATATCATGCCAGTTGTGCCAACCGTGATTTTTTGGGGTGATCTTATACCAATGTCATGGAATAAGTGTAGGGATAAAAGTCTAGTGTCATCCTCTAACCATTAACTACTTCCAGCAATGTAGGACACCATTGCAGATGGTGTGTAAAATCAGTGAAAGTGCTAAGGAATGTATACCCTATAAAAATCATTGTGTGGAGTTCTATAGACTGTGTTGGACTACCAATCGTTGTGTAACTTCCCCTTGGTAACAAACATCTAGGAAGGACATTGTTGTGCGAAGGACCCAAGTTTGATTTTGATCCCTATCTGAAACTAATTTTTTTGTTGTATCGGTATTGTGTTGTGTTATTTATAACATTGTATGGGGTGATTAATTCACCTAAATGATTCCCCCCTCATTTGGGGTGCATACGACATCGTTGAAGGAGTATACGACCTAAAAGAGGACTGACCACTATGCTGAAAATGTGCCCTACAGGGGGAAAGGGAACGTACTTGGTAGAAACCAAGGAACATGCAATTAAAGTGGCTAAAAGACAAGTGTTAGTACAAACAAAGACAAACACGCATGTATAAGACGAAATGTAAGATAAACAGACAATGTGTAAGCTAAGACGCAAGTAAACATGCAAGAAGAAAATGTAGATTGTGAAAGCGGATTGTAAACATGCAACATCACTCACGATGTCACAAGCCAATCAAGGCCATATTGGCCACAAACAGACAAGTGTGCACACAAGACAAAGGGGAAATCCCGCAGACAAGAGTAGACAAAGATAAAATAATGAAAAGCAATGTAAAAAATAACCATGGAAACATATAGTCCTGCATAAAAAATGTTGCACATGAAGCAACCGTTATCATGTTAGAAAGATAAAAAGTATGTCAAAGCATGTATAATCTGATAGAGTAATGTTCTATGAAACACAATGAAACAACAACACTTGTAATGTACCAAAGTGGATGCCCCCAGGATTCATTGTGGGAATGGTACAAGGTACTATGCCAAGCGTCCATACTGAATGTAATATATCTGTATAATCTGCTACCACAACTAGAAAGGCAAGTGAATGCGTATGTGTGTATGATAAAGACAATGACAAACAATATAAATATCTAGCATGTATAATAAAGTGAACATGGAAGCAAAAGTAAGCAAGAGTAAATACAACCAAGATATGTACTATACAATGAATGAGGTGGAACGAAATGCAGAGTGAATGATACGAGTAGCGGGCCCCCCAAGTGGATGTTTACATATGCAATGAGGTTCATTTATTTATGCCCCCTTAGTAGTCAAGAATGAACTGTTAACGAGAGTGCGTCATCGGGAAATGGTTTGAATATGTGTACTAAAAAGATGTGATAATTGAAGCACAAAGTGTAGAGTGTGCGAGTGAATGAGTGAGTGATTAAACATGCAAGCATGATGAGGTCTATTTGATATGTATACCCTCAGCAGTCGAGTATGGACCATGGAACTAGAGTGCATCATAGGGTAATGACTACAATGTTTATAAATAAATGTAAGTGAGATGTAACACGAATGTGTAGAGTGAATAAGATGCAAAGTGTGTAGAAGATGGTGCAAGAGAAGATGTCTTAAGTGTATGATGTTTGATGTGTGAGATGTGTAATGTGTAGTGTGACTAAGCAATGCTAGAGATATGTGCGGTGAATGTGTCTAGTGTAAAATGTGTGATATGGTTGTGTGTGTGAGAATGTGTGGTGTGTATAGTGTGCAGGTGTGAGGTTAATGTGTATAGGTTGCCCTCAACAGTCGAGTGTGAACCAAAGCACAAGAGTGTGTCATCAGGAAATGGTGATACGAGCATGTATTTTGTGTGTAAATATCTAGGTGTGATGTGATGAGAGTGTAATACTCAAGTTAATTTTAGGTGAGGGGAATGGCTGTGATGACCTCAAGTGTGTGGTGATGAATATGCTATCCTATAAAAGTAAAGAATGAAGGTCCTTTACCCAATGCTTGCAATGATGAAGGCATGTGACCATGCTCTAAGAGTGGTGGTATATGATATAGACGTTGTGCAAGTAAATGAAGACTATATGCATGCAACCAATGAGCATACGGTGCGTACCTTTGTGTGAAAAAATGCAAAGGTGATGGAGACCTATGTGAAGCATAACGCGGAGGTGATGAATACCTATTTGGAGTAGAGCGCGAAGGTGATTGACACCTACATGGAGTGAAACAAGGAAGTGAAGTATGCCTAGATATAGGAGTTTTCCTCATGATGGACCTATACTGATGTACTATACTAACAAAGTGTCGAGACCACATAGATCATGTGCGAACAGGTGAGTTAGGAGTAGATTGTGCTTTAGATTCAATAGATCATAGGGAGCTAGATGGGCTAGGTGATGTAATGAAAACCTCAAGAGGAGAATGTGACCATAGAGTAGAGGAGGCACACCATTAATAGAGATGAATCAATTATTTTAAATGAACTTCAGACGTAAGTGGTTCATGCAGATGATAAACTAAGACTGACGAATCCAATTAAGACCTAAGAGCATGTCACACCCTTCGATTTTTTCTGCTACAAGGAAGGGCACATGCTTGGTGAGAGGACCAATAGTAAATGGATGCTAGAATAACTCGTATGAGTTATCCATTGGATATGAAATTCATGAGAGTGGATAACCAATAACAACAAGAAGTGGAATAGAACATGCATTAATAGGCCACGATGAACTAATTTTGGTGTTATTGATAGGGATGGATTTAATAAAAGCGCTAATGTGCAAGTGATTTGAAAAGAATGTAATATGATGATCATGATAAGAGAAAGAAATGATTGATGTAGAAATGTCAGTATGAACAACTAGCAAATCAAGATCCCCTAATGCAGGAGGCGGCACTACACAATATTTATGATTAGTCGAGGAATCAGTCACTTTATTGTCATGTTTTGGAAGCATATTATTGAATATTTTGAGCTTATGATTTTCATTGACTGGTGTAGAGATCATAGGCTCTGGAAGCTCGAGTTTGTTATCATCGATAATATCTTAGATGATATTGAAAATTTTGAAGTACTTATTTGTAGAATGTCTAACACATTGATGATAGTCGCATTGAAAGTTCTCATTGTATTTTTGACTTTTTGGATCAGATGGGTCTAATTCGAGTGGAGGAGGAAGTGTAGTAAGATTGTTCTCAATAATTTGTTGTAATATAAGTTTTGGAACATTAGTCAACTTTGTAAATGTACCCTTAGGTGGTTACTATTGAAGTTCTTTAGTGTTGGAGAAAATGTTGACATTGACCTTAGCGTCAGTAGGTTTTATTGTTATTTTAAAAGGTGTTTTACTTTGAAATCGTGTAGAGGATGAAGCTTGTTCATGATACTTAAGCTTGCCTATAGATAAGAGTTTAGTTTTCTGTAACTTGAGAGTGTGAAACAATTGATCAAATGAGGGAGATGTCTCAAATAGAATGCTCTCCTGAAGAGGAAAAAATAAACTCTGAATGAATAAATCTCAAAGTTCAGAGTCTGCAAGCACATTGGACATCTTAGCTAGGTTGTTTTTATATCATAAGACATAATTTGATAGATGTTCATAAGATCCTTGTTTAAGTTGTGCAAGTTGCACATATGAAATCTTAGAACTCATATTGATAGAAAAATGAGTAAGAAAAGCATTGGATAGATGCGTGAAAGTTGCTATCGAGTGGACAAGCAGTTCATAGAACTAATGCATCGCATATTCTTGGAGACTGCGAGGAAAAAGCTTAGCTAAAAGAATATTATCATCCAAAAAATCTAGACATGCCACATGGAATGCTCAAAGATGCTCTTGTGGGTCACCATGGCCATTTAAAATGGGCAGCTTAGGGGTGACTAAATTAGGTGGAAGTGAGTAAGCAGATATGACAGGTGTGAATGGAGTGTGCAGTAAAAGAGTGGAATCCAAAAATGGAGATGTACGAGAAGTAGTATGTTGCAATTGGTGGATTTGCACTTGGAGGTCTTGATAGAGAGAGGATAAATATTGAGTGCCAGTAGAAGATACTTACCGCGTGTGAGAAATAAGGGGTGGGGTGAAGTGATTGGTGGGAGTAGGAACTGAAACATGAATAATGGATGTAAGTGAAAAAGTGGCAACATGTGGATGAGTGGCAATGGAGGTGGGGATGGAAATAGAAGTAGTAAAATCCATAAGATTAGTGGCTTCCTCACAAGCCACATATAAAAGCAAGTCTAGATCTTGAGGATGATCGACAATATGATCACTAAGGGCTGTAAGACTGTCTTTAGTAAATTCGTCAGAAGTTTGAGCCATAGTGATAAGGGGATAATAGATCTAAATGGAAGGTGGATTTAAAGGCCGGGTTCACCAAGATGATTAAGGTAAATGTGTATTTATGAGCTTGGTCTGATGTTATTGTAGCAGTAAAATAAATATGTAATTAAGTATGGAAATTACACCCAAGCAACTAGGCAATAAATTATGAAACCCTAAGTGCAAGGACGAGAAAAAGGTACTTAGTTGATTCATAATTAATTTTGAATTGTACCGAAGCAATGACCAGATGAACAGAGCAATAGGAATGTTACACATAGACCCATAAAAATGTAGATCTGGAGAGATACGCGGGACTAGGGCACCTAGAGAGGGACAGGGGAACCCGTGGGTTCCTTAGGCTTGTTTCTAGGTGTTTGGGTCTGTGGAAAAGCTTAGAAAACCTTCTTTGAGGTGTCGCAAGGTGTTCACTATTAGTCACCTTTGGTGACTTTAAGGTTGCACCAAGATCACTAATGTCATTAGAAACTTGCAATGAAATATGAACCTGTAAAGCCCTCAAATAGAAATCAAATCCTAAAAAAGAAATATGCATAATGAGGGGTTAGATTGTCCTCAGTTGTCACAATGGTGAACTTACAACTGAGCACTGCACTACATCTCAGACCCAATGTAGTTCTATGTGTGTGTGTGTGTGTTGGATCCCTGAAAAATGCTAAGTGAGGTGGCCTGAGGGTTTTTGATGCGTGGAGATTAGGCTTGAAGGCATGCGCAAAAGTAGAGCAAACAACGCGCAAAGGCTCATCCAAACACATTTGAGACTTAGCCGTATTTTGATAGAATTGGGATGTGAATGGTTGGAGTAGTGGCCAAGAAATATTCTGAGGATAAGGTCGAGCATATATACTTAGAGTTATAGGAAGAGTATATTTTGGGAAAGATCTCATGCGAAGTAAGATAAAGTGACATTCACGGTTTTGGGCTAATAATAGGAATAAAACTGGAGTCATTTATAGATAATATATTATTAGTGAAGCTTGCATGCTTATGTATTTGACTTGTAATGCATACATAGCTATTTGTGGCATGTGGGATATTTTGAGAATGCATAGGTGATGAAGGACAAGTCCCCACCCTATATATATGTATTGATTTGCATGGATTTAGTATCCCATGAATGCTTTTAAGGCTATACTGCTGGTTTCTGGGCATGCATGACCTATGATGATACTCTTATGTATGTATTCAATTTCTGTGTTTTGTAATGATTAATACAATGGATCTATGTGGTTGGATATTAGTTATTGACTCATCTGTAAATGGATCTTGCACAGTAAAGATGATCTTCATTATTGTTTAATCCTTCATGCACTATGGTTGTAATCCATATCTGTTTATGCCTTACTTTTAAATGGTTATTATGGATCGGGATCATATGTGTCTTTCCATGCTAACTCCTTGACAAAATTGTCATAAAAGAGGGACGTGGTACCCTTGCACACTTCAGGTGAGCACTTAGATTTGTTTGAGTGATGTGCTAGCATGCCTTGGGCTATTTGGTAAAATAAAAGACTACAGTTTGGTTCCATTGTCAGGACCTCTTTTCAAGTTACTGCAAGGATGTTGCATGATGAAGACATATTACTTGAATTTGGCCAACATTGAGAGTTGGGTAGAGAATTTAGAGGAAGAGTTTGCTCAAAGATATAACACTAGACCTAAATTTGATACATGCATATGGGTTGAAGAGAATCTGTATCATGAGCTCTATGAGACATTCTTTTCCTATTTCCCTATAGAGTTGTACAAGTGTCTGGTAACATATGCATCAAAGAGAAATTGGAGGTATAAAACAATTATATGGACTTGTGAAGATTGCTAGACTCTTCCTGATGCTTATTTGGCTTGGATACATGCTATAGATCATTGGTGTGGTAGTGTATTGAATAGTTATACATTAGACTACACTGTTTCTACTTATTCCTGTCCAGAGGTTGTTGAGTTCTAGTTCTTGCATGAACCCAAAGGATCTTATTTGCGTGCTATCCCTTTAGCGATTAAGATCTTGATTGTAACTCTAGATTTGGAAGAGAGACCTATGGCTAGATAAATCCCACTGTGCGTGGGGGCAGGAACAGGTGTGGTGAAAGATGGAAGACCTGGTGACAAAAAGGTAGAGAGAAGAAAGGAGACTTAAGTATAATGAAGCGTGCGAGAGGGAATTGACGAAGAGACATGACATTGAGGAGTCTTTGGAGTTGAGGAGAGAGATGGATCGTGAATGATTTGGAGCTCACGTGGAAGATGTGGAGCCGGAGCATTTGGTAATCCCCCATTTGGGAAAGCATTGCAGAGAACCCACCTCATATTCAGATGAGAGTGTGTCTGAGGAAGAATGACTAAGATTCGTAGGCGCGTATCTTATCCCACCTGACAATCTAGCCCTTAGGCTTGGTGTTCTAGTTTCTGAGACAATTATTGAGAATTAGGCTAGTGTAGGTGCTTCAGTAACGACATGTAGATTTCATTTTCCATTAAATTTGGGAGTTAATCAGACAAAACATTCATCTATGGCGGTGTAGATGTCATCTTTATTATTTAGGGGTTAGGTTAGAGGTATATTTTTTGGTGTGTCATTTACATAGGGCTTGGGTTCGCAGAACTTTGGTAATACTTTTGGAAGTAGCACAACTTTGTAGACCATGGGCGTTCAGTTTAGCACAACAGTGGGGAAATAAGGAAACACATCCTCTGGTCTGGTGCCAACTATATGAGGAGGATCATGTCGTTTGGGATCTAGTGGATTTGGTGGTTCTGGAGGTAGAGGGAATACTGGAGGTAATACATGTTTTGGATCTGGTGGGTAGGGTCCACACCAACCCCAACATGTTTATTAGGAGATGTCTCTTTGCCTACTAGAATAAAGGGGAATTGAAGATACAACTTAGCATGTGCACATGTGTGAAATAATATGGGGCACTGAGGGAATCACAACTCCTGAGTGTAAGGTAAGTTAGTTTGTTACTACTTTGCAAGGGCACGTGCATAGTTGGTACAAGAAGTATGATCCAAACTAGACTCGTGTAGATTACAACATGTAACATGATGCTTTCTTAGCTGAGTTCCATATACAAAAGAGCATTAGCACACTGAAAGATATCAAACAGGGCATGGTTGAGAGCGTAAGGGAGTATGATGCACGATTTAAGATCTTGTTGTCAAAGTTATCCTATGACATCCACCCTAGTCAACATGCTCAGTGGTTTTTTGGTGGTTTGATCACACCTTTTAAAATAACGCTCTCACATAAGACATTTACAGATACATGTGAGGTACTGGAGGTAGCTCTGCATGATGAGGTAGTTGGAAGTATCGACACTTGAGTAAGCCCATTTTTGGAAGCTCATATTGGATCTATGGAAAAATAATTGGAAAAATTGTTAGCTAATTTAGCCCATGAGATGCGCAGTGGTATTTGGTGTACAAATTGCAAGGTGGAAGGAAATATTAAGGATAGTTTCCCTTGTAAATCAATGCACGCCATGTTGCTAGATTGTGAGATTTGTCATTTGGATCATGATTCAAGTAGGTGCCCCCTACTACAACGCATGATCAGGAAGAACATGTCTTGTTATTGTAAGATTTGTAAGTCTACCACTCATGATACAGAGAATTTCAGATTAATTGATCAGATTCATGATTCCATTAAAACTAGTGTACATTAGACTAGTGTTATAAACAACTCTAAGGAACAAGGTGAGCATCATAATCATAATCACAATGAAGGGTGCTCTGATGGAGGTGGTAGAGGTAGAGATTACCGTGGAGGATTCAGAGGTTGATGTCACAGGGATGGAAGATGTAAATTCCCATGAGGAACCTATTATACATGTGGATCCTCTGATCATTATAGGTGCGAATGCCTTCAAAATATAATTTTCTCTTGGTGTGGAAAGAATTAAAAGTTTGAGGAATTTTTGGATTTCTATGAGAATATAAGAAAGCAACACAAACATGATAAGGGCATGGGAATGGTTAGAGTATAACAACGCGATGTGGAATATCAGTGGATGCTAAAGATAACACTTGACCCTGAGATGAAACCTGTGTTGGTGACTACATGCGCATAAGTTGTGCGTGGGTGAGACTCCAAAGCATAAACATGTTATTACAAAACAAGAGGTATTTCATGCACAATATCTAGATCCTACTCATCAGAAGGAATTTTATCATGAAACTATGGAGGTTATTCAAAACTTGAAGGGTGAGATACAATACTTGAAAGAGAAGTCGCAGAAGCTTGAGTAGGCCAAGGAAGTTGAGCTTCCTTAGAAAGATGTTGATGACTTGAAGGAGGTTTGTAAGATGATGCATCAAGAAAACATCATTCTTTTGTTAGGGGAATGGTTAAGGGAGAAGATACCGCATGTTGGTGTTGAGCATGAGATACAAATATTACATGCAAACTTACCACCTCACAGTCTTGAATATGACAAAGAGATAACCTTGAATGTAATTGTTGATGTATGGCTGTTGAGTAATGTTGGGGTTAGCAAAAGGTTGTATAAATAATATATCAGATCTAATCATACATGCAATAAAAGTGGATATTCTACCAGAAGAAATATACAAAATAAGAGATATAAATCAACACCAGATTTAACGTGGTTCACCCAGTGTGGGCTACATCCACCAAGAAACAAGCCAATATATTATCCAAAGCTTTCAGAAGATATACAATTTAAGATCTACAATCTTCCACACCTCTCAGATGTACAGTACTTTCTTTCTCTCAAGCTTCTCCTTCTTCTCCAAGAATTCTCTCTCTCACAATTATTTTCACAATAATCATCAATCCTTACTTCTAAACCCTAGCTTTCTTGCTTATATAGGCATATACAAACTTAGGGTAATTAACCATGTGATTATAATCAATAGATATTCTTTAATACTAAAATTATATCTAATTCCTGTGAGTTAATAAAACACTCACACACAGGTAACTGACACCGGTTAGACCTAACCGATGTCAGTTCTTACTTTCCTGACCGATGCCGGTCATAGGTGACCGATGTCAGTCCCTTCATAACCGATGTCCGGTTACTGTGTTTTCCTAGCAAGTTTAATATAACATGCTAAACTAAAGTAATTGAGCTCCACAACTCAACAATCTCCTACTTAGAGATAAATTACTACACTATACCTGTATAACATCATTTTTGGATCCTTTCCTTAGCTTTGTTTCTTCCTCTTCAAGTCTCAAACTCAAAGATCAACAGAAGTGGAGTGTAGCTCCAACTTCTCTTTTGCTAATGGCTTCATTAGCATATCCACATGGTTTTCACTTGTATGAATCTTCTCCAGCTTTAGCTACCCATCCTCCAATACCTGCCGTATGAAGTGATACCTCAATTGAATATGTTTCATTCTAGAATGAAACACCGAGTTCTTTACCAAATGAATTGCACTATGACTGTCACTGAACAATTTGCAATCATCTTGCTCCTTTCATAACTCTTCCATGAACCTACTCATCCATATCATCTCTTTGTTATCCTCTGTAGTTGCAACATACTCTGCCTCTGAAGTAGACAAATCCACAACCTTATGTAATCTCGATATCTAGTTAATTGCCATCCCACCTACTATGAAAATATATCCAGTAGCTCTCCTTCTACCATCCATATCTCTAACCATATCTGAACCTCCATAGCATAACAACATGCTAGATGTCCCTCTCAAATACCTGAGTATCCATTGGACTACTTTCTAATGCTCTTTACTTGTATTAGCCATAAATCTACTCATAACTCCCATTGCATGTGCAATGTCTAGTCTGGTACAAACCATATCATACATGAGAAACCCAACTGTTGAAGCATATGGTACTTGTGTCATGTATTTGACCTCCTCATGTGATGAAGGACACTGATCTTTTCTCAATTTGAAGTGTCCAGCCATAGGTGTACTTACAGGTTTTGAATCTTGCATGTTAAACCTTTCCAACACCTTATTGATATAAGCCTCTTGAGACAAATACAATTTCTTGTTCTTCCTATGTCTCTATGTATTTGCATGCCAAGGATTATTTTTGTAGCTCCTAAATCCTTCATAAAAAATGTGTGAGCTAGCTTTCCCTTAAGCTCATCAATGTCATGCATACTAGATCCTGCAATAAGCATATCATCCACATACAGTAACAAAATAATATAGCTCCCATTTTCAAGCTTCTTGAAATAAACACAATGGTCAGATTCATATCTCAAGTAACCATGCTCATGCATGAAACTATCAAACCTCATGTACTATTATCTTTGAGCTTGCTTGAGCCCATATAGGGTCTTTTTCAACCTGCACACTAATTTCTCCTTACCCTTGACTTCATACCCAAGCGACTGCTGCATATAAATCTCTTCATCTAAATCACCATGAAGGAAAGCCATCTTCACATCTAGTTTCTCTAAATGTAAATCATCTACTGCAACTAAACTCAATACAATACATATGGAAGTCATTTTAACAACATGAGAAAATATTTCACCAAAGTCAATACCTAATTTTTGTGTAAATCCTTTTACTACAAGCCTTGCCTTGTACCTTTTTTGTCCACCCTCTTCTTCCTTGATCCTGTAAACCCACTTGTTTTGCAATGTCCTCTTACCTGCTGATAACTTAACCAAATCCCAAGTCTGGTTTTGTTCCAAGGAGTCCATCTCCTCATCCATGTCATGCTCCCACTGTACGTGAGTCTTATCCTACATTGCTTCTTCAAAACTTTCTGGTTCACCATTATCAGTCAATAATAAATAAGATAGAGAAGGTGTAAATATTTCTGGAGGTTTACTTACCCTTTGTGACCTTCTCACAGAAGTTTGGGGTACCGGAGACTCATTCTGGACCTCCTAGACATTTGTTTCCAATTCTGACAGTGACCGACACCAGTCACCTGTAGCTGATGCTAGTTCTGCTGATCAATGCTAGTTTGGCTCTTCTGTAACCGATACCAATTCAGCTGATTGATGCTGGTCAATGGTCAACTGACATTGGTTACTGTGTAACCCTGTAGGTATTATTTTTAAATCCAAGAGTTCATTTTCATTCACAAAATTCTCAACCGGTTCATCCTTGGGTACTAAAATTTGATCCCTGTACATTCTCTTTTCATTCCATTCAATGTCACGACTCCTAATAATTTTAGAATTCTCTAAATCCCAAAAATGGAATTCGAAATCACCAGATCCATAACTAATGAAAGTGCATCTCTTGGATTTTGCATCCAACTTTTTCCTATTTTCCTTATCAATATGCACAAAAGCTTATGAACTAAAAAATTTAAGAAAATAAAGATCTACCTCTTTTCTGGTCTAAGCTTCTGTTGGTATTCCTCCATCTAGTGAACTTGAAGGCCCACAGTTAATCAAATAAACCATTATATCAACTGCTTCAGCCCAAAACTACAAGGGTAATCCAACATGTATCCTCATACTTCTAGCACGTTCCATGATTGTCATGTTCATTATTTCTGCAACACCATTCTCTTGTGGTGTTCTTGGAACTGTTCTTTCTCTATGTATTCCATTCACTGAACAATAATCATTGAAAGCCTTACTACAATATTCACCACCATTGTCAGATCTAAGGCACTTTAACTTTGAATTTGATTCATTCTCAACAAGGGTTTTCCATCTTTTAAAAGTCTCAAAAACATCAGATTTACGTTTAATACAATAAACCCATACCTTTCTTGTAGCATCATCAATGAAAGTAACATAATACTGGGATCCTCCATGAGAAGCTACCTGGAGCTGGTCCCCACACATCTGAGTGTACAAGCTCTAATTTTTGCTCCTTCTTAGTTGCCCCAACTTTGAGAAATATCACTCTCTTTTACTTTCCAAAGATACAATGCTCACATAAATCAAGATCTAAATCTTTCAAATATGATAACTTACCCTTAGCCTTTAAGATTTGCATTCCTTTTTGACTCATATGGCCCAACTGATTATGCCACATGCATGCATTTGAATCTGAAGTAGATAACACAGAAAAATAATCAGTAACACAGGTAGATAAATATAATGTTCCTACCTTCTTACCTCTTGCCAAAACAAAAACACCCTTGGTGACTTTCCAAGAGTCTGCTGTGAATGTAACCATGCAACCAACTTCACCTAGTTTCCCTGTAGAAATAAGATTCCTCTTGAGGCTTGACACATGCCTCACATCTTTCAATACCCATGTATTTCCATTCTGTAATTTTAGATGAAATTCCCCTTTACCAGTAATACTGCAAGGTTCATCATCACCTAAATAAACATGCCCAAAATTTCCCTGGACATAATTTCTAAAATAACCCTTATTAGGGGTTGCATGGAAAGAAGCTCCTGAATCTAAAACCCATGATTCTATTCTATTATCCAAAGAAAGAATAAGAGCATCTTGCATTACCTCTACTGCAATATTTTCCTCTTTATTTACCTCTTTACCTTTGTCTGGGTGTTGGTTCTCTTTATCCTTTGACCAACAATCTTTCTTTGCATGTCCTTTCTTTCCACAATTCCAACAGGTAATTCCCTTACCTCTAGATTTAGATCTGCCATTCCTTGACTTTGATTTCCCATTATTCTTACTCTTGGATCTCTCCTTCTTCCTGCCTCTACTTTCTACATTCAAAGCATTCCCAGATGATGATTCCTCTGTAATTTTCGTACGAATTTCTTCATTCAAGATTATACTAACCACATCATCAAAATTCAAAATATTATTAGCAGATGTTGTATTACTAACAACCATTACCAAGTTATCCCAACTATCAGGAAAAGAACATAAGAATAAAAGTGCTTTCACTTCATCATCAAACGGAATATCAACCGATTTTAACTAATTTACAATAGATTGGAAATCATTCAAATGACTAGATGCAGATCCACCTTCATGCATCTTAGAACTAAATAGTTTCTTCATCAAATAAAATTTATTTGAAGCACTAGGTTTTTCATATAAATTAGCAAGAGATTTCATTAAATCTACTGTAGAAGTCACTTCTATAATATTGGAAGCCACAGATGCTGTCAGGCTCAATCTTATAGATCCCAAAGCCTTTCTGTCAAGAATCTTCCA
The DNA here is from genome assembly GCA_019776745.2 of Taxus chinensis. Lineage (NCBI taxonomy): Eukaryota > Viridiplantae > Streptophyta > Pinopsida > Cupressales > Taxaceae > Taxus > Taxus chinensis. The sequence continues at coordinate 42,703,823 of CM034152.1, read as the reverse complement.
TTCTTCATCAGTCATCTTCGTAGGTTAGACTTTTCATCCAATGGTAAGTATAAATATCTTTGATACAGATAATCCTCAATCTGCATCTTCCATAATTGATAATTTCAGCCGTCAAACTTCTCTACCTTGTATTTGTTTTCTTCTGCCATTGTTGTAGCTCCCACTCAATCAGAAAACCCTTCTGTGAGTAAATTTTTCAACACACAAAACCCTCAAACAAATCTCTGATACCAGTTGTTGGGGTTAGCACAAGGTTGTACATATAATATATCAGATCTAAGCATACATGCAATAAAATTGGATATTCTACCAGAAGAAATATACAAAACAAGAGATATAAATCAACACCAGATTTAACGTGGTTCACCCAGTGTGGGCTACATCCACCAAGAAACAAGCCAATCTATTATCCAAAGCTTTGTGAAGATATACAATGAAGATTTACAATCTTCCACACCTCTCAGATGTACAATACTTTCTTTCTCTCAAGCTTCTCCTTCTTCTCCAAGAATTCTCTCTCACAATTATTTTCACAATAATCATCAACACCTTACTTATAAACCCTAGCCTTTATGCTTATATAGACATATACAAACTTATGGCACTTAGCCATACAATTACAATCAATAGATCTATTTTAATGCTAAAAATAGATATAATTCCTGATGAGTTAAATAAAACACCATAGATAACCGATGCCGGTTCTGCCTAACCACTGCCGTTCCTTACTTTCTTGACTGATGCCAGTTCTTCCTAACCATAACTGATGTCAGTACCTGACTGATGCCAGTCTGCCATGAACGATACCGGTCTGACCTTAACCAATGTCGGTTACTGTATTTCTAGCAAGTTCCAATTGAATGCTAAAATTAAGCAATTGAGCTCCAAAATTCAACAATTATTCCTTTGATAGATGGGAAGGCTTCACAGTATGTATAACCTTTGAGTGAAGAGGATCTGAACAAGATATAAGCACGTACAATTAGGGATCTTGAAGTGGTCGAGCCATCTAAGGAAGGTGTTATTTAGTGGAATGATTCTCAGTCCATAAGTGATACAACTAGTATTGCCTGTGATAATTGGGTGCATGGAACGTATGAAATGGTCGGGAGGGAGATCAAGAATACAGTTACTAGCGTGATCAAGTTAGGTCACGCATGGTTCAGGCATTTGGGTCATAACCAGGTACTCGCGATACAATGATAAGGGAAACCCTGACATATTTTTGCGTGCCATGGAAGCCCAGTGGAAATATCAAGGTAGATAATAAGAAACATGTTGATTTATACCCTATGCAGGAACAACCATGTGTGCTGGTGGACTACACACAGAGATAACATTTTGTTATGGAGAGAAGTGAGAATCACCTTCTCTACTAGGTTTTCTGAGGAACAATTTACCTTAACAGATATGTGAATACCATGGGAGGGATTCTACTTCACATCATGTTCAGAAGCATGAGAGACTCTGAACGAAGGGGTAGGAGGCTTTACTGCCATCAATCTGGGTACATAAGTTCTACGCCACTCTAAGTGGTTGTGCGCATACATGGTATGGGCATGCAGAGTTAACAAAAAGAACAGTTAATTGGTAGGATAAGACCTCAGGTATGATTCAAACCTTTAATTACTTTTCTACTAAACCTCTGGTGAATGAAGCATTACAGATTATAAAGTACCTTATGATGGGGGATAGTGCAAAAGCTGAGGAACTCCATGTTATATATGTTTGGAGAGTTAGACTTGGAGGCATGCACTTTGAAGAGGAGACAGATGAAGTGTAGCTTGGGTGCACCTGGTTGGAAAAAGAGAAGGGTAAGCTAGTCTACATGATTGATGATGAAGAAGTGAAGAATCTAGATGTTGAACACACTGTAGGTATGCATGAGGTCTTGCATAGTGCATGATGAGAAGGTGTGCACTTGCCATGAGCCTATGAAAATGAAGAAGGTCAACATTCAGGACAGATACAAAACCTAAAGAGGCCATTATTGGTGGTTATTGATATGAAAAAGAGGTGTCAAAGATAATTGAGACTGCTACATGACTTCCAAGACTTATTTCTATGAGGCTATCATGAGTTGAAGGGATTGCATCACTCTTTGAGTGAGATGAGGATCAAGTTAAAGGAAGGTGCTCACCTGGTTAGGAAGAGGCCTTACATGATGAATCCTAATCTGTGTGTTAAAGTTAAGGAAGAGATTGATAAGATGTTGAAATTTAGGAATCATTGAGCCCATTGAGGAATCAGAGTGGGTTAGCCCCATGGTGATAAGCATAAAGAAATATGGTAGGATAAGGATCTATGTGGACTATAGAGAGTTGAATGTTGCTTGTGTTCATAGATCCTTTTCCCACACCTTTTACAGAGGAGATCTTGGAAGGCGTTGCATGGAATGAGATTTACTCCTTTACAAACTGATGGATTTTCTAGTTATCATCAAGTGTGCATTACTAAGGAAGATCAAGAAAATAAAACTTTCACCACTGAATGGGAAATTTTTGCATACACAGTAATGCCTTTTGGGTTGAAGAATGCACCTGCAACATTTTCACAGATTGTTGTGCAAGCATTTGAAGACTTTATACAAATTTTTTTACAGGTTTATTTGGATGATTGGACTGTATATGGGCTGGTAAAGGATCACTGCGACAACTTGAGACTCATGTTTGAGAGATGTAGGTAGTTAAGCATCTCCTTAAATATTAAGAAGTGTTTATTTTCTATACCCTTTGGAACTTTACTGGGACACATTATATGCAAGGAAGGTTTGTTGGTAGATCCTGCTAAGGTTGTAGTTATCTTGGGTTTAAAGGAGCCTACCAATCAAAGTGATGTGCGGGTTCTTAGGACATACAAGTTATTACAGGAAGTGCATTAAGGGGTATGATAAGATCTTCATGCCCTTGGAGGAATTTTTGAAAAATAAGGGAAAGTTTCATTGGGATGAGGCGTAACATATAGCATTTGAGACATTATAGGAAAGACTTACTTCTGCACCCATTTTGTGCTTTCCTTCTTGGGATAAACCATTTCATGTACATGTTGATGCCTCTGACATGGCCATTGGTACCATGTTAACACAACTTGGTGATGGTATTGTTGATCACCCTATTTTTTTGCGAGTAGGAAGTTGACACCAGCTGGAGTAGAATTATACAACTACAGAGTGTGAATACATTGTCAATGATTTACGCATTGCACAAGTTTAGGTAGCATACTTGTTGGAAACTCCCTTTATATTTTATATAGATCATATGGCACTTAAGTACTCAGTTAATGATGTCATTTTACAGGGGCACATATGTTGTTAGATTCTTTTGTTCTAGGAGTTTGACTTTACAGTTGTGGTAAAGCAAGGAAAAAGTAATTCAAGACCGGATCATTTATCAAGGATTAATTCAAGTGAGGATATGCAAAGCATTGAGGACATAATGTCAGATGCACAACTATTCAGATTGAATCGTGTGCCCTCTAACTTAGAAGATATTGCTGTGTTTTTGCATACTGTTGTGGTGCCTGAAGGGATGAAGAGTTTAGAGAAGAAACAACTTTCCATACGCATCGTGCCCTATATGTTGATCAACAGAGATTTATAAAAGCTAGGTCAGGATGAGGTTTTGCATTGGTGTGTACTTGAGCATGAGCACGAAGCTATTATGGAGGAAGCTCATGGTGGGATTACTGGTGGACATTATGTGGGTGATGCTACCACACGTAAAATTTTGCTCATTGGACTTTGGTGGGAAACACTATATAAGGATTGTAAAGAGTATGTTAGGGCGTGTGATCATTGTTAGCACCTTGGTAAAACCTAGGCATAAAGATGAGATGTTATTGAGGCCTATTGAAAGTGCAGAACCTTTTGAGAAATGGGCGATTGAATTTGTAGGGCCTATTTTCCCACTGCACGCGTAGACTGGGTTGCACTATATTATTACATGTACATATTATCTAACAAGGTGGGAAGAGCAACGGTGCCTACAAAGGATTGCACAGTAGCTATAACAATAGGTTCTTATGGGAAAACATTATCAACAGGTATGGATTTCCATTGAGTTTGATAAGTGATAAGGGTACGTTATTTCCTTAATGAGACTATCAAGATATTATTGGTAGAGTTTATTGTGGCACACCACAAAGATAACTCCTTATAACCTACAGACCAATGGGACTAATGAGGCTTTCAACAAGATACTGGGACATACATTGACAAAGATTTATAATGTTGGAAGAAAGGATTGGGATGATAAAGTCCCTGTTGTACTTTCGGCATACATGAGAAATTATAAATGATTGAATAAAGCCACACCCTTTCAGCTGGTGTTTGGCACAAAGGCTATTTTACCATTGGAATTCATATTACCCTCCCAGTGTATTGCACGCACAGGTGGAATGGATGATGAAAAATAACTTGAAGATGCACATATAGATAAATTGATGTAGTTGGATGAGAGGCACACCATTGAACGTTGGAGCCGGAAGATAGAAAAGGTTAGGTACGTTTGCATGACATGATAGGCACATTAAGAATTCTTAGTTTGAGGTTGGACAGATGGTTCTTCTTTCTGACTCCAAGTTTGTGCACCACCCTAGGAAAGTTCCAAGGTGCATTGGTTGGGACCGTATGTGGTGACATATATACTTGATTCAGGTACTTGCCAGTTACAGGTATTGGATGGCACTCGGTTTCCTAGTTTACTTCAACGGGAGTAGGCTCAAGCCCTACTATAAATAAGTCTTCTTGGTGTTTGTAATAAGGTGAGTATTTCCATTTAGATTAGGCTTCTCTTGAATAAATTTTCTTTGTATGTGTTTCCTTTCATCATTTCACTATTCTTTTTCAAATTCAGTTCATGTGTTTTGTTGTAGTAAGCGCATTTACGCGCCAATAGTTGATTACTATCCAAGTGATTTCATGCGCAGAGGACCGCACATAATTTTTGTATGGGGTGGATCATAGTACAAAGATGAGAATTGTTGGTGCCCTCTTGATACATGTTGGCTTGGTTGGAGCCTTCTTCTCGAACATTGATGCAAAAGTAGATAAGACATGATACGTGCTAGGTATAACGTATTTTGAAGAAAGTTGAGCTGATTAAATACCATGCAGGGAAAGTGATCACATAGTGTAATGCGAGGTAGGTAGTGGCATGTGAAACTACTTGGGATATGGCACAGAGGTTTTGTGATTCGGTGTAGGGAGTAACGTAGAGGAGGTTTATGGCTAAGAAGTAGTATATCGCACCAGAAGGTTACGAGTGCAATGTGCGAAGTGAAGTTGCGAAACTTGTCAAAAATGGAAAAGGTACTTTATTGAAAAGTGACTTAAAAAGCGTTGGTTGGAAGTACAAATTGGACCGTTGTGGGCCATGGGAAAGTATAAATAATAGGTTAGGGTAGTCATTTGGTTACCTTTCCTTTGAAGAAAACTTATGAGTCAAGTGCGATGAGCTTAAGAGTGATGTAAATTTTGTGTGAACCAGAAGTGCTTGAGAGTTGTGTGTGAGTGTTTGTGGAGAAGCAAGTTGGAGTTTGTAGTGGAGGATAGAGAAGGGTTGTGTGCATTATAAGTGGTAAAAAGTTCACAGGGTTCGGGTTGACAGAATTTGAAAGACATAACACCTAAGGCATGCAATTATAGCAAGATGACACCCAAGCCAAGGAAATTGAGAACAAAGAGACCCGAGGTTGTGGCAGAGGAACCCTTTGAAGAGATATAATTGGAAATGCCTTACACTCTTGGTGTTTTGAGGGTAGAAATTTGGAAATTAAAGCTCTCTCAATGCAAAATCAATGAGTTTAACCACCACTCCGAGGAGAACGAGAAGAAGATAAGGGAAAACTTAGATAAAGTCATCCCATGTACATATGAGGCTAGAAACCCCCTAATTGGTGATTCTATGAAGCGGGAATTGGAGAAAATAGGTGTATTGTAGCTATGGGAGCTTCCTTTCTTTAGTAAACCTGCACACCTCTTTAAGTGGTTGATGTCACGGGTTCATGAAGATTTTTTTTATTTTGTAGGAAGAAGGATGCATCTCACCATACAATTAATCAAGCATGTCACAGGATTGAGAAGCACGGGGGAGAAAGGGACTAGTGACACTTTTCTCATCAATGAGGACAAAGGATTGGGGATAGGGACTAGCACCCCAACACCAAAGAAGCAACAATAAAAAATGAAGGTGCAAAGGAAACAATGGACCCCAAGGTTATTGCACATGGACTTCTTAGATGACCCCACGAAAGTATTACACACGCTCTTCTAAAGTACAGTTCCTACAGGTAAATTGCATGCTTGGGAGTTTTTGGATGAAGATGGAGGAGTATCTAGAATGGAGAAAATGCTAAGTTGGAACTTGCATTCACACTCAGAGGAGCCTGAATTTGAAGTCAACGAACATATAATCGAAACAATGATATTGCAAAAGCAACCAGGAAAAGGTATAAGGCCATAAACCAAAGCCACTTAAAAGATGAGTAGGCATGTAATGCCTTTCACAAGATGGCCTTTGAGGTGACAAGGAGACATTTTGATGCTATCGCTATGGTTTAGAATTTGGTCTCAGATAAGAAGGACAAAGAGTGCGAAGTAGACAAGTTGAAGATAAGCCTGAAGGGGGAGCAAAAAAGAACTAAGGAAGCATATGATAGAGTCGATGTTCTCATAAAGCAAATTCTGGGACAATGCCCTTCCTTAGTGATCCAAGATAGAATGAACTATGGAGATGAGATGGAATATTTAGAGGATATGGTAGGGATGCTCCTGGTTAACATTGAAAGCGTAGGGCCTATAAGGGAAGAAATTACAATAGAAAAGGAGTATAATAAAGTTACGATGGAAGCCAAGATAACTGAGCTGGAGGACTTGCTCACCCATCTCAAGGAAGCAAGTGCAAAGGTAGATGTCGGTTTCACTAGATGCTAGAAATATGAGCCCTTTCTAGCAATTCAGTTCATGGATGAGGAAGCAACTTTGAATACTATACAAGAGAAGACCCCAACCAACAAACTTGATCGCACTTAGTTAATCACAAAGACCACAACACAAAAAGACAAAATCAAGGCAATGTGTGAGCAGTTGGAATAGAAAATTGGTGAGTTCCAGAGTTCTATACTGGAACATATGGAAAATATTGATGGCGCTTGTATAGATTTAGAGGTGGTGATAAAGGAGTTGAAAGGAATAATCGAGGAGATTACTCTTGACCAAGTGCTAGGGATTGTGGATGATGCACTGGGAAGGGATTTAAAGGAGTTGGAAGAGTGGAAGAAACTAACATATGGAGTAAATACAAAATTTCTAGAAATCTTCCAAGCGTTATAACACGTTTTAGAATGCAACTCATTTTTGAAAATTTGGAATTTTGTTCTTCTTTTGAAATTTTTGTACTTGGCGAACATAGAATTCCTGGGGTGGAAATCCAACAAGTGTGGGGTAATGTTACACCCATAAAATATGATAAGTGAGGTAATGTGATGGTTTTAGACGTCCAAAGATTAGGCGCGAAGGAAGACATAAAAGTAGAGTAGACTGCTCGCGAAGGCTCGTGCACGGGCCAAACACATTTGAGACTTAGCCACATTTTGATAGAATTGGGAGATGAATGGTTGGAATAGTGGCCATGATTTTTTCTGAAGATAAGGTCGAGCATATATATTTGGAGTTACAAGAAAAGTTTATTTTGGGAAAGATCTCATGGGAAGGAAGATAAAGTGGCATGCACAGTTTTGGGTTAATAATAGGAATATAACTGGAGTTATTAATAGATAATCTATTATTAATGAAGCTTGCATGCTTTTGTAGTTGAATTGTAGTGCACGCATAGCTATTTGTGGCATGCAGACTATTTTGAGGATGTATAACTAGTGAAGGGCAAGGCCCCACCCCTATATATATATATGTATTGATTTGCATGATTAGAGGATCAGTCTATTTTTGTCAGGTTATGTTGCTAATTTAGTATGTGTATGATCTTATGGAGTTACTATTAATATATTCAGCTTCTATATTTTATGGTGATTAATACAATGGATATTTGTGGTTGGATATTGGTTTTTTACACCTCCGTGATTGGATCTTACATGGTAAATCTAATCTTGATTCTTGTTTAGTTCATTCTTGCATATGGTTGTGATCTAAATCTTTTATGATTTATCCTTGAATGGTTATTATGGATCTGGAATGTATGTTCTTTCATGCTAACTCCTTGACAAAGCTATCATAAAAGAGGGACCTGGTACCCTTTCATGCTTCGGGTGAGCACTCATATATGTCTGAGTGATGTGATAGCATGCCTTGGGTTGCGAATGGTAAAATAAGACTACAATTTGTGCAAAATCGTGCCTTAGGTGGCTCTTGTGCAAGCCACACTTGATAACAAGAAAATAAACTAGATGTAAATAAATGTAATAGATCTGTGAATGGAATATAATGAAATTCCCTTCTATAAAGTGTATACAGAATAACCAGTCTTTGTGTCCCTTGTTATGGTGCTAGATGGATGTAGTGGAGCTCTTAGATGCTTGATGAATGTAACCTTAGGTGCTGATAGCTAATGCTTAGTGTTTGATCCTTTATTATGATCACATAACTTAATTTTTATATGATTCCTTTGCTTGAATTTCACAATTAACCCCGAAAATGTTGACTACCAAAAAGATAAGATGCTCAAACGGCTAGAAAGGACCCAAAAAGTGTGAGTAAAGTATGAAAGGGGTCAGGGGCGTGCAGAGGGGATGAGGGTGCCTGACATTGGTGTCCTGGATGGACGCTAGTGTCTAGGATGATAAATGCTGAAGTATAAAAAAGGAAGGTTGAGCAAGTAAGGGTGTAAGACCAAAAGTGGTAATAAAATGCAAAGAAAGGTGGCAAAAGACATGGGTTGATTATTACTTTTCTTACTTAGGAATCATATGAATAGTATTACATAATCAGGACTAGATAATTACCCAAAGAGCGTGATTTTGTGTCTACAACACCCCACAATCCAGCATGAAAATTATTGCTTTATCCTTTATGACTTCAGACACTAATGCCCAGCCAGGACGCTAACGCCCTCATCCCCTCTAGGCATCCCTGACCCGTTTCTATCTTACTCACTTCTTTTAGGTCTCTTTTATCATTTGGACATCTCATTTTCTTATGGGTTAGTTGTTCAATTGTCAATTATGAAATTCAACCTAGGGAATCATATAAATACAAAGTTATGTGACCAAAATAAAGTACCAAAATCTAAGCATCTATTATCATCACCTAAGTTTGCATTCAAAGTAATCTAAGAGCATCAAATACATCTATATAGCTTTCATTCAAGGGACAAGGGACTGCATTTTCTGCATACACTTCATAGGAAGGGGAAGTTCATTTTGACATCCACACATCTATTTACATTGGTACATCTAACTATCGCTCGCTATCAAGTGCACTTACACAAGGGCTTAAATGTAGTGCAACACCCGGATCGTAAATTCACTCAGTTGGGTGACTGTTAATCTGACTTCGCATATTGCATATTTTTCTTTTTAGGATTTGATTTGGTTTTATGGGATTTTGTAGGTGAATATTTTTCTTTATAGGTTTCAAGCGACATTCACATACCACATGCATAAGAATTGCTATCACCCAAATAGACCCTAACCTATTTTAAGGAGTCTGACACTATTACAATTCTAAAAGATTCGATGAGATACAACAAATAGGACCAATATATTCATGAGAAACATTAGTGAAGAAATTTTCTCTTCTCTCTTGTATGTTGAGCCCAAACTTTGCTCCTTCCACTTTGTCCCTATTATACTATGTAAGTAATGGAGTCATGACATGTAGTATAGAATTCATAAGTTCACTCAGTCGGGTGACCACCAGGGTCAGTTTGACTCCCCATATTGCATCTTTTCTTTTTGAGATTTGATGTAGTTTGAGGGTTTTATAGGTCATCGTCTCTTTGCAAGTTACAGGTGAATTTGGCAATCATCCAACAACACACAAGCGACCAAAATTGACTATCAACAACAATCTTGTGACATTAGAAAAATAGGTTTCGAGCCCCTGCACAGTAAATAAAGTACCATGTTCTAAGCATCTATTATCATCACCTAAGCTTGCATTCAAAGGCATATAAGAGCATCAAATACATCTATATAGCTTTCATACAAGGGACAATGGATTGCATTTTCTACATACACTTCATAGGAAGGGGAATTTCATTTTGACATCAACACATCTATTTACATTAGTACATCTAGCTATCACTCGCTATCAAGTGCACTTGCACAAGGGATTCCTAAGGCATGATCCTTTCACACACGCATAATAACTACATGGAGTCTGAGATGTAGTATAGTGCAGAGTCCTAAGTTCACTCAGTCAGGTGACCATCGGGATCAGTTTGACTCCCCATATTGTATCTTTTCTTTTTGGGATTTGATGTAGTTTGAGGGTTTTATAAGTCATCGTATCTTTGCAAGTTATAGGTGAATTTGGCAATCATCCAGCAACACACAAGTGACCAACATTGACTATCAACAATAATCTTGTGACATCAGAAAAAATAGGTTTCGAGCCCCTGCATAGTCACATGCACCTAGTAGAGGTCTCAGATGCCTATGCGCTCTCGCCCTAGTCTAGGTGCCATGGTCTAACTTCATCTGACAGTCCCAAAATTTATCATGCATAGTTGTGATAGTCTGCCCTTCATGTTTATCATGTTTCTAGCTTAGATCTATTTTTGGATTAAGCACAAATTAGCTAAGTCATCCTTTCCCTCTCTTGCACTTAGGGTTTTATATATATCTACCTTATTTCTTGTGTCAAATCTTCACTTTAGTATTTATTTATCATACGTTACTATGTAATTAAGGTTTTACAAAATGCACATTTTTGTTAACTTAGATCATATAATCGGGGTAGGAATGTCTATACGGTTTTGCACCTACTCAAAAATGTGGTCCATGAATTTATGGGTTAGTCACTTGTTTGATTCTCTTTTTCACTCTTTATTGGTCACTTTCGATCACACCGCAAAGGTCTCTAAATACTCAGTTCAATATTTCAAACCCTAATCATGGATAAAGTCATATAAGACAAACATTAGTTTGGTTGTGGGCACCCCCATGTACCACTAATGTTGGAACTAATCTGAAGAGGCCTCAAACTACACGTCGTTCTCAACCTAGTATGTGATATCTAGTTGTAGTGAAATTAGATTTGACATCCTTTCTTTGACAATGCTTGACTTGAGTTTCTTTATTTCCTGAGTGAGTGACTTTAAATGCTTTTAAATGTGATAAAAAGTCCCCTAAACCTAATGGGAAGCTTCAAACGCATAGATAGTGTTACCCCAATGAATGTGTAGAGGTATTTTTGGAGTTTAGGGAGATTTGAGTGCCTTTTATGCTAGATTTTGCAATAGGATTCCACAAGAGTGTTTGAGAGTGTAAGGTACTAAATGAGGTGAGTTTCACTTGCTCATATATGCTTCCGGAGGTATTTCAAATTACAAAGGCTGAGTGAGGAGGAGTAAGTGACCCAAAGAATAGTGTGTAATGGAAATTTTGGGACCAAAGTGAGAAAGTTCAAAACCGTACACTAGGGTCGGGACCATATAGATGCCCATGCCCCTACTGTACATTTTTGACCTAAGAGTGATAATATGCAATGTGAAGTTTGGAAGATAACAAGTTGAATTTATTACTATGTTTCATGCATTAAATTCTCATAAAATATTGATTGATGAGTGTGTAAGAGAAATCAAGTTAGAAAAGAAATCTAGAGATGTATTGGATAAGAATGTGTAAAGGGCACTTTTTTGGGCGAGAGAGAAATGTCAAGACTAGTAGTGTCAAAAACTAGAATTACCAAATTTGAGTTTCTACATTCCCCTCCCTATAAGTATGAAATGAAATTACACATGAGTGTGTAGACACACTTTGTTTTTGCTCGATGTTTGTTTTGCAAGATCTCATTGTATTGGTGTTAGAACGCTCCATTATGAAACCTACAATGTAGAGTGTAGTTAATTTCCATGACCCCAAATGAGGGGGGCATTGACATTGGATGAATCAATCATTGTAAACTTTGACTCAAATTTCAGATACTCAGTTCAGAACAACCTATGAGTGGAATAAATAATGTAAAACATGTTAGAAGGTATTTACACTTAAATTTCATAGGGAAGAGTTTCCCATTCTTTTCTTGTACTTGGACATTTGGATTTGTTGAAATTTACCAAAGAATTGGGGGTGACCAGTCCCCAATTATACAGGAGATGTCAAAGTATTAGGTGTATGGAATTGAACACGTGATGCCAAAAATAGAGAAGGAGAATGAGGAGAAAAATTACCATATGAAGGAAGAAGATGTGTATTAAATTCATTCAACAACTCTGATATCTTCCCCCTTAGGTGTAAGAGGAGAGGAAGGACTAGCTCTGAATAACTTAACCAATTATCTACCTTCCATGACCTCACGAACTATATCCCTAAAAACGGATCGAGGCCTAATTTTATAAATTAGGATATACAGTACAAAAGAGAATGAATTCACCTTTTACTCTCCTCATGTGTCACAAAACTGAGTAGAAATGGAATAGAAATGAAATGTTCTGAAATATAGCTAGAGAAAGGGAGACCCATGCCCCCAATATTCCTGAAACTAAAACTGAAATTGAGTTTTGTGGAGAAGAAGGTGTTAGAGTAGGTATTTACCTTAGCTCATGTTCACCTAGGTACTTTATTTACCTTTATTGTATTTATCCTCACCCACTTATGTGTGTGGATATTTCTTTTATCTTATTTAGATATTAGGAGATATTATCTAGTTGTTAGGTATAGTTGTTTCCTTCATCTATGGTATTGACTAGTTATTTCCTTGATCTATGGCATTGACTAGATCCTTGATGTCTAGTTCCCTCCTAAATCTATGGTCTTGACTAGTTATTTGATGACTAGTTATTTCCTTGATTTATGGCTTGATCTACGACCTTGTTTGGTTCTTAGATTGTTATTCCTTGCCTATTTAAGCAAGGTCCATTCTCATTGTATTGCATTGATTTCCATAATAATATATGATATTGTTGCTCATTTATTTGCAAAGGTTTTATGTAAAGCTATTCTAGCGAATTGCTTTCATCTTATTGATCATAGTGTTTGATTAGCATATGCATTCTTGGCTTGGTATGATCTGGTTATCATTCCTTTCATGGTATTAGAGAAGGTTGCTATTGACATCCGTCTGTAAGTTTTATTTTGCAAATAAATTCATTATATATGCCTATATTTGGGATTTGGTCATATTTTGTTTTTGCATGTATTTTTATGCAAAACGAAGGATTCCATTGGATCCAAAAGGTGGGAAAATCCTCAGATCAACTGTAAACTCGGCCATTTCTGGAGGTAGTCGTTTTTCTAGGTTTTTTTGCATTGTTGCAAGGAAGCACACCACGCGACACACCCCAGAATAGTAAGTTGTGCAAAGACCCTTTAAAATCCTTAGCCCTTGGTCATATGGTATGGTCATATGAGGGCTTAAAGCTTGTGATTCTTACTAGTAGGTGCTTAGTTTCAGCCCCCTTTAATTTTATTTGTGTGGTGAAGGCAACAACAATTTATTTTGTTTTAGTGGTAACTACAATAAATAACAGAGCAAAATAGTAAAAAGCTTATAACTTTTGATCGGTAACTCAGTTTTGAGTGTCATCTTTTGCAAAAGTGCTTGTTTTTTCATGCTCTTTCCATTGGAGTTAATCCTAAACTTTTTAGGAGTTACATTTTGTATCTATCATGGATTCTGAGAATGATATACTTTTCTCTGAAGTATGTGGACTTCAAGAGGATATTGTAAAATTTTTGGAAGAAAATAGATCACTCAAGAAGTGAAATTCTCCTTCTACAATTACTCATTCACGATAAGGATACAGTAATACACTTCCTGCAGAATAAACTTGCTAGCCTACACCATTACCATCATATTGTGGACAACCATATCCATGCTCCTAGTCCACTTACAACTATTGCTCCTGAACCCACTGACATTGATCTGTCAGTCTTTGAGTTTGTTCCTGCTCTTGATGCTCATACACCTATGAAGCTTGTTACTGCATGCTCTTCCACATATGTGCCTATTACAGTACCACATGTTGTGTATCCTACTTCTGCTCAGCTGCATGGATTTTTTGAGAAGCATACCATTGCAGTCAAATCTTGCATGCTCCGTTCTATGGGTCTCACTAGTGGAGTCATTGCCAAACATTCATAGGGTATTATTTCCTCTATTCCACATGTTAAGTGGAATTCTCGTCATGACATTGGTTTTCGAGTAGATACTTCATTGGGATCACACATTGAAAGAGCTCTTTTTTTGTTTGCTTGACTCTTTCTGAGGATCATGAGCAACACATGAGTTCTGTACCTTCACTCAGGCTTGAGAAACCTAAGATTTCAATTGTCAAACATGATCAACCTGACACACATTTTGATATTCTTTTGCATGCACCCATTGTGCATTTTGCACCAAGTCATATGTAGGAATCTTCTTCATCCATCCATGTTGATTTGGGGTGGATATCTGATCACTCATGGCAGTGACATACGTATTCGTTGAGAGGACTCTACAGGTGTGGCTCCTCCACCATTTGAACTCTTGCTCCACTTTCTATACCTTAGGCATTGTGATGCTTCTTATTTTGAGCATTTTTCTTTAGCAGGTGTAGTGTATCTCTCTTGTTTGTTGAGAGATTTTGTATCTGTATTTTCGATGCTTTTGGCATGTTGACAGTCTCTCTTATGGGGGAGCTATTCTAGTGGAGCCCAGTGTTAGTTTTTTAGTGTTCGAGTAGTTGTTTTGACAACTCATACAAATTTATAGCGCCACTCCACCCATTCAGCAGTATGGGAGGTTGTGGTGATGATCCTACTTCTTCGGGTTTCATGTCCTTGCCTTGTTACCTTCGCTTTTCTTGGATCGTGACACTCTAAATTTTGTGTCCTTTCCTTACTGCTTTGGTTTTTGTTCTTGGATCGTGGCACACCTATTTGTAGCAGTTGATCAAATTATGTTTGGTGATTTTTTTGCACTTTCGATATCACTTCATTGATAGTCTCCTTGTGTGGAGCTATTTTGATGAAACCCAGTATCAGTTGTTTTTTAGTTTTTTGATTGAGCAGTGGATTCAGACCATAGTGCACACCAAACTTCTTCAGCATTGTATGAGTTTTTTGAGCCGAGCTTCTTGGGATGCCTTGGAGTGGGTTTTTACTCTCTTTACTTTGTTGTTATTGGTTTTGGGTAGCTTGTGGTGTCTATTTTTTTCCAGTTATTGTACATGAGTACCTCATCAGGCCTAGTTGTCGGGACTCATACTGTGGACATGCCACTTCTATTTTGGCTCCTAGCTTCACTTGAGGGGGGTGTTAGAGTAGGTATTTACCTTAGCTCATGTTCACCTAGGTACTTTATTTACCTTTATTGTATTTATCCTCACCCACTTATGTGTGTGGATATTTCTTTTATCTTATTTAGATATTAGGAGATATTATCTAGTTGTTAGGTATAGTTCTTTCCTTCATCTATGGTATTGACTAGTTCTTTCCTTGATCTATGGTATTGACTAGATCCTTGATGTCTAGTTCTCTCCTAAATCTATGGTCTTGACTAGTTATTTGATAACTAGTTATTTCCTTGATTTATGGCTTGATCTACGACCTTGACTGGGTCTTAGATTGTTATTCCTTGCCTATTTAAGCAAGGTCCATTCTCATTGTATTGCATTGATTTCCATAATAATATATGATATTGTTGCTCATTTTTTTGCAAAGGTTTTATGTAAAGCTATTATGGCGAATTGCTTTCATCTTATTGATCGTGGTGTTTGATTAGCATCTGTGTTCTTGGCTTGGTACGATTTGGTTATCGTTCCTTTCAAAAGGAATGAAACATTTCATGCCCCTTGAAACTGATATGAACCAAGTGACACGAGTCTGAAATTGTGCCAAAAAATTGTATATGTAGTTGAAAATATGAAGCTATTGGGAAAAAATAATAGAAATGGGTCAGGAACATCTGTATGGTCCTGGTTGTATTGTATGTTTTTTAACCTATGTTTTCTTTTATGAATTTCTATGTTTATTTTATTTCTGAGTGTTTTTTCATGTTCTTACATGTGTTTGTGCCCTGAATTATGTATGTGTGTAGTAGGTGTAGAATATAACTAGATGAATTTTAGCGTGTAGCTCAAAAGAATAAATGTGTAACCATGTATGATAAATTTGATAATTTGTATAGAAAAAAAATGAATGATTGATGTGGTGGCCATAAAAAATAATGTTTACCTGAAAAAGAGGATGGTATAGATAATGACGCATAATCAAGAATAACAATAAAAACAAGAAGACTAGTAACAATAATGTCAACAAGATAACTAGTAATAATAAACAGTAGTAATGCATATGTAAGTGAAAAGATAACAATGCAAAAAATGTCTTGCACAAGGATTAACACCTGAAAATATGGGACACCCATGGTGTCATAAGACAATCAAGGCCCTTGGGCCTACAAATAAGAGATACAATGTCAAACAAGAAATACATGATGCCACAAACATGGGACACATGTGATGTCACAAGAAAAACAAGGCCCTTAGGCCACAATCAAAGTAATAAACAAGTAACTACATGCACAACTAGAAAACATGTATAGAAAACTATAATATGATAATGTGACATAACAAGTGATATAAAAGAGCATATGAAACCAAAAGCTATCAACACCAAACAAGACACATGTGTTAGTCCTTTTAGTTTGAAAGATAGAAAATACACTATGTATGTAATCAAGTGTAATGAGGAAGTGAACATGTATTATAATTAAATAATAGTACCTGGTTTATGTGGAGGGATGCCCTTAGAGAAAATATGTAGGGAAAAATGATAGTTCCGATAAGCATGTATCAATCTGTATGTCCTACATCAAGCTCAATATACCCCATGAATGCATGTGTGCAAAGAAAAAAATGTATCTATTAAACAAGGAGGATAAACAACATGTATGATGTAAAGTAAAAATAATATATGCCAAAAAATAGGGTAATGTTTTTGCCTTTTGTGATTGCATTGATGTTTATGTGTTTTCCAATACATAGCTATGTACAAATAAAGGAATAACAAGAAAACTACCCAGCGAGAACCTTTGGAGGAGGTGAATCAACCATTGCAGATGATGGAGGCCCAAGCCTCATATGTACTAAAGAATGTAAAAGAATTTTCAATGGAATAAAGGTAGTAATATGTTACGAATAAAGCCTAGGAGAATAAAAATGTATAATAGTGTAGTGGTAAGTATGTGGTGCATGAAATCTATATGTTAAACTAGAAAAATGAGCATACTTTAAAGACGGATGAGGAGATGTAGAGTGATGCAAGGAACTAAAGGATTGGTGGGAATTTTATGATAATGTAAACCAATAAAGACATTATGTGTGGATGAAGTGTTATCTATAGCTTGAGAAAGACTAGAGCTATACAAATCAAAATGTGTAACCAAAGGCCCAATATGAGACCTAGGAGGACTAGAGCTATGTGAATTAGTGTGTGAATCCAAGGACCTATAAAAATACCTAGGAAGACTAGAGATATTTAAATAGGTGTGGAAATCCAAGGATCTATCAAAATACCTAGGAGGACCAATGTGTAAACATAAGGATCTATCTGCATGTGTAATAGGAGTAGGGATGGAGACTATGGGAGAATGACTAGGTGTGTTAAGGGAAGGATTCTCAAAAGGGATATCTCAAATAGTAATAACCTATTGATTGTGAATAAACTTGATACATTGGTGAATGAATGATGGGATAACCTTAAGAGTACATAGCCAAGGAGGACTAGGGCTTAATATACTAGAGCTAAGAGATCTGTCTATTAGTGTGAGGGATATTATTCATCTCTATTTATTTATTAGCTCAATTTCCCTCACTAATGGCGAGTCATCTCACTTAGGTGAGATCATAGGTCATTAGGTGTCCCAAGGGGTATGACATATTCCATCATACACGTTAGTGTGCATCAATGCATCATACAAGAGTTACTTTCCATTTTAGGAATGTAACTCCTCTTCTCCACTTATGGAGGTATGATTGTCATGCATTGGGAGTTACAAAAAACTCCTATTTGTACTCATTTTTTTATCTATGAGAATGCTAGACCTTTTACTTTGCATGCACATTTCATGGTTGAATGTTTGCTTCCTCATGTAAATTCCTCATGTTGTTCTTCAAGTGCAACTCGGTTGATGTGCGTGTTATCCCACATGATCCTCATCTTTGTTTTTTCTGTTATGGTATTAAAACCCGTCGCAAGCCACCCTGTACCAAGTGAAGAAGAAGAAGATCCTCAAAGTGACAAGGTGTTGTTCCCATCTAAGGAATGATGCTCAACATCTCAAGGAGTTATTTCTTGATCCATCTACTTCTAGTCAATTACAGACTTTTCAGGGAGCAGACACTATGATTCAAGACTCATCGGACATTGGGCACTCTTCTACACAGTTTCAAGACATTTCACCTTCCTTCTTTGTTGTTGCTTCAGATTCACCATCCCTTTATGCATTAGTTGTCACTTTTACCTCACATATGGAGTATATTTCCTTGGATGGGAACAACGCCTTGTCACTTTGAGGATCTTCTTATTCTTCATTTGGTACATGATGGCTTGCGACAAGTTCTTCTTGGGTGGATGGATAACATTTCTTCTCTTCTTCTTATAGAAAGATTGTAGTTTATACATGGGTACCTCATCAGGCGTAGCTGTTGGGACCCATTTCTTGTTTCTAACTTGTCACCTCACGCTAAGCTTCAATGTAGGGGGTGTTAGTATGAGTGATATTATTCACCTCTATTTATTTATTATGTGAATTTCCCTCACCCATGGTGAGTCGTCTCACTTAGGTGAGATCATATGCCATTAGGTGTCCTAAGGGGTATGATAGATTGTTTCATACACATCAGTGCATCATATAAGAGTTACTTTCCATTTCAGGAATGTAACTCCTCTTCTCCACTTGTAGATGTATTATTATCATACATTGGGAGTTACACAACACTCTTATCAGTACCTTTTTTATCTAAGAGAATGTTAGACCTTTTTCTTTGTATGAAAATTTCATGGTTGAATGATTGCTTCCTTATGAAACTTCATCATGGATTCGTTTGAGTGCAACTTGGTTGATGTGCGTGTTATCTCGCATGATCCTCATTCTCACTTTCTCCGTCACTAGCAACCAAGAATGAAATAGGTATGGTAATAGGACCGAAAATGATAGCTAGTGTGATGCGATAGTAGTGAGGATTAGAGTGAATGCAAGCTTCCGAGTAGAGATACTGAGAGGTTGAAGTAATGACAAAGAACATACATTATATTTGTTGTGTGGATCAACCAATACACCATGTATAGGTATTTGATGAATAGAGACAAGGATAGACAATGTATCAACAATAAATGTGTCGTCTATATCAAATTCATCGAAAGTAATGCATGATGTAGAAGAAGGTATACAAGTAATTGTACTAGTCATAACATCTAAGGGATGATCATAAGAGGGTGGTAGTGGTACCGCAGGATGAACATTATGCGGTTAAAAAGTAGAGGTATAATTAGTATGCTTAAGAAGTGGATAATTGAATATTTTTAATTTATAATTATTGTTGGTTGACTTGGAATATTCATCAGGATCATCCCATTTAATGACATTAGAGTCAATAAGATCTTGGATAACATGATGAAGTTTAATACACCGATGTGTGGCATGACCAACACATCAGTGATAATTGCAATATGATTTTGCATCAAACTCTTACTCTGAGACTTTCTCATGTCAACCTCAAACGGTGGAGGGAGACACACAAGATAGAAATCAAGAAATTCTTTTGGAAAAACATTATGAGGACATGGTAAATGCGTAAACTATCATTGGGTGGGTTGTAATCGTAGATTAGTAGGTTGATTAATAACATTGATCATTTCTTTGGGAGTTGTAGCATCATTAGTCTTTCCCTTAAATGTAAATTTTCTTTGAGATTTAACGTGAGATGGTATAGGTGTGCTAGCAACATACTTGAGCTTATTCATATGTTACCATGCACTTAATGATATATCTTACATTAGATGTACATGGTTGATTTGTGGCTATCATAACTTCTTATCATGATGTACCTCTTTCATATATGTTATAATATCATTAGTGAGTCGGCCTTCGTGATGGCCATAGTGTAGGAATTATATATATATATATATATATATATATATATATATATATATATATATATATATATATATATATGAGTTAGTGGGGAGTATTTGATCATTATATTGAGCACTTGAGTCTTATTGTATGGTTTAGAGGTTGCCCCTCGAAGTGGATAAGTTATTATACTTGCATCTTGTGATCATTTCTCTACATTTTGATGTTATTTTTTGTTATATATTACTGTTGAGATTTAGATCTATCTAAGTAATTTCATTACAAGTGGTATCAGAGATTGATCTCAACTAGAATTGTGTCAAAACCATAATTGTGAATGTTCAGCTATATCTCAAAACTGGCAGTGATTTTTTCTGTAATTTTTGGTGGTGTTGTGAAATTAGTCAAGTAAGATCCTCTCCAAATTTAAAGCCTTTGATGTAGCCTAGAATTTACTATATAAAACCGAGAAAAACTCAGGTGCATTGGCACATCACCCAGCCTCAGGTGAGCACTCACTCGAAGCGTGCAAAGGTATCAGGCCCCTCTTTAGAGTTGCGCGTGCAGGATGTTAGTGTAATGAAGATACAACATATTTAGAACCGTAAATAAGCATAAACATTCCACTGAGCATATTCCAGATCTAGATCTTAGAGAATAATAAGATTAACCATATAAGAACCGGTTACATTCATGTTTAAAAACATTATCCATCCAATATACTCCATTATATTAAACATTGTAATACATAGAAGCTTCTTACATTACAAAGCATCACCATAAGTTATGTGTGCATCATATTTAACATCATAATTCTATAATAATTCACTACTCGGTATATCTAACTACATAGTTCACCACATATTTATAGGGGTGGGGACTTACCCTTCACCGCCTACCCACTTCCCAAAATAGGTCGCATGTTGATAATAGCCATGCACCTTTACAATAACACACACACACACATGCAAGTGCACTAATAATAGACATCCTATAGTTAATTGGAAGAAGCAATCCTATTATTATCTTGAACTCATGCATGACGCTTATCAAATGCTCATTCCCAAAATATCATTTGCGTGTCGCACAAGTCTCCATCTCAATGTGTGCTCCATACGCTATCTTCCAAAAATAGCCTGCATCCATGAAAATGGCTAAGTCCCGAATTAACTTATCGTGGTGCACGTTTCCTTTCCTATCCTTCTACGCCTTCAAGTATGCCTTGTTCCCACATGCGAATCCTACGTGTGTCTCCTCCTTAGGACAATATTGTCTACTCAAAAACTTTTTATACTTGTTTCACAAAAGTTATATTAGTTTTAGGTTATTTCATAAATTCACTCTATAGGTTACAAATTGTGTGATGTAGAGCCTTACATACACACCTTATTCAACACTAACCAAATCTTTAGAAGCACCAAAATCAACTTGAATTAGTCACTTTACTTAAAATCCATCACCTTTCTCAAATAACCAAAACTTGTTCAATAGGCCAAAAATGCATAAAACTCTGAACCAAAGACAAAAATCACATTAGACATGCTTATATTCTTAAAAAAACATGAGCAAACCCTGCAACAAGTTTCACCCTATCATTTTTCATTCTTTTCCTTTTAAACCTCAATTTTGCCTTGTAGCCCTATAAATTTAGTTTTTCTGATAAAATTCACAAAATATACATCTTCATGCATGAATGGTAAAATTTTTGGATACCCTTTAAGCTCATTTAGGTGTATACCAATTTTCAAGGATTAACTCTTCACCATTTCACCTTTATCCTCAAAATACCATTTTGACTAAGTCTCTTTATTAGCCCTTCTTAGCTCTTTGACCTTCATGTCTGGAGAAAACCATAAACAACCCAGAAAATCTAATTGTATATACTAGTACGCTTATGGAGTTTGTGTTTTCTACCAATTTTTATCCTCCAACTCGTTATTATCTTCACCCAACACCATCTTTCACTTATCATGGCTTGTTTAAACTAGGTCTCTCAAGAACTCAAAATTGAAACTTGATCATATATTTTTACCATGTGTGAATTTAGCGCTAAAATTTTTCACACATATTATTAGGGGTATAAAGACCCTACAATCCAATTTTACAAGAGCCCACTTGATAACACCAAAATTAGAGAGTTTTTAGAAATTTCCCCAAAACAGAAACAGTTACAGGGCAGCGATCATTAACAAATCCATAACTCGAGTTGTATAAACTTTCAAAACCTCATTCCACTTGAAAAATTTCTATTTGGATGAGTATAAAATTTCATATTTAAACTTTTTTGAGTGATTGTGCCTTCATCAACATTATTCACAAGATTTTGTGATTGTTTTCTTACACAAAACAAGGGTTTATGACTGTGTTTTCAATGTTTGGCCTATCAAAACTCCTCCATTTGCTCTGAAACTTTATGAAACCTTCTTTAATGTCTCGCAATACCTTCACACAAATTTTAAACTTTTTTATTGAGTAAAATGCCTTTAATTCATGTTTTTCCTTTCCAACACAACAAGGAAATACTAAAAACAATTTGCATACCTCATCCAGAATGAACTGAATCAATTATCCAAATCCTTCATAAGCTTTCTCAGATTTTGAACACTTGTAGAAACACTCATACCACATTTTAAATGGAATACCATCGTCATTTCATAAACATTCAATGCACAACATCATATTATAAACCTCATACACAATCATATTCAAACCAAGAAGCTTTTTTTTATTAAATCTTGGATTTACAAAGCTTCAATAGCCATTAGGGCTCTGTTACATATTTGTTCCACCCTTCTCACTCCATCTACAAACCTTCAACAACATCTTATTAATTCAAATACACAAAATTTTGATGAATTAAGAGGTAGTTAGGTTTCCACCACTTGACTCACATGTGGTTTGGCAAACCAGAGTGAGTTTACACCTTGGAAAGGATGAAGTGAGAGGGTTCATTACATG
This sequence comes from Taxus chinensis, assembly GCA_019776745.2. Taxonomy (NCBI): domain Eukaryota; kingdom Viridiplantae; phylum Streptophyta; class Pinopsida; order Cupressales; family Taxaceae; genus Taxus; species Taxus chinensis. The sequence goes on along the minus strand of CM034152.1, from coordinate 42,680,632 downwards.
TCCACTTCATTTTATTGATATCAATCCTAGATGAACACCTAAATTACCAACATACTAAATCCCAAGCCTACTAACTCACCAACACAACATAAAGAATATTCAAATATTCAAATGAGCCATTTTGGAGGGAAAACTCCATATGAGCTCTTATTACAAATTCATGGGTCCAAATGGACTAAAATACCTTCTAAACATCCTAAGACACCCTATGAACCATATTCAAGCAAATATATACACACACACACACACAAAATGCTCCTGCATCATAGTGGAATTTCTAAGTTCTTTACATTTTCGAAAAAAGGATAAAAAATAGTTTAAATTTGTTCTTTGAGTTTTTACATATTTGGCTTAATTCCTCTTGAAACCCCAAACCCTAATTTTCAGCCTTGATCCCTAAATTCTACTATTCAAGAGCATCATGGTGGGACCTTCCACAAGAAGAACACATATTTCTATCACTATGGGTAAAACCCCTAACAAGGATGAGGTAATATTTGAGGATTTGGAGTCAGAAGGGGTAACTACAATATCCTCAATGTTAGGGTTTACCTCAGTGGGTCATAAGGTAAGCCAACTTGAGTATGATATGTGAATCCAACAGTCTGAGATGGCCAATAAGGGAGATGTAGAAAATATCAATCAATGATTGGATGATATCATACAACTTATTACAAATCTAAAGGTTCATCATCATCTTCCAAATCAACCACAACTCATCATACTCCGATTAACCAAAGCAGGTCTTCAGGTCACAGTAATCACAGTAATAGAAAAACTAGCTAGGGTGGATCTTCTAGCCAACCAAATCTAAATCCAAAAACTCTGTAGGCTCAGAACGTGTTTTCAAAATTTGAAATGTTTAAGTTTGGTGGATAATATCCACTCAATTGGATTAACCAAATGTATATATTTTTTTATCTACATCAGATCCCATCTAGACAAAACGTGACAATGACATCCTTATATCTTGAACCTGGCCAATTCGTTTGGTATCAATGGTTATGTTCTCAAAGATATAAGAATGGTATTAATGCCACATGAATAGTTTTTACTGAATAACTAAAATTTCACTAAAGTTCTAGTGTGTTAGAGAATTAATTCAGCCAAGTAGCAATTACGACAAACATGACCAGTTAAGGATTATGTTCATCAATTCCAAAACCTATCCTTGTGTGTGGAGAATATTATGTAAGGGAAGCTAGATGAATTATTTCTTGGGGGTCTTAAGGACTACATTGAGCATGAGGTGCATATGTTTAATCCACTTAAGGTTTCTGATTCTATCATCATGGCACGTAGGGCAGAGGAAAAATTTCTTTCCAGCAGGAGGCAAACTTTTTCTAACATTAGAGAATGTAGCACCTCAACACCAGCATTCCCTCCTCGACAAATTATACTGACACCACAACAAATTGAAGAAAATAGAACAAAAGGGATATGTTTTAATTTTGATAGCAAATATGAACTAGGGCATAAATGCGTTGAAAAGAAGTTGTTCTACATTAAGGGGCCCAAATAAGAAGAAGAGAAAGAAGACGATGAAGAGATAGAGGTCATTATTGAGCCAGAGAAGGAGTTAGGAGATCTCCATCCACCAATCTCATGTCATGTAATTTCATATATTAGAACAACACAAACCCTCAAAGTGGTTGGATTCTTAAAAAATAGAGGGTAACAATTTTAATTTACTTGGGAAGTACTCACAAATTCATCTATAATAAGTTGGTGGTACTCATGAACTGTTTTATTTATCAAGCTCCAAACTGTCAAGTAATGATCGCCGATGGGGGTATTGTTTTTTATTCATGAAAATTCCATAACATTAAACTTTCCATGGGATCTATTAATTTCTAAATAGCCCTATGTATTTCATTGTCATGGGTTTAGCTAACATTGTGTTAGGAGTTAAATGGCTTACCACCTTAGGAACCATTGAGATGAACTTCCAAGAGTTTTTCATGTGTTTTTAGTCTGAGGGGAGGAATTTTAAACTCAAAGGATTAAAAGAAAAATCCCCACAATTAGTGATCTCTTACCATATGAAAAAAAATATTGAAAAAGGTGTAGAGGCGTTCGTGGCACAACTTTTTTCATTAGAAACACATCATTCAAATGCATTTATACCATCAAACATGAAAATAATTATAGATGAGCGCTCATTTGTGTTTGGAGATATGCCAAAGGGTTTACCTATAAAAAGTGACCATGACCATGCCATCAAGCTAGTACTAGGGAGAGAAATAATCAATGTCAGACCTTATAGGTACCAATATGTGCAATTGAGAAGATAGTACAAGAGATGTTAGAAGCAAGAATTATCTTTCATAGTCAAAATTATTATTCTTCTCTAGAAGTGTTGGTGTGTAAAAAATATGATAATTGGCACATGTGTCCTAATTATAGGGAACTCAATAAGGACACATTCAAATATAAGTTTCATATTCTTGTAATTGATGATTTGCTATACGAGTTACATGGTGTTGTTTATTTTACAAAACTTGATCTTTGTTCTGGATATCACCATATCATAATCAAGGATGATGATGTTCATAAAATAACCTTCCAGACACATGAAGGCCATTATGAATTTTAGTAATGCATTTTGGACTCACTGATGCACCCTCAACATTTCAAATTTTGATGAATTCTATCTTTAATCCATTCATGTGGAAGTTTGTTTCAGCGTTCTTTGATTATATATTAATCTACAACAAAACATGGGAGAAACACTTGCATCATGTAAATAAGGTGTTGGAAACTCTTGAACAACATCGAGTTTATGCAAAGCTCTGTAAGTGTTATTTTAGATTCAAGGAGGTTGAATATTTGGGTCTCATCATCTCTTATGAAGGTGTTAAAGTGGATCTTAACAAGATAAAGGCCATGCTTGAGTGGAAGGTTCCCAAAACCCTAAAAATTCTCTGAGGAATTTTGGGGATTACATGTTATTATCAAAGATTTGTAAGGAATTGTGGTATCATAGCAACACTGTTAAAAAAATTATTAAAGAATGACTCTTTCCATTGGATTGAGGAAGATACCAAAGAATTCAAGAAGTTGAAGGTAATCATGCACATCACTCCAGTTGTGGCTACACCAGATTTTTCCAAAACATTCATTATTGAGTGTCATGCTTCAAGGTATGGTATGAAGGAAGTACTCATACAAGAGGGTCATCCCATCACCTTTGAGGGCCATCAATTAAAAGGTAATAATATGTCAAAACTAATTTATGAGAAGGAAATGCTAGCCATACTTCATGAAGTAAAGCTATATCTAGTGGGAATACTGATAAAAACTACACAATAAAATAAGAAATAAACACCGAATATTATAATATAAAATTTAGAAATTCATCTGGGATGTCAAATATCCATGATATGAGATTACAATATATAGATGTTTGATTCTCCTTGATTCTAAGGTGAAGTCAATAGTCATCCCTCATATCTATCATACCCCTCTCCATAGAATGCTCTTAAACTCTTATCGCTAGGGATATCTCCCTACATCCCTTTATTATCTCACACACCAAAATAACTACGTGAGTTATTTATTCAACAACTTCGACTCACACACAACTATTAACTATATTATTAATATGAGTTGTATTAACTCATTATTAATAATATTACAATTGATTAATAATGTCATAATATATTTGTAACATTCACTCCCCCTATTGTTAATATTATCAATTCCCAACATACACTTCCCTAATATTGACAAGGTAGAGAAAATATAATCACACTTTCCTTCTGTAGCTTGCCGCCTATGCGTGCTCATGATTTGGATGGTTTTGTAGGTCAACCAACAACCTGCAAGGATGGTTTTCCAAGGAAAACCAACAACCTCAACAAATGATGGTTTTACAGGAAAACCAACAACCTAAAACAAAGGATGGTTTTACAGGACAACCAACAACCCAAATATAATGTTGCTGCTTTTCCTTTGTGCTTTCGTCTATCCACTTTGTATTTCCTTAAGGGAATATGTAGGAACCACTGCTTACTGAATACAAACTGAAAAGAGGAAAAATTGAAAATTGAGACCATGTTCCAGTTCCCCCCCTCAATGTGAACATTTCACTTATTCAAATAGGAACTCTGAAATCAAACTGCAAATCTGAAATAAAAACTGATAAAAAGTGCACAATAAAATAAGAAATAAAAGAAACACACACACACACACACACACACACACACTACCACCACAGCTTCATGTGCGCCCCCATGCCATTTGTTGATTGACGAGAGGTCGCTGATTGGCCTCCAGCCTTTGTTGCCTTTGTCCTCCATGAAAATGCACTCTTTACTTAATACAAGAAGTCTTCATCACTTTGTCCGAGCATTTGTTTCCTCATTATCAAACTGGGGAGACTTCATATCCCAATCACTTTTCTTCATCTTTGTTTTTCAGAAATGAAGGCTTTATCCTTCAACTTTACCATCAAGTAAATCTTGTGCTCTTTTTTTTACAATACATAATACCATGTCTAGGAATATTACAATAGTGACAAATAAATTTTTGTGGAACTTTGGAGGTTGATTTTTGTTTAAAAGAAGGTTTGAATATTCCTTTAGCATATGATTTGTTTCTAACATACATTCCAGTTTCTTTTAGATCAATCTTATTGGTTTTTATTTTCTTCTTCTATCAGAGAAGAAATTAAATCCTCAAGACTCGGATTTATTTTGCTCAAAGTGAAGACCATATAAGAATAGCTAGGAGGCATGTTATTAAGTAATACTACTTTTTGCATCATCATCAAGCACATCAACTTTGATTCCAGACTAATTGATTTGAAATAGAACAAAACTTACTAATATGTTCCACCATACTTTCTCCTTCCTCCATTTTGATTCCGAACAACTTTTTCTTGAGTGCCACCGTTGTGCTCTCTACTTGTGACCCAAGAAAAAATGCTCAATGTCGTCTAGATAAAATGTGATGTCTTTGTTATATCTATGTGATGTAGGTAGACATAAGATAAACCTAGGCCAATAATCGGTTATTGCTTTTCGATCCTTTGCTTTCCCATTTTTGTGCTTCATCTACATCACATGGTTTATCGATTTTTCCTTCTACAATCTCCCATAGATCTTTGTTAATCAAAAGTAATTGAGTTCTAACCTGCCATGTATGGAAATTCTTTTGCCTTTGAATTTTTCAATTCGATTCAACTTTCCATGTCAATTTCAAAAAATTAGACATCGGATTCCACCAAAAAATGCGTCCACAAAGCAATTTTTTTTTTCGTTTACAATTTTTTGATATGATCAATGTAAAGAGCTAAAAAAAACATACATTTTTTAAAAAAAAGGCATCATCTCAATCCGAGTTACCAGCTGAAAGTTATGGCAACTACAACTTTTAAATCCAACATCTTTTCATGGACCCCTTTCCAAAAATGGAAAGTTTTTTTTTTTTTCTATCCTTGTGATGTTTTTACTACGTCCAAAAATGTCAAAAAAAATGGCAAGAAAAAGATTTCTAACGTGCACGAGTTCACCATTTTCTGTGATTGCGTGAAAACAAGCATGATAGAAACAGTGAAGCCAAAGGATACGCAATAGAGTATAACTCAGAATTTTTCATGACAGGGTGACCAATACACAGGCATGTGTCGCAGGAGAGCTCACAATCACGATAGGCAGAACGAGTGTGTGCCAATATGCAGGCAAAAAAAGTCATGTATTAGAATACGCACTGGATGAATCCGCTAATCAACATAATCCACCTGTACCAGGCCGTGAAAATTGGGATGAGCCTTGTGATGGAAATAGGCTTTATTGGCAAATCCTCTCAAATCCTTTGACTCCCTGGAATCCGGTACCAAATGACTGCAGTTGATAACCAACGGATCTACACTGCACAGATAACAATAATAAATAAACACCGATTATTATAATATCAAATCTCTATTATTTCATCCAGGATGTCACATTCAATGACAGAGGACATACAAATATATATGAAATATTTGATCTCCTACAAAGGTGGAGTCAAACTTCATGTTCAATCCCTCACTAACCCTCTCCATGAATATCTCAAACTTAGATCCCTAAGATATGTCTCACATCACGTAACACATGCCACAACTCGAATTACATAAGTTGGTTAATTCAACAACTTCACTCACACACTAACTATTAACTATTATTGTTAATATAAGTTGGTATTAACTCATTATTAACTACTATTACCATTTACAAGATAATAATTACTCACGTAATTATTATTTACTTATCACATGAAAACACTTCAACAGTAAAGATAGATCCTAACAAGTTTGAAGTACTTCATTAGAGTAATCGTGCTGAGCAATTGAAGCGGTTGAACAAGGCTGAACAGACCTATGTGGTATGATTTTAACGGCCTAAAGATGTGCAAGAAAGGGAGAAGGACTAATGAAGCTAGTTGATGGTCGCAAGGTGTCAGAATGGGTCAGGTTGAGAGGCCTTGTGGTATGCCATATCTATATTACAAAAATCAAGTGGGGATGTTCGAGGCAAGACATGAATGGGGATGTTCGACCCAAGTCCACTGGAGTCTTATTTAGTATCTCCACAACACAATCCAAACAAGTTAGCAGTGGTTTATGGAATGTGAATTTCCCACTTCTATGGTAAGTATGGATGGATGGAAACCTGGGGAAATCACACCCAGACTTCCTGTCGAATCCAAGGGCAGGTCATCTGGGCTCTAATGATTCTCCATTCAATTGTTATTTCAACAGCAGCAGATTGAATGGCATTTTCATACTAATCCACGCAATACAGAGTTTCAATAATGGCTTCGAATGGCGACAGATAGCAGCATGCCCTAACCCTAATAAATGACATGAGTCAAGCTCAATGGTTTGTAAGCAAAAATAAGAGGTGAAACCCTTAAGTCTCCTAGCGGGTCTGTGTAAAATATCTAAAATGACTTCCTAGCCAGAGAGGTGGGAAGAGGTTTCCGATATTTATTCATTGAACTTTGTATGATCTTCTTAGGGTTTCATTAAAATTTGAAGAAAAACATAAAAAATAATCATGTTTTATGGTGGATAGACTCAGCGAATTTCACCGATTCTTTTGCTGCCAATTTCTTCACACCCATTCATCTGCAAGTACAGTAGTAACAACCTTTTATGGTTGAAATTCGACGAAGGTACATGCGATACTTAGGTTTCTAAGCATACCATGTGGTAAGAGACCCCTATATTCACTAGTAATTTTTCTAAGAAGAGAGTTCATGCTGTGTCAAGAGAATCATGTCTTAAATTTTTGAGGATAGCTCAAAAGATCTTCTTCGACTTTGACAGATTCAGTAATAGGAAGCAACAATTCGCAGCCTCAAGGAGAGTAGTTATTTCTGGCAAGTATTCTGTTGCAGGGACATCTTGCCATGCTTAATGTTACCTGCCAGATAAAACAAAGTGATTTGGGTCTAGTTGCTACCATCGTTTGCACAGAATGGTGGTATTGATAATTGATTCCATTAATTCTATATAAAACTGACCATCATTCTAATTTCTAGCTACGGTCATTAATTTATCAGAGGTCTTTCCTTAGTTTAACTTAGTTTGGGACAGAGACATCATATTACTACAGATTCTTGTAAGAAGAGAGTTCTAGCTAGTGTCAAGAGCACATTCATTCTTCAAATTTTGAGGATATCAATAGTTTTAGTCCTCGACTTTGAGAGAACTTAGTAATAGGACAGCAACAACAGCCTCAAGAAGGGTAGTTGATCAACATGGCACAGTATTCTGAAAGCAGCACATTTGCCATGCTTAATGTGACTGCCACTTTTTTGTGCCACTTAAAACAACATATAAACATTTGTCATTGTTTGCACATAATTCATTGAAAATTGATGAAGTCTATATAAACTGAGCATCATTCTAGCTATGTGTCATTGCCCTTATCAGAGTGTCTTTCCTTAGTTTAACTTATTGTAGCAGACAGAGTGGAACACACGTCATGCAATGTTGAATACATCCAATCTTCTCCAATTAAGGGTTATTTAAGTCTAAATGAGGAGGGATGGCAACGATCATTTAGATTGTAAAAATCTTAAATCCTTTAGAATAAACATTAAACGAATTTAGGGCAAGATTTCATTACTGAATATCTGATAACTCAATTTGTTCTGTCTCTAGACATCTGAAGATGTAACATGGGAGGATGCAACACTCATGCAACAACATCAAAAAATTATCAGCATTGGGAGCAATGTTGCTCTTAAGGGGAAGGGAATGCTACACCCTTAATCTTATATCCTACATTGGATGTGTATGGTTGACTTGTGGCTATCACAACTTCTTATCATGATGTACATCTGTCATATAAATTATAATATCATTAGTGGGCTAGCCTTGGTGATGACCATAACATAATAATATTATATATAGGAGTTAGTAGGTAGTAATTAATTGATCCGTAAACTAAGTTCCTTATAACCAATATAATGTGCATAAAACAGTCACAACTATACTGCAAATCAAGACATAGAATGAAAAGGAGACACAAGAATTTATCCTAGAGAAACCCAAGGGCGGGAAACTCTAGTGGGCAAGAAAATTGCTTACCTCTCACTAAGTAATTCTCCCCCAAAATATAATGTACTGCCAACAATTTTCCTTCAAGAAGGATTCACACTCCTAATTGTATTTTCTTGCTCACAAATTTTCAACAATGTAAAACTCGTTGTAGACACAAAATCTATGCACTTGGGTACATTTCTAGGTCCTAAAAGCATGTTAGCATTGTTATCACTGAATCATAGCACCCTACGATTTTCACAAGTGTGTGTGCTTGAGCTCATGGTGTGACTGGGTAACATGGGTACTATCTCCAAGTTGTGGGACTTACCACTTGAGATAGACCTCCACAGAAATCTAGTTCTTACTCCTAAACTACCTGCCACAATCTACTCTAATGCAAGAAAAACTATCTTATCCTAATCTAGCTTTCCAAGGGGCCAGGGAGAGAGAGTGCATGAAAACAAAACCTACACTAAAGCAGTGATACACTAGAAAAGGACGGTATGAGAACAATTTCCAATGTGTGAAAAAGGAAGCAAAATGTAGATCAGAGAGGGTGATGACAGTTCTCCATAGTCTAATAACAACATGCACAACACATTTCTATGCATGCATAATAATAATAGGTTCCTAAAAGAGTATAAAGTATACACAAACATTTGTAATAACATTAGAGAGGCGAGGAGAATGCAACAAACTCAGCAAGGGAAGATACATCCACAAACTTGAATCTATTACTTCATTAATATATACAGTCTGAACCATTACAAAGGAAAGGCCTGGACCACCATGTAAGGATTCCACTACAAGGGCTTGCAACACATTGGCTTCACAAAACCAACATGATAAATTTGTGCTACTCAAAAACTATCCCCCCCTTACAATGAGCCCAACACTTATATTTATAGAATTTTGGAAGAGAGAGAGAGAGAGGAGATGCAATTCCTGAAATCCCCTTTCCCATCAATTACAAGTCATGATAAATGAGTGTGGTTGGTGGTTTTGGACCTGCAAAATCAATCTCAAGGTTCCCCATAACTTGCAGCAATGAAGAATAACTGCCATGCTCATTAAATGCTTCTCTAACCACATTTAAAATCATTGTTCAAAACCTAGCACGTTTTCCTTAAAATCATCATCAAAACTTAATCAATTTATGTATTTCTTGATTAATGTGCATCGCTCTCGAAACACTGATTCCAACGAGACCAATTTTTCGAAGATCCGTTGAAAATTGCTCAAGTTATGACCCTCTGAATGTGAGTAGCTATTTTGAGTTTTGTAGGTTTTCAAGAAACTTGTGGCACTGGGGTATGAGGGCCACTGAAGTCTGCCTTATCTACAACATACTTCATCTTCTTGATACATAGCAATTTCACCTCCATGGGGAACTCGCATCCCTGCAGTACTTGTGTTGTTTGGGCCTTCTTTCTCCACGTCGCCCATCTCCGGCTCTTTTGTCCTCGCACATCCATCTTTGATTGGGCCAGGTGGGTCTTTGACCCCCACCATACCCACATGGCATTGCCTCTACTAATGTACGGTGATTTTGGGTTTGCATGGAACTCATGTCCCCATGGTACTTGGATCGCGCGGGCCCTGAACTTCTGCCTTATCCATAACACATAGGCTTGCGGCCATTTCATCCTTTTCATGCATCCACATCCCAACTCACCTAGAATGTTTGGGTCGTCCAACTCTGCCTTATACACAATACACTGGAACCGTCTCAAATCCTTTACAAATTAGGAAAATCAGGATTTTGGGGAACTTATGGCCCGATGGAACTTGGACGCGTGGGCCACCGGGACTCGATTTAACCGCAAATCATTGTTTTGTTAGAATTTCAGACTAAAGTCAGGTACGAACAACCCTAATTCCTTCCGTAATTGTTCCACCCGCAGCCCGAAAATCCGCAATACATAAAAATAGGCCCTTTTCCCCATTTTTCCAAATTTTTAGCAAATTTTCACTAACTCCTTTGATTTTTCTTAAATAGGGAGGTTAGAGAAAAGAAAAGGGGTGCCTTCATAATAGAATTTTCTTGTTTTCACCATTTATTCCTCTCCAAGTCTAAAGAAATTGTGCAAGTTATCAAAATCACCTTGGGGTAAATTTCGGATAACAATGACCATAGAGCTGATATCGGTGGATGATACGCAGTGTACCCAGGCCTATAGTGAGTGGTGTGAAGTAAATCAATGGGTGTTATTATTTCTAGTTGTCATAGATGTGGTGGGTGGACCGCCAGTTAGAGGAGTAGATGGGGCAAGTACATGCCCCCGATGGAGATGGCCTAATAATGACATTAGCTAAGTGTAAGTATTGTTCGGTGGAATGCGTTGATTGTTACTTGGTTGTTGTATATTGAAAAATGTGTGTGATAACTAATGTGGTATTAGATGGTTACATGTGATGCTTATTGGTCATTTATTCATCGATTTGCACATTGATGTGGAATGTGCCTTTAGATGTGCTTGTGGGAGGTGGGATGTTAGAGCGAGTGGATGTTATTACGGGCAAGCATGCCCATTTTCTGAGCTGGTGGTGATAGTGAAAACCACATGCATTATACTATTTGAGTGAGCCTGATGAGGCTTGCATAGAGACTCAATGAGCTAGGGAGGCCATAGGGAAGGAGCCCAGGCCCAAGATGTATTTATGAAATATGTGGAGTTGCAGGGCTAATTCTTGGAGCAGTCGATCGAGGTGGCCTTATTACGAAGGTAAGTGGAGAGATAAAGAAGGTTGCGACCAGCGATGTAGATTAAGTGGTGAAGCATCTAGTTCTAAAGGTCCCACGATTGTAGATGGTGATAGTGAGGACGACATATGATGGATACAGTTGTATGGATGGATGGGGGCTTGCCCCCTAGCGATTGTATTTTTGAAACTATGATTTTTGTCGATATAGATATATATAGGTATTATTGTGTTGTGTTGATGTTCATTAATATGTGATGTGAGGATTATTGTTTATATGTTGGTTTGTGATGTTTGATTTTTTGGGAATTAGGACTACAAAATAGTGTTATGATTCAATAACAAACAAAATCATGCACACAGAATCTAAAAAATTTCCCAAATTTACAGCAGTCGAAGTATAAATTAGAACAATCTAAATCAAAACATAGACATCTCAATGTGCCATGTTTCACCCAATGTGGGCTACGTCCACCAAAGATAGACATCTCAATATATATAATAAACAAGAGTACAAACCAACTCTTCATACAAGAGTACAATGCATCTCTACATGAGTGCCATACAACCGTGCCTCCAAACCAACATCAGATCTCACATACCATGAACTACTACATCTCCCACTGTGTAACGAAACTCTCATGTGAATCTATAAACAAGACCTCTCACATGGGTCTACCAATGTGTAACCATAACTCTGCACCAAGAAGTAAGTCTCTCCTCCATCTCTGCATCTGCCACTGTGCAAACAAGAAAACAACCTCCTCTACAATACTAGATCTCTATGGATAAAAAATACAACATGATCTCATGGATCTACAATACAAGATTTCACAACAACCTGTGGATCTACAAGATTAAAAACTTTGTGCTTTGCATACTATGCAAGCCATTACATTGAGACAAGGCAATACAAAGGAAATACAGTAGAAGACATAACACTCTTCTCACCATTCAAATGTATTTGTTATTTCCTTCTGTCCAGCTTAGCTCCATTGAAGCTATGTCTTTATGCAACCTTTTTCTTATTTTTCTTCTTCTTCATCTTCAACCAAGGAGAATTAACATTCTTCCTCGATCCTTATGTTCTAACCCTATTTTTCTAGCTTATATAAGCTTATACAAACTTAGGTCACCTTAGTTATGCATTTACAACCATCCGATCACTTTTACAATCAACCGTCAAATCAAATACCACATCTAAAATAAAAACATAAACACACAAGTAACTGGTGTCAATTCCCTGATGTTGACTGGTGCGGGTTCCCTGAACAACATGTTTATGCCTCTAAAAACCAAGGACACCTCAACAAACAAGACACATTCCATGCATCTCTCAATTTCTTCAGATCTGTGATTTTCTGTTTAAGACCAGATTGCCAAGTAACCGACCATGGTCACTAAAACCAGATTGCCAAGTAACTGACCATGGTCACCCTATAATCAACCATAGTCACCCTGTAACTGACCATGCTCACCCTACCGATGAAGGTTACCACCTAACCAATGTCAGTCATTGTATTCTATAGCAACCTCACATTTATATCTTCCACTTGAGATTTAAATCTCTTCTTATGATTTTCACATCATGTAAAACAAACCCTGCTCTCATATACCTATCAGTAAACCACTAACAATATACTGAAGCAAAACCTTTCTTTGAAAATACCAATCTATGATGCCAATTGTTGGGAATTAGGACTCCATAATCGTGTTATGATTCAATAATAAACAAAATCATGCACACATGATCTAAGCAATTCCAATAAATCTATAACAATGGAAGTATAAACTAGAACAATCCAAATCAAAACAAAGTACACACATATAACACAACATATACCGTGGTTCACCCCATATAGGCTGTCCACCAAAGATAGAGATCTCAATATATACAATAAACAAGAGTACAAACCAACTCTTCATACAAGAGTACAATGCATTTCTCCAAGAGTATCTCCTCTCCTCCAGATCTCTAAAGAGATCTACATGAGTGCACTACAACCATGCCTCCAAACCACCGCTAGATCTCACATACCAAGAATTGTTTCATCTCCCATTGTGTAACCAATCTCTCCTATGAATTTTCAAACACGACCTCTCACACAAGTCTACCAATGTGTAACCATAACTCAGCACCAAGAAGTAAGTCTCTCCTTCATCTCTACATATTCCACTGTGCAAACAAGAAGAAAACCTCCTCTACAATACTATATCTCTATGGATCAACAATACAACATGATCTCGTGGATCTACAATACAAAATCTCACAACAATTTGTTAATCTACAAGATGAAATAGTATGTGCTTTGCATACTATGCAATCTATTACATTGAGACAAGATAATACAAAGGAAATACAGTAGAAGACATAACACTCTTCTCACCATTCAGATGTACCTACTATTTCCTTATGTCCACCTTCTCTCCATTAAAGCTTTGTCTTTATGCAACCTTTTTCTTCTTTTTCTTCTTCTTCATCTTCAACCAAGGAGAATTAACATTCTTCCTCAATCCTTATTTTCTAACCCTATTTTCTAGATTATACAAATTTAGGTCACCTTAGCTATGCATTTACAACCATTTGATCACTTTTACAATTAATTGCTGGATCGAATCACACGTCTAAAATAAAAACATAAACACACAGGTAACCGGTGTTGGTTCCTTGATGCTGACCGATGTCAGTTCCCTAATGCTGACTTGTTTTGGTTCCCTAATGTTGATCGGTGCTAATTCCCTTACCGATGTCAGTTCCTCCCAGATGACCGACGTCGATTATTGTGTAAACTTGCAAGATGTAAAACATGCTACTTGTGAAGAAATTTAGCTCCACAACTCAACATGATTTGCATTGCGTAAATGATTATGTTGATTGGAGATAGATGACGATATAGATAGGAAATACATAAGTAATGCTGGAAAATTTTATTGTATGTATGAATAAAGATGGATATTGTGTGGTAAATAGTAATAGATGTATGTAATGAATAAGAACAATGTGCATAAGATGATATGAAATAGTAAATGATTGATTCATTTCTAGTTATAGGGTAAAAATGATGTATGTAATTGTACATGAGTATGACGAGGAGGGGGGAAGAATAGTGATGTCCCCGAGCATTTGTGTGGAAAAATGAGGTTCATTTATATAAGACCCCTCGACAATCAATAATAAACCATAGAATACGAGTGCATCATTGGGAAATGGATTAATAATGTATTCTAGAAGGATAGAGCATGAAGTGTAGAGCGTGAAGAATGAGTGAGGTTCTTATTGTAACAGATCCCTCAACATTCATGTGATAACCTTAAGAGCATGAGTGTGTCATTAGATAATTAGGCAAGCATACAGAAATCACTTACCAAAGATGGAGAGGCCTGTGAGGGATGGTGGAAGCATGTGAAGTGGTGACAACATGAGTGTAAGATCCAAACTGAATGTCAGATGAAATGGTTCAAATGATGGGAGATGTAGTGGTAGGTAGCAAAAATACCGATGAATTAGGAATCCAATGAGAAGATTAGCACTGTGAGGTGGGTGTGATGATGTCGCGATGGATGAGCTAGGTGTAGGACACAAATGAATAATGATTTCAGGAGGTGTATGAATGACAACCTTAGAGGTAGGTGGAGGAGACAAGTGAACAGAAGTGGAATCGTGAGAGAGAGAGAGAGAGACCTTTGTCTTTTAATTGGTGTAACTTTTCAGTAAGGGCACAACAATCATTGTCATGGTGGCCATTGATGTGGTGAAATTTCAATAAGGGTGATTGTGTTGGTGATGCAAGCGATGAGGTGGATGATGTTCATTAGAGGGTAATAGAATTAAGCGCTTAACAAGAAAAGCATGCAAAAAATCATGAGGCTTAGCATCATACGAGAAATGCGATGGCTCCTGAGTAGGAGATGGATAAGACTTAGGTGGAGAGTGATGTGGTGGAGGAGATGGAGGATTTTTATGCGGTGGAGGGGATGGAACATTCTTGCGAGGTGGAGGAGATAGAGACCTTAGAAGATGCTTAATAGATGGAAGAGGAGAAGAGGTAGAAGACGATGTAGTAGTAAAAGGAATAGAAGGGGATTATATAACATGTGCAATAATTAAATCTTGTTTTGGATTGATAAATTTATAGCATAAAAGCGTAATTGATTCACATGTATCATATTGTAATCTCTCTTTCAATGTAGGAATCAAGCCATGAAAACAGATAAATTGCTTTTCTAGATCAACATGCTGAAATAATAACTGATGCATGTAAGAATTGAAACACAAAATGTAATCTTGAATGGGTTATTTATTTCCTTGATGTAAGCTAGATAAGTGATCATGTGTAACTCTAGGACCATTGTTAAGTATAAAGAGTTTCAGAAAAGCATCTTCTATTTCAAAATATGTACTAATAGATCCGTAAGGCATATGAGTGTACCATTAAAGAGCATCATCAACAAGACTATGGAAAAAAGATTTTAGTAACAATCGATCATTAGAATAAGAATCCATTGTTAATTGATAATGCTTAAGATGCAAATATGGATTGTCAGTGTCATTAAAACATGAAAAGATAGGCATAATAAAATCCTTAGGAAATTTTGAATTTTGAAATATCTTTGGAATAGGATTGCCATGAAGAGATTTATTGTCAATGGAAGCATAATAGGATTTTCTTTTGAGAGTAAGATATTGAACTTGAGATTGAAAATGACCAACAACATGCACGAGTGATAAAATATCATGTGAAGCAATCATAAAAGAAGCGAGAGGCACATGAAGAGATTGAATTTTTCCATTGTGAGCGATCATAGGAATGTGAGAAGAAGAAGCGGAAGATAAAGGCTCTATGAGAATGCTAGATGTATATAAAGAATAAATAAGAGGTGTACTAGCATGAATGGTAGAATCAACATGAATAACATCTAAAGGAGAAGAAGAAAGAGGTGGAAGAGGAGGAGAGGAACATGGAATTGTGACAAAAAGGTTAGAAGGAGAATAAAAAGAAATGATAAGAGGTGAAGTAGTAGGAGTATCATGAATTCCATTGGAAACAAGCTCATAAGTGGTAGAAAGTGGAGTGGAAAATTCACATTCAATAGTCTTAAGAGAAGTAACATCCTCACTTGCCTATTCATGATCAAAAATATAATCAACATCACTATCAGAAAAATGTTCGCATGTAAGTAATTCATCAAGAGAGTCATCAACATATAAAGAAGTAGCAGGAGAATTATAATAAGATGTATCTTTGTAATCATTGGAAACATTTACAGAAATATAAGAGACATGAGATTCATCTTTACATTCATCTTGACTAGTGTTAGAAACATCGTCATGCACATGTACACTTTCAACATTAGAAGTAACATTATTTGCATCTACAGTGGCACAATCAAGACCAAACATTTAATCTATAAGAGCATCATCATGTGTTGTAACAAGAATAGAAGAAGGTGAAGTAGCCTTGGTGACTATGGAAGAACAAGGAGATCATGCAGCAAGTTTTGGTCAAGTGAAACGATGCTCATGCTAGAGTTGTAAAAACTAGTAGGAATAGTGCTTTCGTGAGCAATAAGTAGTCGTTGAAATTAGTCATAAAATCAAACATTGTGTTAAAAGGAATTAAGCTCAACCTCAATAACATGATCAAGGATAGGATTCACACTAACATGATGCATAGCTTTCCTAGGAGAGGAGGATATATTTTTAGCCATGAAGGTTTTGTGGATCATAGGGAAAGAAGTTTGACTAAGGATAGGGTTCACCAATGATTTAATAAAATCTGATTATTAAATCTATTTTTAGGTTGACTACTATGATAAAATATAATAGAATACAAATGTTAAGCACTTTAAAGATGTAACTATCTAGGAAAATAGGTGAGATAGGGCACTTATTTGATTTACGCTTATCCCGAAGTAGATATGAGATTAAGAAACTGATGAACAAGCTAGGCAGAGTGTCAAAAATGCTCGATAGTAATTGTGGAGCCTGCGGACAGAGCTAGACATGGGTACCTGGGATAGGGCAAGGGCGCATGGGCACCAGAGACCTCCTGTAGGTGCCTATGACTATGCACATGGTCAGAATTTGATTTTTTTGTGTCATTAGGGTTTTGTCGTCACTTCCTGTTGATCACATGATATTCACACTTGGATCACCAAGGTACCTGTAATCTACAAAAAAAAACCCTAGCTACCTACAAAAGCTCACAAACACATCAAATTAGAATGAAAAATGCAATATGTGAAGTCAGACTAGCCTTGGTAGTCATATGAAGGATGAACTTATGACCGAGCGTTGCACTACATTTCAGACTCCATGCAGTTCTATGTGTTTGTGTGTGAAATAACGTCCTTAGATTGCCCTCTTACAAATGATGCCAAGATAGTAGGTTATAACTAGATAAAATGAAAATGTGTTGGATGGAATTCAGAACTTCCCCTTCTTATGGAATGTATGCAGAGTAATCAGACCAAAAATGCAGTCCCCTTGATAGTATATAGATATTTTTTCCCTTTAGAATTTCCTGTCCCTATAATGGTATGTATGTTGTGTATATATAGGGATCTCTTGTTTGAATTTTGACACTAGTGACACGACATGTTGGCTAGGACATCGAGATAGGAGTAAGGAAATTGAAAAGGCCAACCACAAATGTCAAAAATGTGAACAATAACAAAGAGGATAGGAGCGCCTAGATTCTAGTGTCCAAATTGGGTGTTAATGTCCTAGGATAAATAAAAACAAATGTGAAAATATTGAAAGATAGGGATCTATGTGCCCTGACTAGAGGTGGGTGTAGAAGTGACAAATGTGAGAGAGAAAGACAATGGAAACAATCAAAGTAAGTAGATGGACTAGGGAGTGTATCACTAGTGAATAATTTTATTACTTAAGATCCATATATATAACAACATACTTAGCAGTATAGTAAATTACTAATATGTGCATGATTATGTGTCTACACCCTACTCATATCAGTTCCAAATTACACAAATATTAGCTAAGTCATCCTTTTTCTATCTCTTGCTTAGGGTTTCATATTTTTATCTTAGTTTGCTTATGTCATTTCTGTGTTTTATCATTTATACATAAATTACTCTGTAATACTTAGATTTAATTAATTCAAATTAAATTAAATCATTTGGTGAACCCCACTTGTGATCATACACTTGGATCCTCATTTTTCTTATTTTATCCAATCTTCTTTCATGGCTCCCAAAATTTCTCAAATCTCTTTGCATGACTTACTTCAAATGCATCCACCTTGCAAAGTTGTTCTCCAAAAAGCCCTAGACACTATTTACCTCCCTAACAATATACCACATGCTCAAGTAAGTGCCATTTTCGATCGTCTATCTAATGACTCTACCGGTCCTAATCCTCCATCCAATCAACCTATCTTAGAGTCCATCCAAGATTTATATTATTTATTTCAAAACAAAATTCAAGCTATGGAAACAACGATTACGTCTCTTATAGCTGAAATCCAACATCTCAAGAATGCTTCCCAAGTTGTGGTCTTTTTAATTCCATGCAACTGTTATGCGTTTTGACAACTCATTCAGATAGAACTGAATGCTCACCCGAAGTGCGCGAGGCTACCAGGTTCCTCCTTTGTGTTGCTTGTCAAGTTGTTAGGATGCAGATACATGACAATAGATAACCAAATGTTCATTTAATCATACTTAACCACTAGATATATCCAATTAGAAACACATGCAATATCGAATCATACAGATCAAATAATTACTAAGATCAATTACACCATGTATTCACCATATTCAGACACATCAAAAATCATGATCCAACCACAATGATTCATTCATCATAAAAGTATCACATACCAGAAGTTGAATACATAATAGTTTATACAGAGTCATGCATGTTAATATATCAGAGAAGCATAACACTATTATATAACTGGTGTCTTATACAATGAAGTACATCAAATATATATAGGGGTGGGGACTTTTCCTTCACAGCCATTGCATTCCCAAAATAGACTACATGCTCAAAATATCCATGTGTCAACAGTTGCATGCTTTTACGATAGAGCTAATAATAGATCATATTATAATTAGAACTTGTTCTATCCCTAATGATAGCCTCCATGCATATGTTTGAACTGCATATCCATTCTCCAAAAATATCCAATGCTTTATTTCCAAGGCACCTTTTGCATGATGCGCACACTAAGTATATTTTTAGCCTGTCTTAGGAAAACGGCTAAGTCCTCAACCTATTTGTCCCCTTGTGCAGTTTCATGTGCATCCCTGATCACCCTTACAAGTGCTCCTCCTGATCTCATACGCACACACATATTCCTTCATGTTTCATCACTTATTCATTTTCCTACTCCAACATTACCCCACACTAGGTATGTTTTCCATCCTCGGCAACACCAGGTCTTCTTGTGCAAAATAATCATTGAGAACTCATCATGAACTAAAGAATGAAATATTAATGAATACAACTTGTGCCAAAGATTAAAGAATTATGTTTCCTTAGGTGGAAGAAGGACGGGGAACTCCTTAATCAATATTTTATCTAGTTCATTCCACCCCTCCAATTCCTTATTTACCTACACCGGTGTATTATCAACAATACTAGGGACTTCTACAGGAGTTAAATCATCAATCTTCCTCGTCATTTGTTCAATCAATGTCTCCAACTACTTATCCCCATCATTCAGCACATCCATTATGTGTGTAATTTGCGGGAAGATTTCCTTCAGCCTATCCTTGAGTGAGATTTTTAACATATTTATTACTTCCCTCTTTTGTTCTACCTCGGCCAAGATCTTCCCCCTTTCTTCCCTATTACTTTTGTTTTTGGCCTAGAATTATTTTAACTTTGCCTCATCCCTGACAACAAGTAGACCCATGACGTGATTGAAGTCCCCATAATGATCATATACAAATTTGGCTAC
The DNA here is from genome assembly GCA_019776745.2 of Taxus chinensis. Classification (NCBI taxonomy): domain Eukaryota; kingdom Viridiplantae; phylum Streptophyta; class Pinopsida; order Cupressales; family Taxaceae; genus Taxus; species Taxus chinensis. The sequence goes on along the minus strand of CM034152.1, from coordinate 42,660,463 downwards.
TTGCACATCTGCTTTAACCTCCACTTCCAACACATCATATTGCACTAGGTGTGCTTCGAGCTATTCCCTGTCACTTTACCTCTGTCATGCCAACATTTCTTCTATGGATTCTATGGAAAGAGGTCATTTTTAATGTGCGTCAAGTGTTCCAAACAGTGTAGGGCTGACTCATATGTAATATGATCTTGAGGAACCAGATTTGGTTGTGCTAGCGTAATTGTATATGTGATGTTTTCTTCCTTCTTGTAAGTTACAAGCGTCCACCCTTTCTATTCCCTTACTTCTTGATTTAGTTTCACGATGATCTTGTCCTTTTCTTTAATCTTGTTATCCCTCTGTCGTATCTCCTCATCCTTTTCCACCATCTCTTTGCACAAGTTCCTAATTTTGTAGTCCTTATCAAAAATTCAGACCCCTACATCCAGTGATAGTTTGTTAAGCGCATTACATGCTTGTTCATCTATTAGCATTTATGAATCCACTACTAGATAGGCCTTCCCTAGTGTAGACTTAAGTCGGGTCTTAGTCAGTGATTGTGTGCTAACTTTGAACTTTGGATCTTCCATATGTGATTGAAATGCCCAGGAGACCATCTTCCATGTGCGCAGAAAGGCTTACTCCTTGAAAAATGACCAACATAATAAGTTCTATGTGGCCACTGTGCTTTGATATCTTGTGCACAACACCTTGTTTGGGTCAGAATCATATTACATCATGGGGCCATGGGGCATATGTATTGCCCTCTTGGTCTTCCCACAGGTCCATATTGGAAAACTTAGCACAAGAGAAGTCTCTGCACCACCTGAACCTATCTTATCATCTCTCTTTTATCCTTCTCCACACTCCACTTCCTCTTCCATTATGTGCTCCACAATGCGCTTAACCTCTTTTTCAATTTGGCGCTCAACTTCTGGCCCAGCAGTATGCTCATTATTACATTATTTAGTAGGCACTTGTTTATACTCCAAAATCTGACCAACGGGTGCTTCAATCCCTTCTATATATGTCTCCATAACAAGGATTTCTTCCTGATGTGCGTTGTGCTACTCTGTGCCTTATTCCTCAAAAATATGCACTTGTGGACTTAGTTGCACCATTTCTTCTTAATTATTTTCATTCCCCTCTTATTTAATCTTAGTATCCTCTATGTCTTAACTAAACATTACCTTATGCTTCTTCTTTTCTGGAAACTTCTTCTTCGTGGTTTGTCTCTTGGTGCTTGTGCCTGGTTCTGGATCTTTGCAGGCAGGCGTTCTCTTCGTAGTTACACTCTAGACTGGGGGTTCATCTTCACTTTTTTCTTCCTCACTGGCTGGAGGGGTAGCCTTTTACACTCTCTTATGCCCTACCATCTTCTTTCCTATAGGATCTTTTGGGATTGTCAAGTCATCATCTACATATCTCCCATAAGTTACCCTTGGTTTGAGATATATATAAACGTTTACAACCACCACATTTGCAATTGGAAAGGTCACAGATTTTGACATGTTGATATCATCTAATATCATGTGTTCTTCATACATACTCTTATTTGGGTAGACAAGCATTTTGCGCAATGTATGGCGCTCATAATCTACCTTATCCATGTCAATCCTCAGTTTGCGCGATTCTGTGAATCTGTTCATAGTAGTCTGGAAGTAATGTGTTGAGAAGGGAAATGGGAGTTTGCACCAAGGACTTTTGGTTTTATATTTCAAAGAAAAATGACTGATGCTGGAGTGTTGATAGACAATAAACTCAACCTGTCCCTCAAAATCCATAGGTATTTCACTAGGAATGCGCCATTCTATCTAGAACACATTGTGCATCCTCTTGTACCATTTATACCCTCTAGCCTTGTATGTAGGAGTGATGGTTTCTAATGTATATTTAGCAAAATTTTCTACAGGATATGTAATTTCCTTGGGGAACTCCCATATTTAATCATTGGGCCCATCCAGCACCCCAATTTAAGAAAACACAATAAGTAACAAAATATTCTCAAAGGTGATTTCTATCTCCTGTTTGCATCTCTTCACTGATCTCCTTGGCTATGAACATGACAAGATTGTAAATTTTTCCTTCATATATTTTCTTAGAAATATATAGCCATCGTTTGTTCACTTGTCCCCAATGCTCTTGTCTATTCATCTTGGTAAGTAACTGCGCAACCATTCTGATTACTAGGTCATCAAGCTTCCCAATATCCATTATGCACCCCCCTCTTTGGTAGTGAAATGCCTTGGCGGTCTTCTCTAATTCATTGTCATCACCCAACTCTAGATAGATTTTTATCATTGTGCTTTGAATACTAACGAACTTACTAATCAATTTCACGGTCAAACACATCCTCCTCCCAACAAAGTAAAAGAAATCTTCATAGACGTACGATATGAGCCACTGATACAAGTGTTCAGGATATCTGAAAAAGGGATTTCATATAACCGACTCATGTTTACATTATGTAAAATGCACTCTCCCTCATCATCATAGATGGGTTTTCCCTTTGTGGTCCTCTCTCTTATCTTCCAGACAAGCTCCTTCTCTATTTCACGTGTATTCACGTCAATACAATGGTTGTAGTCATTGATGGTCATTTTTCATACGTGTGATACCCACTCCAATCCCATCAGTACTCCATCAGGGTATTACATCTCTGAGTCCCACTCTTCTTGAAGATATTATTCCACGGGATTTTCCTTTCCCTTGTTCTTTCCGTTTCCCTTGGGTGATATGGTTACTACCTTCCTAGATGTCATTCTTGTGCACAAAATCAAAATTTGAAACTTTTACCTTAATGTGTCTCAAGTGTCCCAACCTTCTTGCTTCGAATAGACCACACACAGAGCTCTTCACACTTGTCTCATTTTCTTCCAACTGGTGCCCTAATCCTATAAACCCTAACCAAAACCCTTCAAACTATTGAAAATGCACTTCCACGTTGCCCCAAGCTACAAACCTTCTTCCAAAGTATCTCTTTGACTTGAATTTGTCCCAGATTCGATCTGGTTAAACAATTTATTTGGATCTATACTTGATTCCACAAGAATTCACACAATAATCTCTCTTCAAAACACACAAGCTCTTCACAAGGTAAGGTAAAAATGAATTTACCTTTACACCCTTTTATAAATTTTCAAAATTTTACCGCATTAAATGTTTGCAACCTACCATCATACGATAACATTAAATATGTTTTTTCTTCTTGTTCACACACTTTTTCCATTGTTTTCTTCCTCGCGCTACAATTGTAACCTTCCGACACACTCACTACTACCCAAGCTACAGACTTACTCATGCATGCTCCTCTGCGTCGTAGTACATAAACCTCTGTGCCTCATATTAAGTAGTTCATCTTGTCGTTGCCTACCTCGTATTACATTGTGTGACCATTCTTCGTATGTGGTATTTTCATTCTGAGAAATTTCCTTATTATCACCATCCTTCTTACTTCACCTGACACCATTTTCCTCTTTTCCGTGCTCGCACCCTATAACAAACACACCATTCTCTTGGTATTGCGTGCATATATTTATCCATATCAACTTGCCTTAAAACATCCTTTAGATCTCTTTTTAGTGTGTATTTCTTCCTGGTTCACCCCACACTAAAAGTATGTGCAATCCTCTGTGGATTAACTCAGTAGATGGTAAATAGCTTCTTGCATGCAAGCACACTTATTACAACAAAGCAGGGGAATATAAACTAACAAAACATAACAACAATTGAAAAGAAACACATGAAAGGGAAATATAAACTAAATGAAAACATTGCCTTATTACAAACACCAAGAATAATTAACTTTGATGGGGCCTCTTAGGGGAACCCAGGTCTTTCGGGGGTGGGGTCTCTTATTAGAAATGATATGGGTAAGATGGTGAGTGAAAGTTCCTTCCATTTGCAAAAAGGAACTTGTAATCAAGTTGAGGTATAAGCTCTTCTCTTCGGTATCAAACTTGTTGTGTATAGTGGTATTTCTCACCTTCTTACCAAAGGGGATTCAATGATTATTACTCAAGCTGTCAAAGAAGGTAAAGCCCCAAATTAGAAACTTGATTGCTACATATGCAATCTAATTTTCCGGTTGGCCAAATTGGAATAATGGGAAATACAACATATTTACTGCGAGGGTAATTAAGTAGAAAACTTCCTAGCCAATTTTTTTGTGATTCGAGTCTTTTCCTCTTTATCAGCTAATGATTGTGCAGAGTGGCTAAGCTTGGCCGCCATATTGGAGAATGATGCTCTCTCATCTATGGCAGATTAGACTTCACCAACACATGTGGCATTCACTTTTAATTCTTAGATAGCTCTCATTTTTTACTCATCTTGCCTTTTTGTTTTGGCTTTTCAGTGTTTCCACATTCTCTTTAGCTATGCATTTCAATACTTTTCTAGGGTTGTTTTTGTGTGGAGAAACACAAGAAACGACGTTTTATGGGTATGTCTCTCTTACCACTTGAAAAATGTGTTCAAGCTTGAATCCCATCAGATTCATATGGCAATAAAAGGCATAATAGGGGATGAGTATTTATAAAACATAGGTCATCCACGGGTCAATGCTGAAATCACATCTCTTTTTGTGAGCCATGTGTTACTAATTGGTGAGGACAAAGCAGAGGTGGTGAAAATTGCTTGACATTTCATTTTCCCCCAACACTTGGTTGGGCTGGAAGAGGTGGCATGGGGGTTTTTTCTACCCTCCTACTTCATGCTTGATGGGGAGAATGTAGGTTCAAAATGGGTGGCTAGGGAGTTGGTTCAAGAATTACATAGGAGAAATAATATTCTTTGGAGGTTTGTTGTTGATGTGCATGTGAAATGCAGGTCCAGAGCATCAGAAGGATCTTTTATCTCGTAGCTTGACCTAGAGGATTTGGATAAACCCATTGGTCTGATTCCCTCCCGCATGGATCGTCTTTGAGAACGATGTAGTTCAGTTCATGCCCTCTTCTATAGGCCTCCCTGTTGAAAGAACTAGTCTAATGATGCAACTTCAGGAAGTGATAGGTTGTACCTGTGGAAGGGAACATTAAAAGTCCCAAGATTGAAATTGTTGATGTTTCAGTTTAATGTCATAAGGCCTGCTAGTATGTGTGTGTGTGTGTGTGTGTGTGTATATATATATATATATACAGTTTTTTTATTTTTCGGTTCAAGGTGATATAGTTTCACAATGTCACAATTCACCCTGAATTACTATTTTGAATCTGGTTTTTATATCAGGGTGGTATTTTCTTCATGGTTACATTGTAAGCCACCATGATAACTTCATTTTTACTATACATACTGTAAATGGAGGGGACCTAAGAACACCTTGGTTCATAGCTCTGGTAAAAAAACATTTATCTTATTAAAAAATGCCAACAATTGTTATTTATAGGAGGGCTTCAACCTACTCCCATTGAGGTAACCAGGAAACATGGTGTCATCTAGTGCTTGCAACTGACATGTGTCTGATTCAAATATCTTGGTTACTATAAAAGGTCCAAACTAATACACCTTCAATTTCCCTGGGTGGCACACAATCTTGGAGTCATAGAGAAGGACCATCTTACCAACCTCAAATTTCTTGTTCTTAATGTGCCTATCATGTCATGCCTTATGTCTTGCCTTCTCAGTATTTTGGCTCAAACGCACAATTACACACCACTCATCTAATTGCATTAGTTTATCAATGTGCTCTTCAACATCTTATTTATCAAGTCCTTCTGCGCATGCAATACGCAGGGATGGTAACATAAATTCAACTGGGAGTACTTCTTCTATGCCAAATACCAATTGAAAAGTTATGGCCTTATTCAACCTTTTCTAGGTGGTCTTGTATACCCAAAGTACAATTGACACTTTATCATCCCAGTCTTTCCTTCTAACATCACAATTTTTTATCAATGTATGTCCCAAGATCTTGTTAAAAGCCTTTGCAATACCATTATCTTGAGGGTGATAATGATTAGCTTTATGGTGTGCCACCGTAAATTCGGCCAATAGGATTCTTATTGTCTCATTCAAAAAATGATTTCCTCTATCAATTATCACACTTAAAGGACAACCATAGTTGCTAATAATATTTTCCCATAAAAATATTTTTGTTTTTGTTGTTGTACAATACTTTGTAGGTGTTACCTTTGCCCACCTTATCAAATAATTTGTGTAAATAATAATGTAGTGCAAGCCAGTCCTACGTGCAGGTGGTGAAATAGGCCCTACAAAGTTGATAGCCCACTTTTCAAAAGGTTTTGCAATAGGTCGTAATGACATTTCATCACTATGTCTAGGTTTTCCAAGGCGCTGAAAATGATCACATGCTTGCACATACTCCTTAGTATCCTTGTAAAAAGTCTCCCACAAAAATCCAGCCATAAGGATCTTATGTGTGGTAGTATCACCTACATAATGTCCTCCTGGTATCCCTCCATGAGCCTCCTCCATAATGGCATCGTGCTCATGCTCCAAAACACAATGGTGTAAGACTTCATCATGACCCAATTTATACAAATCTCTACCAATTAACTGATAAGGCATCGCACATATTAAAAGTTACTTATTTTCCAATGTCTTCAATCCTCCTGACACCATGTCAGTACACAAGAAGACTGTAATATCTTCCAAATATGTGGGCACACAGTTTAATATAAACAACTATGCATCCAAAATTGTGTCCTCAAAGCTCTGTCCATCCTCACAAAATTTAATCCTTAGTAAATGGTCAAGCCATGAGTTACTTTTTCTTGGTTTCACAACAATGGTGAAATCAAAATCTTGAAATAGAAGTATCCATCTACAGATGCGCCCTTGCAAAATAGGATTGTTGATCAAGTACTTGAGCGCCATATGATATGTATAGAAAATAAATGGGGTTTCCAACAAGTATTGTTTGAACTTGTGCAACATGTAGATCATAGAAAAAGCTTCGCGCTCAGTGGTTATGTAATTCTACTTGGTGAGTATCAAATTCCTGCTCACAAAACAAATAGGATGATCCATTATTCTCTCTCCTAGTTGTGCCAACATTGCATCTATCGCCATGCCAGAAGCATCAACATACACATGAAAGGGATTATCCCATGAAGAAAGCACAATATAGGTACAATAGTCATCCTTTCCTTCAATGTCTCAAATTCTTTTTGTGGTGCATCACCCCAATAGAATTTTCCCTTAGATTTTAACAATTCTTCCAAGGGTGCAAAAATCTTTGCATAACCCTTTATAAATTTCCTGTAGTACCCTGTATGTCTCAAGAATCCGGACACCTCACTCTAATTGGTAGGTTCTTCTAGGCCCAAGATTACAGCTATCTTGGCTGGGTCTACCAACAATCCCTCTTTTCAAATAATGTGCCCAAGTAAAGTGCCAAAAGGTATATCAAAAATGTATTTCTTGATGTTGAGAGAGATGATCAACTGTCTACACCTCTCAAACATAAGCCTCATATTATCACAATTATCCTTGCATAAGTCATACACCATCCAATCATCTAGATATGCTTGTAATAATTTATGAATAAAGTCTTGAAAGGCCTGCACAACAATGTAAGAGAACACTGTTGGCACATTTTTCAGTCCAATGGGCATAACTGTGTATGCAAAATTTTCCCATTCCATAGTGAAAGTTGTATTCTCCTAATATTATTTCGTGATGTGCACCTGGTGATAACTTTAGAATCCCTTTGTAAATGAATATATCTCACACCCAACAACTCCTTCAAGTATTTCCTCTGTAAAAGGGGTAGGAAAGGGATCTATGACACACGAAGCAATGAGCTCCCTAAAATCTACACAAATCCTTATCCTCCCATCTTTCTTAATTCTTATGACTATGTGGTTGACCCATTTATATTCTTCAATAGGCACAATGATGCCATACTCGAGCATTTTATCAATTTCTTCCTTCACCTTCATGCACATATTAGGTTTCATCCTATAAGGCCACTTCCTAACTAGGTGCGTGCCTTCTTTCAACTTTATCTTCATCTCACCTAATAAAGGATGCACACCTTTTAATTCATGATAACCTCATGGAAACAAGTCCTGAAATTCGTAGAAGAGTTCTATGATATTTTCTACTTCCTATTTTGACCAATAATCACATATAATGGCTTCCTTGGGCTCATCTTCGGTATAAATGTTAACCTACTTTGTCTTCATGGGAGCATGGTACATGCATGCCTTTTCATTTGTAGAATCCATTACCTTGTGCACACCTTCATTATGGTTAGAATCCAAGTTATCAACTTCCTCATCATCAATCATGTAAACCAATTTACCCTTATTTTTCTCTCTCTAGGTCCGGCCCATCTGTACCTCTTCTATCTCCTCAAGATCAAGGTGCACCTTGAGATCAGGTTCTCCAAATAGCTATAACATGAGCTCTTTTGATTTCACGTTATCCCCCAATGTGATGTGCTTCATGATTTACAATACTTCATGGAATAGAGGCTTAGTAGAAAAGTAATCAAAAGTTTGAACCATACCAACAGTCATCTCTTATTAGTTTATTGTTTCCATTTTCAGCTCTGTATGGACATATTAGGCACATGTGCATCCGCGTAATGTGGAGTAAAACTTATACACCCAAAGTGATGAAAGTAAGGCTTCTTGCCCCTATTCCCATGACCTCTCACACTCATGGACGTGATGTGAAGCCGAATCCTTACCATGAAATTCACAAATGTGTGTAGGTACATTAATCTGGGTGAACCTCATGGAAAAGGTGATTCTCACCTCTCACCACTCCAAGAAGTTATCTATATGTGTTGCCCAACAATGCACTATCGTCCCACACAAGGTATAAACCAACATATTTCTCCTATCTCCTTCATTTGGCCACTGAGTCTCCATAGTGCACAAGAATGTATCAGGCTTCCCCTCACTAGTATATCTTGGTACCTGAGTTGAGCCTAAATGCCTCACCATGTGTGGCCTAATCATCCTTGTGACTCACCCTTCAACTTCACACCTGACCATTTTATACATGATATGCACCCATTTATCACAAGCAACACTAGTAGTATCATTGATAGAATGCATGTCTTCCCACTGAAGGATGCCTTCTTTTAATGGTTCTAGGTTCTCTGGATCGCATACCATCTGAGCATAAATGTGATTAAGTTCTTCCTCACTTAAAGGCTCAACATAAGGCTCTACCTTCTTTTTAAACAAAGGTATAATGACGCGCTCCTCGTCATCCTAAAAACTGATTTACTTTTGATTAAAGCATAGATCTGCATTGTTTGCATAGCACCAAGGCCGCCCAAGTAATGTTGGGAAGTTATCTGCTTTAGCAAGTTCCAATACCTCAAATTCCCCATTAAACTTGACTCCCTGAATGGTAATGAATGCATCTTTTAGTAGCATAATAGGCATATCCCTTGTTTTGTTTGCCATATACAACACATTTGAAGATGGTTATAAGGTTGGTCTACCCATCTGATTCCAAACATCCAAAGTTAACTCATTCACCTCTATGCCTTTGTCAATGAGAATATTGTGTAATAACCATCCATCAATTACTGCATCAAGTGTAATCTCCTTGTCAAATTCATGGTCCTGAGGTGGTAATTTCATGTGAAGTATCTTCCTTTCACAATCAACCCCTGCATGTGGTACCTTTTCATGTAACCATTCCCCTAATAAAGGAATGATATTCTCCTGGCGCAACATCCTACACATCTCTTTTAAGTCATCCACATCCTTCTATAGAAATTAGACATTATTTGTCCATTCCCTCACATGTTCTTATTCCTTCAAGCATTATATTTCTCTTTGAAGGTTCCTGATTACTCCCATGGTTTCTTGGTAGACTTCCTTCTGGTCTGCAACATCTAGATATTTAGCATGTATTACTTCCTCCCATTTGATGAGTGGTTTAGCATTCAGAGGCTCGCGTGTGTGCACATCATCAATGCACGTGGTAACTGTTGGTTGCTCAAACGTGCACCCGCATCTCAGATCTTCGAAAGGGACGAGGTGTTTGAGACCCCAATGGAACCATCCCCAAGTTGTGGGACATTGTGAGCTTGGGACGGATCTCCAGAGAGGTCTGGTTCCTCTACCTATCTCTACTGCTACTGCTACTCCTAATGCTGAAAAGGGGAAACTAAGCTATGAATGCCAAGGGACAAGGGAAAGAAAGATAATCATGAAGTAAACTACACTAAAAGGTGATAACACCAGAAAAGAGGGGTGAACACTATTTATTCTAAGAAAGAATGATAGGGAATGTGTGAAAGGAGGCTAGGCACAAGTAGCATAATGAAATACACATTCACCAGATCGTCCTCATTAAACACAACTAAGTATGAAACTGAAGGGGACTTGAAATAGCACAACCAACATACAACACAAAAGAAAAGGCAAAGAGAAGGAATGTAAACACGTTAGGACAAAGAATAGTCACAAAATGATGCTTCTATTACTTCCAAAAATACACAAAATCGTTACAATGATGAGGAGGCCGATATCCACATGCAAGAACCAAACATGGAGGTGTACAACTCAGAATACAGAAAGTATGGAGTCCTTAGTAATATGCGTAAGGATCCAGAATGTCCAACATAATAAACGAGCCTTGCTCTTACATGTATAGATGAATTCATGGAGGAAGAAGAGGAAAAAAAGGGGGAAGACATCCAAATTTGAAATACATTTTCCCGTTTCTCTCCTATCAGATCTGCAAGAATTTGAATTTTGAATTTTATGCACTATGGCTGATGTCAGCATCCTTCCGACAAGCCCATGTGCGTGTTGATCTGAGTACTCTATCAAAAGGTATGGTTGTCAGAAGATGTCAAAGTTGTTGGTGCATGTGAAACATGTGGCACGTGTGGATTGGCTGAAATGAAGGCCAACTTTTGCGAATGTCTACTATCATTTTCCACCACGTGCCACCCACTGGTTCGTTACAGAGATTGGTGCCTTGTTGGCATGCTTTGACTGGTTGTGCATGGAATACTCAGGGAGGTCAGAAGATGACTTGGAACAGAAAGGTGCAAAGGAGGGCATGGGAGGAAAAGCACATGGAAGAAAGAGGCACAGGAGGAAAACAGGTGGCGAAGGAAAGTGTTCGTGACATTCTCGGGGAAGATGAGGCAAACAGGTGAGCAGAGAACGCATGGTCAAGGCACAACTATTACAAAGTAATAGGTGTGGCATGCGAAGGGCCAGGAACTTGTCTAATTAAAGCAAATGCAAGGCACGTGGGAGGATATGAAACAAGAGGGAAAAGGGAGAAAGGAGAAGGAATGAATTGGGGAAGGTGCGTAAGAGGAAGCGCGAGAAGAAGGATGGGGCATGCAGGGAAAACTGTGAACAGAAATGTGCCAAGTGAGTTGAGTGCGCGCAACCATGCAATTGATAACTTGGAGCTAGAATGTGTCTACAAGTTATCCAAATCATGTAGAGAGTTATTTGGATAACAGTAACCTTCATTTTCTATAAAGCAATATCAAGTGTCTTCTTAGGGAACCACTGATCAACAATGACACACTGCACCTTAATCATTCCTAAGCCCTTTTCCTTCATCTGAGTCTTGCACATGTGTTCATATAGCTCTCGAAAATCCTCTAACTTGTGCGGTTTTCCACACTATGAACAAACTACATTATGTGGGTAGTCACACTGATAATGATCAAGGGATCCACAAGTATAGCAAGTTCCTCATGCGAGCCAACCTCTACCACCACCGCGACCTCAGACTCTATATCCTCCTTGGAAGGCTCCATTCCTATTATCTCCATGGTTATTCCCTTTTATGATTATGGCCTTTTTCTTCCTTTGATCCACTCGCTACACCAATATGGTGCACTTCAGTCTCAATGGCTTCGTTGATGTGATCAATCAACATGTGGTCAATGGTTTCATGAGTGTGGGACTTGTAAATTTTACAATATATGGACACCTTCTTCTGGATTGCGCATTGTAAAAGTGGGCAATCTCGAACATCATGGTTCACGTGACAAACTTCACAATCTAGTAATAATGTGGACACTAACTTGCATGGAAAATTATCCTTAGTACGTCCCTCTACTTCATAATCTGTGCACCATATTCCACTGTGCGTCTCATGAGTTGAGTTGGCAAAAATCTTCTCCAACTATTTCACCATAGCTGAAATTTGTGCCTCTAAGAATGGTCTCACTCCAGTATCAACACTTCCAACAACCTCAGCGTGTAGAGAAACTTCCAAGGCCTTGCATAGATCCATATGTCTTATGAGAGAGTACTCTTCAGAATGGAGTCAACAATCCTCTAACGAACCATATTGCATGCTGATTAGGATTAATATCATAAGAAAACTTCGACAACAAAGTCTTAAAACATGTTTCATACTCCCTTGCACTTTTAGCTAAACCTTACTTGATATCATTGAGCGCGTTAATGCTATGTTGCTCAAATTTTGAAATGTGAAACACTGTCAGAAACACATAATGCAAAGCATTGTAATCCTCCACAATTTGATGTGGGTCATACTTCATGTACCAAATATGCATGTGATCTTGTAGCGTAGTAGCAAACTGACTATCCTTTATATCTGAAGTTGTAATTCCCTTAGTGCGCCAAAGTAGTTCGCACTTATGCACATGCTCTGCTATATCTTCAATACCCATATACTTTGGTAAATGGAGAGATATCTCATAGTAAACTTGAGGTGTCAAATGAAATAGTTATTGATTTGGTGGTTGATTCAGAGGTGGTTGTGGTCCCTGTCCACCAGACCCAGAGCCAGAACCTCTACCAGTATTTCGTCCTGATCCACCTGATTCTCCAGAGCCCCCTACTACGGGCTACAGTCCAGTTGACGTACTTCCTTGTGTCCCAGTAGTGGTACTAGATTGGACACCATCGGTCTTCATGGTCGCAAATGCTACTGTAGTATTTCCAATGGTTTACGTGCTAACATTATGTCCTGATGACATTCCAGAAAACAACCTTGTAATTGAACTTCAAAACAGTGGTGCTGACTGTGATGCCATGGGTGTGCTACTAACTTTATCTCCTAAATTCAATACAAAGGGATATCTACTCATCTCTATTTTCTTACCTGCACTAACCTACTTCTCAATGAATACTTATGGATCTAGAACACCATGTGCAAGGGCTGGGTAACTAGGTGGGTTCAGATGCTCGCATGCAGTCCTCATTATATCCTCTGACGTGCTCTCATCCAAAGATGAAGGGGATTATTTACTACGCTTACCCAATGTCAGGAAAACCAAATGTTGTGCCTCCTTGTCTTCTATGAGAGATTTAAATCCCTCGCAAGCCATCTCTCTCCTCAACTCCGTTGACTTCTCAATCTCCCTTTGTTTCACCATTTCCCTCTCTCATGCTTCATTAAAATTGAGTCATCTCTCCTCTCTCTACATTGTTGCCACAAAGTAGTCCATCTTCTCCACACTTTCTCCTACCCTTGTGCACGATGGAGGTTTAGCTAGCCATGGCTAGGTGCTCTAATTCTAGTTCTATTATCAAAATATTAATTGATAATGGTATAATGTGCAAATAAGATCCTCTGGAATCACGCAAGAACATGAACTCAACTTCCTCTAGACATAAATAAGTAGAAATAGCGTATTCCAAGGTATAACTATGCAATACTCTAGCCCACCAATAATCTATAGTTCTAGTCCACTCCACATCAACTTCAATAAGATTTTGGTAATCCATTTGCATTTAAAGTCTCGGCCTATATCCCCAAAACTTTCCTACTGCATATGTTTTCAACCACTCATATAATTATATTGGAAAGAAACTGAAGAATGTCTCATAGAGCTCATGATAAAGATTATCTTCCACCCAATGACGTGCATTAAAATCAGGTCCAGTGTTATATCTCTGTGAAAACTGATCCTGATCATTCTCTACCTAGCTTTCAATGCTCTCCAAAGTCAATCGACACGCCATCTATAAGCAACCTCCCGACAAAAAACTTAAAAAGAGGTCTCAAAAATAGACCCAAAATGTAGTCTTGTTATTTCCACGTAACTATTATGTGTTCCAACACCTCATTCAAACATAATTGAACACTCACCCGAAGCACGTGAGGCTATTAGGTCCCTCCTTTGTGTTGTTTTTCAAGTTGTTAGCATACAAATACATGAGGATAGATAACCAAGTGTTCATTCAATCATACTTAACCATTGCATACATCTAATTAGAATCACATTCAATATCGAAACATACATATCGAATAGTTACTAAGATCAATTGTACCATGTATTCACCATATTGAGACACATTGATAATCATGATCCGACCACAATGATCCATTCATCATAAAAGTATCATATACCAGAAGTTGAATACATGACAGTCAATACAGAGTCATGTGTGCTAATATATCATAGCAACATAACACTACCATATAATTGGTGTCTTAAACAATGAAGTAAATCAAATATATATAGGGGTGGGGACTTGTCCTTCACTGCCAATGCATTCCCAAAATAGATTGCATGCTTAAAATAGCCATACGTCAACAGTTGCATGCTTTTACAATAGAGCTAATAATATATCATCCTATAATTAGAACTTGTTCTACCCCTAATAAAAGCCTCTATGTATATGTTCGAACTGCATATCCATTCTCCAAAAATAGCCAATGTTTGATTTCCAAGGCACCCTTTGCGTGATGCGCACACTAAATCTATTTTTAGCATGTCTTAGGAAAATGGCTAAGTCCACAACATGTTTGTCTCCCTGCGTAGTTCCGTGTGCAACCCTGATCATCCTTACACACAATCCTCTTGATCTAGTGTGCACACGCACGTTCATGCCTCTTTCATCACTTAGTCATTTTCTCACTCCAACTAGTCACCCATTCAAGTAAGTACCACTTTCGATCATGTATCTGATGACTCTACCGGTCCTAATCCTCCATCCAATCAACCAATCTTAGAGTACATCCAAGCTTTACATTGTTTATTTCACAACAAAATTCAAGCTATGGAAACAATGATTACATCTCTTAAAGCTGAAATCCAACATCTCAAGGATGTTTATCAAGCTCATGCTAGTTATTTTTCTACATATCATCCTACTTCTACATCTTCTATATGTCTTCATATCAGTGAACCTCAAGTTGTACCACTACCTGCACCTCTTAAGTTTGATCTCAATACTAAGCAACATGATATTCTTCTTGGGCTCCTTAATCATTAATTGACTAATTTTCCACCTACTCATTACTACCCTCCTTATTGGCTTGTAAAGTACCGAGGTCACCAATTTTCAATTATCATCAGATCAATGGACATAATGAAAATGATTTATATGCTTTAAAATGAAGGATTTAGAATCTTGTGCATTAAGGTTTTATTTCATTTGCTTCACAACCCCCTGTTACATCTCCAATTGCTAAGCCCCATTAGGCTCCTAAATTTGGTCCTTCCATGTCTAATGAGTATCATTCCATCATTACAAATGTTCCTCTTTAGTCAATCAAGAGCCGCTTGTCCAACCCATTTCAACAAAGACCCTCCCTCTAAGAACTAGTTCATGCCCTCCTCCTCTCAAGCCTTCTACAATGTTACCCATTCCAACTAAGCAACCTCCTCTCAAAATCAGTCCATCCCATTCACCTCTCAAGTGTTCTACAACGTTAACAATTCTAACCAAGAAACATACTCTAAAAATTAGTCCAACCCCTCCTCTCAAGTCTTCTACAATGTTATCAATACCAAATAAGCTACCACCATTCAATATCCCTCTCCACCTACTCCACTTCCTCATCCAATTATCTTTGTCAAACAAGGTAATATTTATATCAATGGTCAGGACACATTATAGACTCTATCACCACCACAATATCTTGTTGGCATCATCACACAACTCTCTATCATTGGCACACTTGGGGTTATTATACTTCCCCCTTCCATTATTGACAGTTGTCTCTAGTATCTATTATCACACTTAACGCTCAACACTTCATGTCTCATTTTTCCTAGCACTTTCAAACCCTTTGATACACATAATGTATTGTCATTACCCTATGATTTACTCTAGTTCCATGGTTCATACTCGAATGCTGAGGGTCTAAACCTGAAATGAACCTCACTGCATTCACTTTTCACGCTCTATGCTTTATGATCTATATTTGTAGCACACATTCTCAGACCATTTCTCGATGACACATTCTCATTCTATGGTTCATTTTTTACTACTGAGGGGGAATTTATAAATGAACCTCATCTCACACACATCCGTTGGGGGCACGTTGCTCCTTCCACCTTCACACCTTGCATTCCATTTTTTCACACTCATACACTGCATTTGCATATCTTAGTTGCACTTACTCTTGCTTGTGCACTTGTCTTATTATGTTAATCAGATAATCAATATGTCATTATCTTTTTATATGTACACACATGCACATTCAATTGGTAGTTTGGAGTGAATGCAAATCTTTTACAGATTTCCAGACGCTGTAATGATGATCAACACTATACTTTACCAATCCCATCGAGGCTCTTGGGAGCTGTTAGTGCAAATTCACAGCACCCCCAAAATGACCTATGGATTTGCTTTTCTAAGGTAATGTCATTTGGCATGAATGCATAACATTGAGCTTTCCCAAAGTGTGGGACCTTTACAAATGGGGAAAGCTCTCTAGAGAAGGTTGGTTCCTCTTCCTAAACTACCTGCCACAAGCTATACCAGTGCAGAAAAACTAATCTAATCCTAATCCAACTATGCCAAGGAGACAAAGAGAGAGAAAAGAGGAAAAAACAGAGCCTACACTAAAACAGTGATACACTAGAGAAGGAAAATGTTGAACATCTATCAAAACTGCCATGGAACAAGAAGAGGTGAGAAATGGAAAGGATGGACAAGCACATCACAAAACCAAGGATAAATTTCACACAAAAAATGTTCCAAAACTCCATAAACATAGCTCCAAAACCTGCAATGAACATTCAAACATGCACAGACACCTGCAATGAAGAGAGGCAAGAAGAAGACAAGCAAAATGAGCAAGGATGGACAAATGAATCACAAAACATGTTTTTATTGCTCCAAAAGTTTGCACAAAACATCATTTTATTGGTAAGAGGAAAAAAATGCCCTTACAGATCAAGGGAGGAGGTTCAAACTCTATTTTTGACCCTGGGGAAGAAAAGAAGGGAGAGGTAGAGAAGAATGATGAACAACTGTTACAAGAAGGCCCAAACTGCTTTGAACCAAAGTAGAATGAGAAGGAGAAAAACACGGGTAAAGCTTAGAAAATTGTGCAACTGCACTATCTGCCTGGACTGGGGCACCTGGAATGGGTTAGGGGCGCCTACGAGCATTAAAGACCTATTTTGGGTGCCTGTGACTACTTAGAACCTTAGAAAATCTCCTTCGGAGGGTCGTGAGATATCCATTATCCTTCGTTTCCTATCGCTACTATGTTGCATCAAGTTCACAGATTTCGCTTGTAAACTGCAATGAAGAATTGACCTTCAAAACCCTCAAAAAGTGCATCAAATCCAAAAATAAAATAATGCAAGTGAGGGGTTGGACTATCCTCATTTTTCAAATGATTGATCTTACGACTAAGTGCAACACTAAATTTTAGACCCAATGTAGTTCTATATGTGTGTATGAATAGATTATTCCCTAAGTGGATCGTGTGTGTGTTGCACTTGATAATGAGCAAGTGGCTAGATGTATAAGATGTAAATAGATGTGTGCATGAAAGAATGAACTTCCCCTCCTATGAAATTTATTCAGAATAATGCATTCCCTTTCCCTTGTGTGGATGTTAGATGGATGTTTAAATGTTCTTGATAATGCGTTTGGATGATACTTTAGGTGATGATAGTTAATGATTAGTGCTTGGTGTTTTATTATGGCCACATAACTTTATATTTATATGATTCCCTTGATTGAATTTCGTAATTAACCCTGAAAAGGCCGACTACTAAAAAGATAAGATGCCCAAATGGCTAGAAAGGACCCAAAAGAGACGAGAAAAGTACAAAGAGGTTAGGGGTGCCCAGAGGGGATGGGGTTGCCTGGCACTGGCGTTCGGGCTAGGCGCTGGTGTCCAAAGTGATAAATGTCAAAGTGTGAAAAGATAGACTGGGATAGAAGGAGTGTGAGATCAATAGATGCAATAAAAAACAAGTAAAGATGGCCAAAGACATGGGTTAGTTAGTACTTTTCTTAATTAGGAATCATATGAATAGTATTATTTGGTCAAGACTAGATATATACACAAAGTATATGATTTAATGTCTACACATCCACACATTCTACACATTACTACATTCTAGATACAACCCGCTATCAAATGCAAATTGCACAAGAGCATCCTAGGGCACAATTTCTACACAAACTCACTAGAACTACATGGAGTCTGAGATGTAGTGCGGTGCTTGGTCATAATTTCACTCTCGGGGTGACCGTCGAGGTCTTTATGACTCCCCATTTTGAATTTTTATTTTTAGGTTTTATGTGGTTTGTGGACTTGTAATAGTGAATTTATCATTTGCAAGTTACAGGTACCATCCACGATCATAGTGTGAACATTAGGTGATCAAAATAAGGAATAATTCCAACACCCTTTTGGCACAACAAAAACCAGATCTAGAGCTATTACGTGGTCACAGGTGCCCAAATCTGGTCACCAGCGCCTAGGAACCATTGTCCTGTTACAGGCGCCCCTGTTTATCCTTGTTTGTGAGCTCTATGATTTACAAATATCACTAACGATGTTGCTTACATCCTGTTCAACACTTCTCTCTGCTTAGATCAATTCCATATTACACGAATATCAGCTAAGTCATCCTTTCTTTATCTCTTACTTGGGGTTTCATATTTATATCTTAGTTTTCTTATGTCAGTTATGTATTTTATCATTTATACATCAGTTACTCTACAATAATTAGATTTAATTAATTTAAATTAAATTAGATCAGTTTAGAGAACTATTTGGGAATGCTAGGAAGAATGTCTGGAGACTTGTACACTTGCAATAGATGCAAATTTGAGAAAAATGGGCATCGGTTCTCCGCTTGGAACAACATGGACCCTAGCCTTCAACTTCATGTTTTACAATTCTTGACTCAAATTGGGGAAATGCTTACTACAAGAGTGAATCCAATCTTGCAGGCCAGTCAAGCATGCAATAGACAATAAACATAAATGGGGCACACTATCAACTTCCCCCAAAACATTTCATCTATTGTCAAATACTTCCTGAGATTCCTAAGAGAGACATTTTTCTCGTAAAAAGACATGACCAAAACAAACAAAATATGATTTCTATGTGAGTAGGTAGCGTGTTTGGAAATCCTGAAAATTTAAAATGGCCCATGATCCATATTACAAAAATGTGTTGATTGAAAATGACACCCTATCTTCATTTACGAATGACCACACACATGTATACAACATTTTTTTTCCGTTCGGTATTCCATTATATCCGAGTTGAATCTCTTTGGCTTATCTCTCATGTGTACTCTAGATGTTTAGAATTCCCACTTTTTTATGCTTTTCAGAATGTATGCAATGGATGTGAAATGATAACAAAATGATTTCTTCTTTTTGTATTTCATAATGTTGATATATGATGTTGTAAACACAATGTGATTTTAAACTTAGTTTCTTTTGCAATCTTTAGTACTTCGTATTTGTTCTGACAAAACGTGATGATATAATGATATGATGAATAGAGATGCTTGCCCCACTCCTAACCCCACACAACTAGTAAGATGCAAGGGCTCAACACCGAGAATTAGAAAGGGCACAAGCCATGAAATTTGTTCAATGGTAGTGATGAGAGAAAGACAAAGGTTTGACAGAACCAAATTGGGCCACTACAACCTTACCCTACTCATGCTACCTCATAGTTTAGAATGTGAATTGCTTTACAGTTTATCTATACTTAGATCCGTAGATGGCCACTTGGTTGACAAAATATGGTTTTAGGGTTTTGAATTCTTCTTAGAATTTTGAACATCTAATTCACTTTGTTTTGACTTAAGATTTCACAGTAATTGATTTAATTGTTTATGAATTTCAGTTTTGTCAAAGAGACCCCTATACCTTGCCCCATGTTACAAGTAGGAAGCACGAGCTTATCACCATGGACAAAGCATAGGTGAGTAAGAGAATTTCCTTCCTTTCCCAACCCTACGTCACTAGTAAGAGATGTAAACTCATCACCGAAGGTTGGTAGGGAAAAGAAATGTGTGAAATAAAATTTTTCTGTTGATTTACATTTGACTTACTTATTTAGGAAAAATGTTTAGAATGTTCTTATTTCCTAGGAGATGTATGTGGGATAGACATGACACTATGAAGCTTCTAGAATAGAACATGAACAAAAGACACCTATCGTAAGAAAAGACCAAAAGAAGAACTAAGTATGCAGGCCTTGGTATGGTTACTGTCAAAACTTTGTCTTATCTTGTTTGGATTGATGAGTGATACAAAAATAGTTGATGATACAATGAAGATTTAAAGAGACATAATTTGAATGTTTTGCCAATATTTTCAGAAGTTTTTAGGAATTGCTACAAGAATAAGCTCCTTGATCATACTTTTTACTAATGGACAGATGCAAATGTAATGCAGATGTAATATTGTACATATGAGAATGTTGATGGATCATGTGTAGTATCGCTTTAAGTGAAGAGAGTTCATGGATTCGCTAAACTCCTCACCTTCTAGAGTACACAAGTGGAATGCGCCATTTTTATAGTCTTCCACCACTCGATATGGACCTAACCACCTAGGTCTAAACTTTCTTCCAACGCCGATCTTGTTGTCTATTTGGCTAGAGAGTCTTAATACCAAATATCCTTCATAGATCACACGTTTGTACACCTTTTTATTGTATTGCCAAGACATATGGTCAGCGTATACATTGTGTCATTGCTCAGCATTCATTCTAGATTCATCGAGGCTTTCTAATTGGGAGAAACGAGCTTATCGATAATCCTCCTCTCCCAAGATCCCATGTAGCGAAATGCGGAGGCTAGGTATTTTGACTTCAAGTGGCAGAACTACCTCAGCACTGAATACTAAGGAAAAGGGAGTTGCTCCCGTTGGTGTTCTAACCGACGTTCGGTAGGCCCACAAGGCTGGAAAAGGCTTTAGATGCCAATCTTGTTTATTGTCCTTAATGGCTTTTAGAAGAATGGATTTTAAAGTCTTATTGGTAGCCTCAGCTTATCCATTAGCCTGAGGGTAGTACAGAGAAGCCATGTGATGACTTATTTTGAACTCTGTGCACAACTCACACACCTCATCATTTTTAAAAGATGTGTCATTCTTAGAAATAATGACCTATGGCACCCCATACCTACAAATGATCTGGTTCAGGATGAACTTAGCGATTACAGAGCTAGGGACAGTGGTAAGGGGCATGGCCTCTACCCACTTGGTAAAGTACTCTGAGGCCGTGATTATGAAATTATGGCCATCTATTGATGAGGGAGAGAATTTCCCTATCAGATCTAGGCCCCACATGGAGAAGGGCCATGGAGTTGCGATTGGTTGTAAAACTTGTGCCGGTATGTGGATCTCGTGGAAAAAATCTTGGAACTTGTGGCATCTTCGCACAAACTCTACAGCGTCATGCTCTAGGGTGGGCCAGAAACAGACCATCCTATGTATCTTTTGGGTAGTGGCATTGCTGCCAAAGTGGCCACAACATACCCCACTGTGTGACTCATAAAGAATCTTCTCAAACTCTTCAGCATCAACACATCTCAATAGCATTCCGTCAAAGGCTCTGCAATAAAGCACATGTTCAAGGATAACATACTTAGCGGAAATTATGTGTAACCATCTTTTTTGTTATGACATTGCCCCTTCTGGGTATGTGTGGTCCATGATGAAATTGATAATGTCAGTGTACTAAGGGCATACAGAGACATGAGTCCTGGTTTCAATGAAATATATGCACTCATCAGGAAATTCCAAATCTACCAAATCACCCTCGTCTAATGGATTATCGGCCAACCAATCTGTAATGATTTGACCCTTAATAGATTTTTGATTTACAAATGTCAACTCAAACTCGCCCATTATTGTAATGAAATGCCCAACCTTTTTAAACAAGGACCCCTGCATGAGGAATGTTCGTAAGTGGTCTGACTTGACGATGACCCTTGTTTCTTGATTGAGCATATAATGTCTTAAGCACTTGGTTGCAAAAACTATGGCAAGGCATTCTTTTTCTACCTGCGTGTAGTGTGTCTCATAATCAAGTAACGTCTGACTGATAAAGTAAACAACCCGTTCTTTTTTTTGTTGTCCTCTTGAGCCAACATACAGGCTAGCGAAACGTCTGTAGCCCATGAATATAAGATCAAAGGGTGATCTAACCTAGGTGGCATTAGTGTGGGAGGGAATAACAAAAATCGTTTAACTGCCTCGAAGGCCTCATCACATTCCTCCATCCAATCAATGCTATAATATCTCTTCAACAAATTGTTGATTGGATTAACAACAAAGGTTAAGTCAGGGATGAACCTTCAGATTGCATCGAGTTTCCCAAGAAAAGATCTAATACCAGACTCGTCTAATGGTGGAACCATTTCTAACACAGCCCGGATTTTGGTCGGGTCAACATCAATTCCCCATGAAGATATAGTGTAACCTAGGAGCTTACCACCCGTTACACCAAATACACATTTTTTTGGATTCAATGTGACACCATACTCAATCAAGCGCAAGAGAATGATACGAAGCACCTCTGGGTGATCGTAGCGCTTCCTGGCCTTGGCCAGCAGGTCATCTACATAGGATTCCACAATTTTATGAATAATATCATGGAATATGTAGGTTATTGCTTATTTATATGTAGCGCTAGCATTCTTAAGACCAAATGGCATGACAACATAACAATAGGTTCCCCAAGGAGTTATAAACGTAGTTTTGGCTTGATCTTCACTAGAGATTTTGATTTGATTATATCCCGAAAACCCATCCATAAGAGACAACAACTCAAATCTAGTTGTTGCATCAACAATAACATCAAAGGATGGTAGTAAAAAACCATCCCTGAGACAAGCCTTGTTAATGTCCCAGAAGTCTATGCAAATACGGATCTTTCCATTCTTTTTTAGGACGGGGACAATGTTAGATACGCATTGTGAATAATCGATGGGCTTGATAAATTCTACCTAGAGAAGCTTCATTACCTCTTCTTTTACCATAAGGGCCACCTTTGGCTTCATAGGTCTTGATTTCTGTTTAATCGGTTTGGCGTCCGACTTAGTGACGAGATTGTGAACTGCGATGTGTGGTGTAATTCCCGTCATTTCTTTGTAACTAAATGTGAAGGCTCTCTGATTTTCCTTGAGGATTTGGGTATGAATTTTTATTTCCTCTGGAGTTAGAGAGGACCCAATCATCGTAAATATTCTTCTACATCATAATTCTCAAGATCTTTTCCCGAAGAGGACTCAATCATTAGATTGCCAAAATAAGAGGAAGAACATGGGATCAGGGAAAAGTCTACCTCTTGACAAGTAAGATGCAACTCTGCTAGAGAGTTTAAGTAACTTAAGGTTGAATCATCCCTATCAATAAGGTCTGAAGATTCAAGTTGGTCTTCAGCTTCCACATATGTCAACATTGACATTACTGGTAGTTTGCGAATCAATGATTCAGTGCGGAGTGAAATTGTGAAGTTGGTGTCCTGTAAATCACTACTTAGGGTGAAGCGTGAGGTGAAAGTTACTATAGAGTCTGCCATAAGGTTTTGTTCACGTGAAACTACCTCAATTGATATAAAATAAAACTCCTTAGTTAGGCCCAGCACGACGGTTTTGTAGAGTTGTAGGTGTTCAACCCTAGTCTCGTATACCTCAGATACCTAATTTGCAACTAACTGTAAATTGCCCAACACCCTAATGTTGAGGATGACCATTCTCTTAGCTATAATGAGACATAGTAGAAGAGCCTCATATTTGGACCCATTGTTTATGCATTCGAAATTCAATTTTAAAGCAAAAGGTAAAACCCTTCCTTCGGGTGAAGTAAGGATTGCACCTACCCCGGCGCCAAAGTGACACTTGGCCCTATCAAAATGGAGGGTCCAGTAATTACTCGGAAAGACAGATGTTGAGTCATCCTTTGTGAGCTCTCCTTTTATCTTAGTTACATCTACCATTCAAACCTCATATGTTGGAAGGGAACCAAGCCCCAAGGCATGTTCCATACCCATGAAATCAAAGGGGAAAAGGATAGGCAAATCCTTTTCTAATAGTTCAACAATATTTGTTGTAGTTCCTAAAGATACTGTCTCTACAACAAAACTTTCATCCTTGACCGCCGAAATACCCTTGATCAAACCTGTAACCTCTAATTTCGTCATGGGAACCAACTTTTCTTTTGGTAACGTGCTTGACAGTTTGTGTAACTGGTTGGTGGGAAGATCAAATTGAGAGTGGACCCTTGGATTTTTCCTCAAGTTGGATAGATGTATATCAAAGGGCTTTAGATCACCTTGGGCAATAAAGACCTTCCCTAAATGTAGGAATTTGACTTCTTGGAATAGGGTGAAGGGGATTGCCTTCATCTAGTGGATCCAAGGGCGACCAAGGATCATATTATAGTTAGTTTCTCGATCTATAATATAAAACTCAGTAAGCACCGTCTTGGGTCCCAGAGTAATTGATAATACTATGGTTCCGATCGAGGTTACCTTGAGACTATCATAGCCCCTCAATGTGTTTTGCGTTAAGGAGCAATTAGTCTCCCCATATCCTAACTTCTGAAGAAGAGAGAAGGGGACTATATTAACTGCTTCCCCATCATCGATCATTATGTGCTTTACATAGTTGTTGTAGATCCAAACCTGTAAAAACAAGGTCGAATCACCTCTGCAAGCTATTTCAGCATCCGTAGGCATCTTGCTTATGTCAAATAGAAACCCAATATCCCTTTCGGGCTACCCTGGAGGGAAAATGTCATAGTCTATATGGTTTATCTGTGCCTCTAGCGGTGGGGTAACGTTAGCCAAATGGTCGAGACCAAGCGCTTCTAAGAGAGCGGCTCGATGAGCGGGGGAATTATTCAGTAGATCTAAAAAGGAAATGTGTCTAAAGGTTTTGGTTAGATCACTAATTAAGTCATAAGCTCCTACTAGCTTGCTTAGCGTGTCAAGAACACTATCCGACACAACTAGATAAATCAGGATTGGCTGCGATGAATAGTCTTTGACTCTTGTTGCAGCATTAATTTGGGGTTCAACGTCTAACTCAACCAAACCTACAATCTTCGTTTGTTGACGACCATCCAAAGGAGGTGCCACCTGCGGGTTTGACGAAGTTGAGGCTTCATGATCATGAGTCCCTATTATAATACCTTTATTTGAACTGTTAGGATCCAGTCTACCATCCTTTGGACATGTGGTGAGAGGATCATTGAGGATTCCCAACAGTGTGTTCTATGGAGACACCGGTCCCATATAGGTGTTCTGATTGGGTGCAGTTGGGTTAGCAAGAAACATTTCGACAAAAACTGTGTTTGGTCTTCTGGTAACTACTGCAAAAATTTATTACAATCGCGACAGGTTCTTGCGTCATGCCCGTGGACCTTATGGAAACCGCAATATAGGTCAGGATCGTAATCCGAGGGCCTTTGGTTTGTCCCTCGTTGTGGTTTGAAACCATAGTTATTTTTTGGTTGTTGACTGTTATAATTAACACTTTGGAACCCTTTCCCTTGGTTTTGGAATTAGTTGGGGTATTGACTAGGGCTTGGGATTGGCATTTTTCTTTGTGGCTGAGGCTGTTGCTATTGTTGGGGACGATTAAATTCAACAGCATTTATCGAGGGTGAGAAATTGTTATTTCCTTGATTGTTGCCATTGTTGTTGTTGTTCGTATCACCTATACTGGTGGGAGTAACAACATTAGGCTTTTTGGGCTGGTCAGTTACACCGTCGGTCATGACTCCATGATTCTTATTAAGGATCTTTGCTCCTTGATTGTTATTTATATTGTTGGAGTAACCGGGGGTGTTTTGAGTAGGGACAACTAACTTCCCATTTGTTCTGTAGGTCTTACGACCACTGTCGATGGCCGCTTGGTTGATCTGAAAAGCACCCTCTAGCACCTCTTTATAGCTCCTTAACGAGAAATTTTGAACCTCTTCCTTCATCTACCTATTGAGGGAGTGAAGGAAAAAATCACAAAGTTTTGTTTGATCCATGTTTGGAGCACTTGCGGAAGAGTATAGAACATGTCGCCACCTTTAAATGAAGTGGGTTACGGATTTGTTATGTTCTTGTTTGATATGAAGAAGTTCTCTGATTCTTGTTTGCAACAACTTGTTCATATCAAAAGATTTGATAAATTTTGACACGAGTTGTTTGAACAAGTGTATTAAAGCCTCCAGTATCTTATAATACCATTCGAGAGCAATACCTTCAAGTGTCTTAGGGAAAATCTTTGCAACGAATGCATCCCATGGGAGCAGCTCTCAAATGGCCGTTGCGTAAGCCTTGATGTGGGCATTTGGATCGCCCTCCCCTTTGAACTTCGGGAGATCATGAAAGGGTCTCGGGAGCATGACTTCCTGAATAGAGAAATCTAGGGGTTCTTTGAGATATGCAGAATAAGTCCCCATTACATATGTTTCTACCATTAAAGACCCTTATTGTGGGTGGGGGTTGCATTGGCTGCTAAAATGGGACAACATAGACATTTGGTGGGGCGTATGACATCCCCTATGATTGTCCATATGGACCTGGGTAGGAGTATATGTCCCCCTGTGGAGATTTAGATTGTTAAGCACAAACTTGTGTCAATGTTAGTTATTAGCTCTCACCCGTTGGGTTGTGGGACTAGAGGATCGCAACTATAGGTCTTTTCCTGTTGCGGACTATTGATGGTAATGCAAAATGAATTGATTTGTTTCCTGTAAATAAACTATCTATCAAAGGAAATCTAAGCTATATTTTTGGTGTTTTCTCAATATATCAGAACAAAGCAATAGAACAAACTAATCTATGGAAATAAATATTTTTGTGCTTTTCTAACTTTTCAGACGATGCATCTAATCTAATAAACAATTTAAAAAAACAAATAACTGGCCAAATGTAGCTAGCTATCTATACAGATGTGTGAATCTAACTCTAAGATCTATTCTAATTCAAATAAAATTTTTCCAACCCTACATCATAAGTAAAGAACAAATCATGAATCTAACATAGCTATCATTCCCCCACAACTTCCCTGTCAATATTGAAGAGAAAACTTCCTATTGATTTGATCTACTTGCAACTACCTGATTAATTTAAATGAATTGTTTCTCTACTCTATTTGGTATGCAATTGACAATTTGACACAAACAAAGAAAATAAATACACAACTCAAACTTGGAAGAATAAGAACCTTAGAAAATCCAGTAGTATCGGTATCTATCCCCTCAGTTGTTACCTTTTGTTCTCTGAGTGTTCATGTGAGTCCAAGGATTGGGAATGCAAAGAAAAACAACAAGAAGATGGCACTTGAGCGATGGCAGCTTGGAAGAAATCTAGACGTAATACAAGTAGAAGAAAGATAGCACAAGAGATCTGAACTTGGCTATGCAATTCCTAGCAAGATTATGGGAGCACAACAATGAAAGATACATAAAATTCTCAGGCCTTTGCTTGAATATAAGCATGGAATATATAGGAATGGAGGATAGGAGGTTACTTCATGCACAAGTCAATCAAGAGGTAGTTCCACTCATTAAATCTATTTAAAAATAGAAGGAACAAGGAGAACCAAGAAAACGAAGCTATTTTTAGCAAATTCAGCTCACGGATGCACTCAAAAAGAAAACTTAAGTGAATCGTCACATGTAATTTCTCACATGAATATTCTAGAAAAAGTAGGTAGGACCGCCGCTTTGCACAGGGCGGTGGTTTCAGGACCGCCGCCCCAGGTATGGCAGTGGTCTTGGCACTGAAGGCCAAAACAAGCATAGAAAGAAGGGGGAAGATGGAAAAATGAAAGGAAAAGATAAGTAAGGCTATCTAGGCTACAAATACATACTGCAAGTGGGTTTTTGGAGCTCGAACACCTTCTTGAAAGGATTTTGAATCATCACTAGGGACTTTTATAACTGTTTTCCTGATAATGTAGCACGTGTAATTTTGGGTGCATACATATTGCCCCCTCAGGATAAGTGTCTTAGCCATGAAAGAGGTGTAAAACATAGAGACTGAGTATGGCATTCCTAAAATGGGGAGTTAGAATCTATACCTGACACATCCGTGTGTCAATATCTCGTTGTCCAAACTTCTGCTACCTACAAAAGAAAAGGAAGACTCAAGTGCAGATAGACAAAACATTGAAAAATAAACATTAAATTAAAACGAAAAGAGGACTTATCATTTACGCGAGGACGTAGAAATATACCTATGCCAACGCTCCATCCCTATAAACACATACACTCAAAACAAAGTTAGAAATATCATATATATATATATATATACCATTTCTCAATTCATTTGTGCATTGTTGATTTGGATTGTTTGATTGATTTGGAGCTCTGGATTCATGGTGACCATTCTTGAACGAGAATACAGCCGATACGTTCATGCTCAAGATCATGATCATGCCTCTGCGAGTGGGAGATCGACCAGTGTGCTCTCAGGTTAGTTATTTCCTTCTTTGTCTTTTTGTACCCTAAAAGTTTAAATGTTGAAAAGTTCACCTAGGGGGGAGATTTTCAAAATTTCTTGTCTTGAATGGGTCTTTAGGGGGGGTGCCCATAGGGCATGCTTTTATTTTGTCGAAAATGGTCAATTTTAACATTTTTGGTCCTTTCTAGGGTTAAGGGCGCATTTTGAAAATCACATCAGGACCACTGCCCAAAGCAGGGTGGTAGTTATAGGACCACCGCCCAAGGAAGGGCTGTGGTCCAGGAACCGCCGCCCTACACTTAGGTGGTGGTTCTAGACAGAATGTCAAAACATGCTCAAAACTTTTTTTTTTTTAGATTTTTGAGAGTTTACCATGTTTTGATGAGCTTATTGTGTGATGTGCTTTACTAAATTGCTCTTTTCTCATGTTTTGGTGGGTGTAAAAGAAGGTGGAGTACATACACTGGAGCAGAGAGAGAGAGAGAGTGTGATTGGCTCCCTGGATTTTAGATCAGCTGACCCAGGATGAGATAGATCTTTTATAGTCGGACAAGCATCTGGTGGATAGCACGAGTGCCCCATGTTGCTCCTTCCAGTCACATCCTGTGTGACTTATTTTCTTACTGGGACATAAACCGGAACACTTTCTGGTTCCCAGGTGTCAGGGGGGAGTGGACCATCACTCTAGAGGATGTATACCACATTCTTGGACTCCCAGTACTTGGTAGGAGAGTGACATTGGTGACAGAAGGATCTAGAGCTGTGATGACATAACATGCTACATACATGGGAGACACTATTATCTCCTCTAGCTCGAAGAAGGGAATGAAGGTTTGGTCTATTGCTACTACTCCCATTCCTATCCTTCGGAGAGCCATCATGGGTATCCTATCCTCGAGACTAATCAAGGACAAGGGAGGAGATACACTTTTGTACTGTTGGGCCCCCATCATTACATAGATCGAGGCTCATGGCCGTAAGTATGCTTGGGGAGTAGATATTCTGGGGACCACATACCATGATTTATATAGAGTTGTCAGATTATAGGGACAGTCCTTGAGCCACCCCACTCTGGTTATGAGTTGGGTCTATGAGCATTTCATCCCGTATGGTAGGGGGTGCAGGTATTAGATCCAGAGGCTGTCCGGGTAGCTAGATAGATAGGCATGTCAATACTCTGGAATCCACATCAGTCAGTGGCCTCTCTGACTACAGCCGACATGACCTCCACACCCTATTAGGACATGGAAGGGATATGGGGTGAGGAGACTACAATGATGGTAGCTTACTCTTCCATGAGCCAGCTAGTTGATAGAGTGGAGACTAGAGATTCATCCTTTTGATGGGTACCCCAATAGTTTGGTCTTCCATACCCTGTCATGCTTCCTTCAGTGACCATTTTACAAGACTATTCAGGAGGCATGGAGAGGTCCTAGAGGGGATCTTGGTTGGATAGTTGTTACTCCTGGTGTGCCTATTATAGTTAGGCACGTAGTTCAGGCTCAGCGAGTAGCTGGTGCTCCTCAAGCACCCTTACTTTAGATTGGGGTGGCTCCTGCTCATAGTGGGGAGGAGGATGAGCCGATTGATTTGGACTCTGACTCTAAGGAGGAGGTGGGAGATGATACAGAAGGGGGAGTCAATCAAAGAGGAGGATGAGGGGGAAGGACCTTCGGAGGGAGATGACAGTGACCTTGAGTGGCATGATACTCAGGAGATCCTCAGAGCAACGTGTGAGGAGGCGAGCACGGAGAGAGAGACTCTAGTCTTAGAGGAGACACTTGGAGGAGATGATGAGTCCGTGATGGGACAACACCATGCCTTCAGGATTTGGGAGGCTCCACAACCACCAGCAGTACCTGTCGTAGTAGCCACTGATCCCACATGGATGCCCAAAGACCCGAGTATGTTCAATACTCCTTTCTCTATTTTTGCTATTGATTTCCACATGTTTAGTTTAGCATTCTCTTTTGATTTACGTTCATTGATTTTATCTTAGCTCACTATATCTTCTTTTCTTCCTTTGTAGTGTCTGCACATGAGTGGCGAGAGCTCATTTGTCGGGTATGTGTAGATACCTTGTTGATCCCTTTGGGGAAGACTTAGGCCGAGTTGACTACTGATTCAGGGCAGCCCTTAGCCGGCGGTCTGACATACTGACGTGTTTGCTCCCATCTGGAAGGTCATGGAGATGGTGACTTCCCTTCATACCATAGGTAGCTAGATATGAGACCGTCTGAGCACCTGATGAGGTGAAGCCATTCTCATAGTGAGGCTATAGGAAGTGGGCACCACCATGAGCACTCACACCATTCAGTCCATTCTCAGTGCCATTGCAGCCATAGAAGGAGCCCTAGACGTGGTCATGCACCATCTGAGGGATCCCATAGGGATTGACAGGCCATGAGGCCTTTATTGCTTTGACACCATTTTTTGAGATTATATGATTTTTTTGTATGTTGCAGGCTCGTTGCGAATGTTTTTGACCATGCCTAGCACATGATGACATTGTATACAAACTTGATCCACTATGATATATACATACTCTATTTTTGGTTCGAAATTCCATTATATCCGAGTTGACTCTCTTTGGCTTATCTCTCATGTGTACTCTAGATGTTTAGAATTTCCACTTTTCTATGCTTTTTAGAATGTATGCAATGGATGTGAAATGATAACATAATGATTTGTTTTTTTGTATTTCATAATGTTGATATATGATGATGCAAACACAATGTGATTTTAAACTTAGTTTCTTTTGCAATCTTCGGTACTTCGTATTTGTTCTGATAAAACGTGATGATATAATGATATGATGAATAGATATGCTTGTCCCACTCCTAACTCCGCACAACTAGTAAGATGCGAGGGCTCAACACCGAGAGTTAGAAAGGGCACAAGCCATGAAATTTGTTAAATGGCAGTGATGAGAGAAAGACAAGGTTTGACAAAACCAAATTGGGACGCTACAACCTTACCCTACTCATGTTACCTCATAGTTTAGAATGTGAATTGCTTTGCAGTTTATCTAGACTTAGATCCGTAGATGGCCACTTGGTTGACAAAATCTGGTTTTTAGGGTTTTGAATTCTCTTGGAATTTTGAACATCTAATTCACTTTGTTTTGACTTAAGATTTCATAGTAATTGATTTAATTGTTTATGACTTTCAGGTTTGTCAAAGAGACCCCCTACACCTTGCCCCATGCTACCAGTAGGAAGCATGGGCTTATCACCATGGACAAAGCATAGGTGAGTAAGGGCATTTCCTTCCTTTCCCAACCCTACGTCACTAGTAAGAGACGTAAGCTCAACACCGAAGGTTGGTAGGGCAAAGAAATGTGTAAAATAAAAGTTTTCTGTTGATTTGCATTTGACTTACTTATTTGGGAAAAATGTTTAGAATGTTCTTATTTCCAAGGAGATGTATGTGGGATAGATGTGACACCATGAAGCTTCTAGAACAGACCATGAACAAAAGACACCTATCCTAAGAAGAGACCAAAAGTAGAACCAAGTATGCAAGCCTTGGTATGGTTACTGTCAAAACTTTGTCTTGTCTTGTTTGGATTGATAAGCGATACAGAAATAGTTGATGATACAATGAAGATTTGAAGAGACATGATTTAAATGTTTTGCCAATATTTTCAGAAGTTTTTAGGAATTGCTATAAGAATAAGCTCCTTGATCACACTTTTTACAAAATGAATGGACAGATGAAAATGCAATGCAGATGCAATAATGTACATATGAGAATGTTGATGGATCATGCGTAGTATCTCTTTAGGTGAAGAGAGTTCACGGATTCACTAAACTCCTCACCTTCTAGAGTACACAAGTGGAATGCACCATTTTTATAGTCTTCCACCACTCGATATGGACCTAACCACCTAGGTCTGAACTTTCTTCCCTCACCGGTCTTCTTGTCTATTTGGCTATCGAGTCTTAATACCAAATCTCCTTCATAGATCTCATGTTCATACACCTTTTTATTGTATTACCAAGCCATGCAGTCAGCGTACACATTGTGTCATTGCTCAGCGTTCAGTCTAGCTTTGTCAAGGCTTTCTAATTGGGAGAGACGAGCTTCTCGATAACCCTCCTCTCCCAGGATCCCATGTAGCAAAAATGCGGAGGCTGGGTATTTCAACTTCAAGTGGCAGAACCGCCTCAGCACCGAATACTAAGGAAAAGGGGGTTGCCCCCATTGGTGTTCTAACCAATGTTCGGTAGGCCCACAAGGCCAGAAAAATCTTTAGATGCCAATCTCATTTATTCTCCTTAACAATTTTTAGAAGAATGGACTTTAAAGTCTTATTGGTAGCCTCAGCTTGTCCATTAGCCTAAGGGTAGTAGAGAGAAGCCGTGTGATGACTTATTTTGAACTTTGTACACAACTCACACACCTCGTCATTTTTGAAAGACATGTCATTATCAGAAATAATGACCTGTGGCACCCCATACCTACAAATGATCTGGTTCAGGATGAACTTAGCGATTACAGAGCCAGGGACAGTGGTAAGGGGCATGGCCTCTACCCACTTGGTAAAGTACTCTGTGGCCATGATTATGAAATTATGGCCATCTGTTGATGAGGGAGAGAATTTCCCTATCAGATCTAGGCCCCACATGGAGAAGGGCCATGGAGTTGCGATTGGTTGTAAAGCTTGTGCCGGTATGTGGATCTCGTGGGAAAACTCTTGACACTTGTGGCATCTACACACAAACTCTACCACGTCATGCTCTAGGGTGGGCCAGAAATAGCCCATCTGATGTATCTTCTAGGAAGTGGCATGGCCACCAAAGTGGCCACCACATACCCCACTGTGTGACTCATAAAGAATCTTTTCAGACTCTTCAGTGTCAACACATCTCAATAGCATTCCATCAAAGGCTCTGCGATAAAGCACCTGTTCCAGGATAACGTACTTAGCAAAAATTACATGTAACCGCCTTATTTGTTATGATGTTTCCCCTTCTGGGTATGTGTGGTCCATGATGAAATTGATAATGTCAGTGTACCAAGGGCATACAGAGATAGGAGGCCTGGTTTCAATGAAATATACGCACTCATCGGGAAAGTCCAAATCTACCAAATCACCCCCATCTAATGGATTATCAGCCAACCAATCTGTAATGATTTGACCCTTAACAAATTTTTGATTTACAAATGTTAACTCAAATTCACCCATTAATGTAATGAAATGCCCAACCTTTTTAGACAAGGATCCCTGCATGAGGAATGTCTGTAAGTGGTCTGACTTGACGATGACCCTTGTTTCTTGATTGAGCATATAATGTCTTAAGCACTTGGTTGCAAAAACTATGGCAAGGCATTCTTTTTCTGCCTACATGTAGCGTGTCTCATAATCGAGTAACGTCTGACTGATAAAATAAACAACCCATTCTCACTTTTCATCATCCTCTTGAGCCAACATATAGGCTAGCGAAACGTCTGTAGCCCACGAATATAAGATCAAAGGGTGATCTGACCTTGGTGGCATTAGCATGGGAGGGGATAACAAAAATCATTTAACTACCTCGAAGGCCACTGGAAGAAGTCTCATCGCATTCCTTTGTCCAATCAATGCTATAATCTTTCTTCAACAAATTGTTGATTGGATGAATGAAAAAGGTTAAGTCAGGGATGAACCTTCGGATTGCACCGAGTTTCCCAAGAAAAGATCTAATACCAGACTCATCTGATGGTGGAACCATTTCTAACACAGCCCAGATTTTGGCCAGGTCAACATCAATTCCCCGTGAAGATATAATGTAACCCAGGAGCTTACCACCTGTTACACCAAATACACATTTTTTTGGATTCAATGTGACACCATACTCAATCAAGCATGAGAGAATGATACGAAGCACCTCTGGGTGATCACAGTGCTTCCTAGCCTTGGCCAGCAGGTCATCTACATAGGATTCCACAATTTTATGAATAAGATCATGGAATATGTAGGTCATTGCTCGTTGATATGTAGCACCAACATTCTTAAGACCAAATGGCATGATGACATAACAATAGGTTCCCCAAGGAGTTATAAATGTAGTTTTAGCTTGATCCTCGGTAGAGATTTTGATTTGATTATATCTTAAAAACCCATCCATAAGAGACAACAACTCAAATCTAGTTGTTGCATCAATGATAACATCAATGGATGGTAGCGGAAAATCATCCTTGGGACAAGCCTTGTTA
Source organism: Taxus chinensis (assembly GCA_019776745.2). Lineage (NCBI taxonomy): Eukaryota > Viridiplantae > Streptophyta > Pinopsida > Cupressales > Taxaceae > Taxus > Taxus chinensis. Next base: position 42,625,699 of record CM034152.1, on the reverse strand, counting down.
ATGTCCCAGAAGTCTATGCAAATACAGATCTTTCCATTCTTTTTTAGGATGGGGACAATGTTAGATACCCATTGTGAATAATCGATGGGCTTGATAAATCCTACCTGGAGAAGCTTCATTACCTCTTCTTTTACCATAAGGGCCACCTTTGGCTTCATAGGTCTTGATTTCTACTTAATTGGTTTGGCATCTGGCTTAGTGACGAGATTGTGAACTACGATGTGTGGTGCAATTCCCATCATTTCTTTGTAACTAAATGTGAAGGATTTCTGATGTTCCTTGAGGATTTGGGTATGAATTTCTATTTCCTCCGGAGTTAGAGAGGACCCTAGTTTTAAGATTTTTGGTTCCTCCTCTGTTCCGATGTTTATATCAATCATTCCCTCGATTAAGGAGGCATTACCCTCCTCAAACTCAGGTGGGGCTGGAGGAAACTCCAAATCCCCTTCTTCTTCTACATCATAAATCTCAAGATCTTTTCCCGGAGAGGACTCAATCATTGGATTGCCAAAATAAGAGGAGGAATGTGGAATTAGGGAAAAGTCTACCTCTTGACAAGTAAGATGCAACTCTGCCAGAGCATTTAAGTAACTTAAGGTTGACTCATCCCTATCAATAGGGTCTGAAGAGTCAAGCTGGTCTTCAGATTCCACATATGTCATCATTGATGTTGCTGGCACTTTGCGAATCAATGATTCAGTGCAGAGTGAAACTGTGAAGTTGGTGTCCTGTAAATCACTACTTAGGGTGAAGCGTGAGGCAGAAAGTTGCTATAGAGTCTGCCAGAAGGTTTTGTTCATGTGGAACTGCCTTGATTGATATAAAATCAAACTCCTTAGCTAGGCCCAACATGGTGGTTCTGTAGAGTTGTAGGTGTTCAGCCCTAGTCTCGTATACCTCAGATACCTGATTTGCGACTAGCTGTGAATCACCCAACACCCTAATATTGAGGATGCCCATTCTCTTAGCTACAATGAGACCTAGTAGGAGAGCCTCATATTCAGGCCCCATTGTTTGTGCATTCGAAATTCAATTTGAAAGAAAAGGTAAAACCCTTCCTTCGGGTGAAGTAAGGATTGCACCTGCCCCGGCACGCCGAAGTGACACTTGGCCCCATCAAAATGGAGGGTCCAACAATTACTCAGAAAGATAGATGTTGAGTCATCCTTTGTGAGTTCTCCTTTTATCTCAGTTACATCTACCATACAAACCTCATCCGCTGGAAGGGAACCAAGCCCCAAAGCATGTCCTATACCCAAGGAATCAAAGGGGAGAAGGATATGAAGATCCTTTTCTAATAGTTCAACAATATTTGTTGTAGTTCCTAATGATACTGTCTCTACAACAACACTTTCATCCTTGACCACCAGAATACCCTCGATCAAACCTGTAACCTCTAATTCCGTTGTGGGAACCATCTTTTCTTTTGGTAACGTGCTTGCCAGTTTGTTTAACTGGTTGGTGGGAAGCTCAAATTCAGAGTGGACCCCTGGATTTTTCCTCAAGTTGGCCAGATGTATATCAAAGGGCTTTGGATCACCTTGAGTGACAAATACTTTCCCTAAATGTAAGAATCTGACTTCTTGGAATAGGGTGGATGGGATTGCTTTCATGCGGTGGATCCAAGGGTGACCAAGGATCATATTATAGTTGGTTTCCCGATCTATAATATAAAACTCAGTAAGCACCATCTTGGGTCCAAGAGTGACTGGTAATACTATGGTTCCGATCGAGGTTTCCTTGAGACTATCATAGCCCCTCAATGTGTTTCATGTCGAGGAGCAATTAGTCTCCCCATATCCTAACTTCTGAAGAAAAGAGATGGGGACTATATTAACTGCTACCCCATCATCGATCATTGCATGCTTCACATAGTTGTTGTAGATCTAAAGCTATAAAAAAAGGCTGGATCACCTCTACGAGCTATTTCAGCATCCGTAGGCATCTTGCTTATGTCAAATACAAACCCAATATCCCTTTCGGGCTGCCCTGGAGGGAAAACGTCAAAGTCTATATGGTTTATCTGTGCCTCTGGCGGTGGGGTAACATTAGCCAAATGGCCAAGACCAAGCACTTCCAAGAGAGTGCTCGATGAGTGGGGGAATTCTTCAGTAGATCTAAAAAGGAAATGTGTGAAAAGGTCTTGGTTAGATCACTGATCAAGTCATAAGTCCCTATTGGCTTGCTTAGCATGTCATGAAGACTATCCGACACAATTGGATAGATCGGGATTGGCATGAACTCTAACACAACTATTGGGATTGGCCACAAATAATAGTCTCTAGCTCTTGTTGCAGGTTAATTTGGGGTTCAACATCTAACTCAACCAAACCTACAATCTTCATTTGTTGATGACCATCCAAAGGAGGTGCCACCTGTGGGTTTGACGAAGTTGAGGCTTCATGATCATGAGTCCCTATTACAATACCTTTATTCAAACCATTAGGATCCAGTCTACCATCCTTTGGACATGTGGGGAGAGGATCATTGAAGATTCCCAATGGTGTGTTCTGTGGAGACACCGGTCCCATATAGGTGTTCTGACTAGGTGCAGTTGGGTTGGCCAGAAACATGTCGACAAACAACTATCTTTGGTCTTCTGGAAACTGCTGCAAAAACTTATTACAATCATGACAGGTTCTTGCGTCATGCCCACAGGACCCTATGGAAACCACAATATAGGTCAAGATCGTAATCCCAAGGCCTTTGGTTTATCCCTTGTTGTTGTCTGAATCCACAGTTGTTGTTTGGTTGTTAACTGTTATTATTAAAACTTTAGAACCCTTGCCCCTAGGTTCTGAAATTGGTTGGGGTATTGACTAGGGCTTGGGGTTGGCATTTGTCTTTGTGGTTGAGGTTTGTTGTTGTTGGGGATGATTAAAATCCACAACATTTACCGAGGGTGAGAAATTGTTGTTTCTCTTATTGTTGCCATTGTTATTGCCATTGTTGTTGTTATTCGTAGCACCTATACTGGTGGGATTGACAATGTTAGGCTTTTTGGGTTGATCAGTTACACCGTCGGTCATGACTCCACGATTCTTGTTAAGGATCTTTGGTCCTTGATTGTTGTTTGTATTTTTGGAGTAACCAGAAGTGTTTTGAGCAGGGGTAACTAACTTCCCATTTGTTCCATAGGTCTTACGACCACTGTCGATGGCTGCTTGGTCGATCTGAAGAGCACCCTCTAGCACCTCTTCATAGCTCCTTAACAGGAACTTTTGAACCTCTTCCTTCATCTCCCTGTTGAGGGAGTGAAGGAACAAATCACAAAGTTCCATTTGATCCATGTTTGGAGCACTTGCGGAAGAGTAGAGAACATGTCGCCACCTCTGAATGAAGTGGGCTGCAGATTCATTATGTTCTTGTTTGATATGAAGAAATTCTCTGATTCCTGTTCGCAGCAGCTTGTTCATATCAAAAGCTTTGATAAATTCTGACACGAGTTGTTTGAATGAGTGTATTGAAACCTCTGGTATCCTATAATACTAGTCGAGAGCAATACCTTCAAGTGTCTTAGGGAAAATATTTGCAACGACTGCATCCCATGGGAGCAGCTCTCGAATGGCTGTTGCATAAGCCTTGATGTGGGCATTTGGATCACCCTCCCCTTTGAACTTTGGAGATCAGGCAAGGGTCTCGGGAGCATGACTGCCCGAATGGAGAAATCTAGGGGTTCTTTGAGATATTCAGAATAAGTCCCCATTGCATACGTTTCCACCATTGAAGACCCTTGTTGGGGAGGTGGGGGCTGCATTGGCTACTGAAACGGGACAACATAGACATTTGGCGGGGCATATGACATCCCCTGCGATTGTCCATATGGACCTGGGTAGGAGTACATGTCCCCCTGTGGAGATTTAGAATACATGTGCATATAAGGGGGTTGATTACTTTGATATGGAGCTGAAGGCGCGAAGCCAGGGAACGTCACATTTCTAGCTGGTATAGCATTTGAGAATGCACTTCTGGCTGGCGCCTGTTGTAGATATCCATATGTAGCTTGAGGAGGCATACCCAAGGTACCCGTCCCAGTTAACAAGTCCCCATGATTTGGAGTATTCATGTATACCGGTGAATTCTGTGTGGTCGGCACTTGCCCATAGTTCTGTGAATAGTAAGGAGCCCATGCTTTCCCGGCATATGAATTCTGTGTATTCTGGGAAAGCTCTAACTCCTTAACTTTATCAACCAAAGCTGAAATGACATCACCCATTGACGGGGTGATACCTTGCTTAGATACCTTTGGTTGAACCCTTGGAGGTTGTTGAGGAGTATGGTATCCCACTATGAATTTTTCGTGATGTTGCCACCCCTCATTGGTTGTATTGTCAGTTGGTGGAGGGGTAGCATTATTGTTCTGAAGCAGGACATCACCTTGTCCTTGCAACCTATCGAAATATTGGTTCATTTGTTGGAATTGTTGCTCACTCCTAGCATACCGTGCTAAATACTCCTCATCGAGATGGGGGAGTTGATCAAATTGTATGGTAATGGGCTGTCGAAACAATACCCGAGGAGATGAACTCACTTCACCAGTGAATGTCATGTTATTTGAACTTGATTGTTCAAGAGGATAAGTCTGAGTGACTTGATCCAATTCTTTGATGCATACAGAAGAACCAACATTGGTTCCCTGAAGCAGAGGGTTCTGAGTGGATGAGTGGTTGTCTACCCATGTTGAAAGTGAAGGTGATTATTGTGGTATATTTGATTGGTACTGGTACATGTCAAAACCTGGGATGGGTCAACCGTACTCATCATATCCAGACATATTCAGGGGGTATAAGAATACCCACAGAATAAAGGATGGACGAAAGTGGAAATGCTTAGAGACTAGCTCTTCACGTCGGGTTCACCAATTTGTATGACAGAAAATCAACACGTGACCTTCTTCACACCCGACCTCCCGAGGTCGTGCCGAGACAGCCGGTGTGGAATTGAAATGGGAGTGAAAGTGATGGCGATGACCAAGCTAATTGGGAAACCTTATGTCTTCAACACGTAATAACAAAATCTGTGAATCTAAGGCAAAGAATGCTCTCCTAACCTAAAGGGGTGTGATGGTAGGGTCTGATATGATAGCTACTCAGAGACTCCAATCGATGTCTAGTTCAGCCAAGATTCTATTGATTGGTTACGGAATACATGGAAAGTAACTTGCAGGGTGTGGAATACATGGAAAGTAACCTTGCCTCGTATGGGTTTCCAGACAAGGTCATGGAAATTGAGACAAGAGATGTAGTGGAGCTGCAGGAACTAAGGGTGATTCTCTGGTCTTGTCCAGAAAGTCTTAGCCTGATCGGCTGCTATATTCAACAATGAAAGTTGTGTGATAATATCAGGTGGAAGTGGTGAAGATATGAATACCTGTGTGCGTAAGCTAGTGTCGATATCTAACTGACTAGCAGGCCCATTGGGTTGCGGGACCTGTGGGTCACAACCAAAGACTCGTTGAGGCTGAGGCCCTTGTATGGTCATGCATGCAATCAAATCCTATTTCTAGGAGCAGTCCAAAAGTCATAGGCCTGATTAGCAGCTATGTTCAAGGTCTCTAACTATCTTATTTTCTCTACGTATGTGGCAGGTGTGCGTAAGATTGTTAAGCACAAACTTGTGTCAATGTCAGTTATTAACTCTGGCCCATTGGGTTGTGGGACCAGAGGATCACAACTGTAGGTCTTTTCCTGTTGCGGACCGTTGATGGTCATGCAAAATGAATTGATTTGTTTTCGGTAAATAAACTATCTATCAAAGGAAATCTAAACTATATTTTTGGTGTTTTCTCAATATATCAGAACAAAGCAATAAAACAAACTAATCTATGGAAATAAATATTTTTGTGCTTTTCTAACTTTTCAGACAATGCATCTAATCTAATAAACAATTTAAAAAAAAAATAACTAGCCGGATGTAGCTAGCTATCTGTGTAGATGTGTGAATCTAAATCTAAGATCTATTCTAATTCAAATAAAATCTCTCCAACCCTACCTCAGAAGTGAAGAACAAATCATGACTCTAACAGAGCTATTGTTCACCCACAACTTCCCTGGTAATATTGAAGAGAAAACTTCCTATTGATTTGATCTACTTGCAACTATCTGATTAATTGAAATGAATTGTTTCTCTACTCTATTTGATATGCAATTGACAATTTGACAAAACAAAGCAAACAAATACACAACTCCAACCTGGAAGAGCAAGAGCTTTGGAAAATCCAGTAGTATGAGTATCTGTCCCCTCAGTTCTTTCCTTTCTTTCTCTGAGTGTTCATGTGAGTCCAAGGATTGGGAATGCAAAGAACAACAACAAGAGGATGGTGCTTGAGCGATGGCAGCTTGGAAGCAATCTGGATGTAATGCAGGTAGAAGAAAGATAGCACAAGAGATCTGAACTTGGCTATGCAATTCCTAGCAAGATTATGGCAGCACAACAATGCAAGATACACAAAATTCTCAGGCCTTTTGCTTGAATACAAGCATGGAATATATAGGAATGGAGGATAGAAGGTTACTTCATGCACAAGGAATTGAAGAGGTAGTTCCACTCATTAAATCTATTTAAAAATAGAAGGAACAAGGAGAACCAAGCAAACAAAGCTATTTTTAGCAAATTCGGCTCACGGATGCACTCAAAAAGTAAACTTAAGTGAATCGTCGCATGCAATTTCTCACATGAAGATTTTGGAAAAATCGATCAGGACCACCGCCTGCGCAGGGCGGTGGTTTCAAGGACCACCACCCACAGGTAGGGCGGCGGTCCTGGCACTGAAGGCCAAAACAAGCACAAAAAGAAGGGGGAAGCTGGAAAAATGCAAGGAAAAGATAAGTAAGGCTATCTAGGCTACAAATATATACTGCGAATGGGTTTTTGGAGCTCGAACACCTTCTTGAAAGGATTTTGAATCATCACTAGGGACCTTTATAACCATTTTCCTGACAATCATGTGGCTTTGGAATGTTGCTAATGTTGATATGTTGGATTAGACAGATTCCTTTACTATAAACGAAACAAAACAATAATTTGGCCAAGTCATTTCTACATAGAACCATCGTCCTCTTTCCCGTCGTGCAGAATGCATTCATCGATGCATCCAATATGATCCTTTCATGTTGAAAAAATCACAGATATTGACAATTGATCTTATCTCTGACCTGGAAGAACTACTAAATCATGTCCAACACCACAACAATTGCTCAGAAAAAACATGATTGTGCAAAAAACAAATAGGGCTCCAATGTTGGTACAACGCACCTTGGGAAATGCACACCCCATCAAAACTACTCATTGGCAATGATGGGAAGGTTTAATATCAAACTTGCAGGAATAACGACAAGCTTAACATCCACAACCAAACCATGATATCCATTTGAAGAGCTAATGTTATGCCCTTAATCATATATCTTACATTGGATGTATATAGTCGACTTGTGGCTATCATAAATTCTTATTATGATGTATCTCTTTCATATGTGTTAAATTATCATTATTAGGCTGGCCTTAGTGGTGGACATAGCATAGTAATAGTATATATAGAGGTTAGTAGGTGTTTTTTCACCATCATATTGAGCATTTGAGTCTTATTGCATGGTTTGGAGGTTTCACCCTCAAAGAGGCTAAGATATTCTACCTTCATATTGTGATAATTTATCTACAATATTGTGTTCATTTTTTTCTCTTTCATCTAATATTCTTATTCATCTCAGTAATTTCCTTACAAATGGTATTAGAGCTTGATTTTGGCTAGAACTACATCAAAACCCTAATTTGAAAGAACTGTCTATATCTCCAATTTAGTAGAGAATTCTATGCACTTATTTTTGGGGTGTTTCAAAATCAATCAAGTAATCTCCTCTCCTAATTTCAAGATATTTTGACTTGTTTTTCAAAATTTACATCAATTTTAGGGTTTTTATTAAAGTTGCTCTATTGACTGTAAATTGTGGAATTTTTCCAACTTATTTACATTTTTATAAAGAGGATAAAAAATTAGTTTGAGTTCATTCTATAAGTTTTTTCATATTTGGCAAAATTCTTATCGAAATCCCAAACCCTATAATTTGATCTTGATCTCTAAATCCTACCATTTTGGGGAATCATGGTGGGGCCTTCCACAAGACACAAAAAGAATCCCATCAGTTTGGGTAAAAATCCAGAAAAGGATGAGATAATAGTTGATAAGTTAGATTCCAAATAGGTGAATACATAGTCCTCATGTCTAGGGTTTACTTCGATAGACCATAAAGTAAACCAGCTTGCGTTTGAGATGCAAAACCTAAAGTTTAGAATGGCTAATAAAGAAGATGTAGAAAATATTGGATAATGATTACAGGATTTCATTCACCAATTTAGTTCAAATTCAATTGTTCATCATCTTTTTCAAAATGAGCCACAACTCAATTATACTCATATCAACCAAGGTGGACCTTCTAGTCAAAGTAATAGAAAAACAATCCATGGTGAATCTTCTGAGCATTCCCAATCCAAATACAAACACTTTGTAAGGCTCATAACATGATTTTGAAATTATAAATGATTAATTTTTATGAGAAGGATCCACATTAACCAAATGGAGAATTTCTTTGTTCTACATCAGATTCCATCAGGACAATAGGTTACTATGGCATCCTTTTATCTTTAACCTAGCCAATTAGTTTAGTATCGATGATTATCTTCTTAAAGGAAAACGAGTGGTATCAATGTTAAATGGAGAGTATTCACCGAAGAGTTAAAATTTCACTATAGTTATAGTGTATCAGATAATTACTTTAGCCAATTAGTAAAGTTAAGACAAATAGGATCAGTTAAGGATTACATTCATCAATTCCAAAACATTTCCTTGTGGGTGGAAAATATTACTAAAGAGAATCTGAATTACTTATTTCTTGGGGTTCTTAAGGAAAACATTGAGAATGAGGTGCATTATGTTTAATCCTCATAAGGTTTCTATATTCTATTATCATGGCACATGGGGTAGAGGAAAAATTTCTTTCTAGTAGGAGAGAAAATGTCACTACTATCAAAGATCATAACGCCTTGCCACCATCATTCAATCTTCTTCCAGTTAGAGTGACACCTCAACAAATTGAAGAAAATAGAGACAAAGGGTTACATGTTTTAATTGTGACAATAAATATGGACAAGGAAATAAGTGTGTTGAAAATAATTATTCTACATTGAGGGGCCTAATGAAGAAGAAGAGAATGAAATAAGATGAAGAGGTAGAGGTCATGGTTGAGTTAGAGGAATTAGGAGATCCCTAGCCAACAATATCATGCCATGAAATTTTAGGTATTAGCACTCCCTGAACCCTCAAAGTGGTTGGATTCTGAAAAAACTAGAGGGTAACATTGTTGATTGATTAGGGAAGTACTCATAACTTCATCAATCATAACTTGGAAACACACTTGAACTACTTTTGTTTATCCAGCTCTAATAATGTCAAGTAATGATTGTTGATGGGGGAACTGTTAGTTGTTTAGGAAAATTCCATAACATTAATCTCACCATGGGAGATTACTTTCTAACTAGCCCTATGTATGCCATTTCCATGGGAGGATCAGACATTGTGTTAAAATTTCAGTGGTTTACCACCTTGTGAACCATTAAAATGAAATTCCAAGAGTTGTTCATGTGATTTCAGCCAAAAGGGAGGACTTTTAAACTAAAATTATTAATTGAAAAGTGCCCACAGTTGGTGATATCTCACCAGATGCAAAAAATTATTTAAAAATGTGCAGAGGGGTTTGTGGCACAACTATTTTAATTAGAATCACATTAGTCAAACACATTTATACCCACAAATATGTAAGATGTTATGGATGAGAACTTAGTTTATTTTGGAGATCTGTCAAAGGGTTTACCTCTAAAAAGAGACCATGACCATGTCATCCATCCAGCACTACCAAGTCATCCACCCAACATTAGACCTTATAAGTACCCTTATATGCAAAATATTGAGATTGAGAAGATAGTAAAAGAGATATTAGAAGAAAGAATTATTCTTCATAGTTAGAGTGCTTACTCTTCTCCTGTAGTGATGGTACTGGAAAAAATATGAAAATTGGCATATGTGTCCAGATTGCAAGGAAATCAATAAGTACAAATTCAAAGATAAGTTTCCCATTCCTGGAATTGTTGATTTTCTAGATAAGTTGGAGGGTGTTGTTTACTTTACAAAACTTGATCTTCATTCCGGATATCATCATATTAGATCAGGGATGAATATATTCATAAAAAAACCTTTAGGACACATGAAGGCCATTATGAGTTCTTGGTAATGCCTTTTGGACTAACAAATGTACCCTCTACATTTTGATTTTTTTTTAATTCTATCTTTAAGCCATTTATGTGGAAGTTTATTTTAATGTTGTTTGATTATATATTGATCCATAGTAAAACATTTGAGAAATACTTGAATCATGTAAATAAGGTTTTGAAAACTCTTGAACAACTTCAAATTTATGCAAAGCCTTCTAAAATTTCTTTAGGAGTCAAGGAGGTTTAATATTTCAGTCACATTGTCTCTTATGAAGGTGTTAAAGTGGATCCTAATAATATAAAGGCCATTCTTGAATGAAAGAGTTCCCAAAAACCATTAAAATAAAGTCTCCAAGGATTTTTGGGGCTTATATGTTGTTATCATATATTTTTAAGGAATTATGGGAGCATAAAAAGTACCCACTCATTTCTAATTATTCAAGCACTCTCTTACCATTGGAATAAGGAAGCTACTATGGACATTTTAGAAGTTGAAAGAGGCTATGTGCACCACTCCAGTTCTAGCCACCCCATATTTTTCCAAAACATTCATTGTTGAATGTGATGCTTCAAGGTATGGTATGGGGGCAACTACTAATGCAATAAGGTCAGACCCATTGCTTTTGAGAGCCGCTAGTTCAAAGGTAAGAATATATAAAAACCAGTTTATGAGAAGGAAATGCTAGCCATACTTCATGTAGTGAAGTAATGAAGACCATATCTAATGGGTAGACATTTCAAAGTAAAGATAGATCATGATAGTTTGAAATACTTCTTATATACAACGTTTATCATCTGGATAGAACAACATAGAAATGGTTATCTAAAAATATTGGGGTATGATTTTGAGATAATATATAAGAAAGGGAAGAAAATGTAGTTGTTGATGCTCTATCTTGGAAGGATGAATCAGTCTGAGGCATTGTTGTGTGTCATATTTGTATTACAGGAGGATTTGATAGAGGATGTAAGGTTTGAATGGAAAAATGATACCAAGATACAGAAAATTTCATTTAGAATATCCAACAAGATCCAAACATGTCAGAAAAATTTGTATGGAAAGGAGATGATTTATGGTATAAAGATAGATTATACCTATGTAAGAATTCAACCCTTAAAAATAGGGTTCTATCTAAGCTCCATGCTTCTCCAGTAGGGGGACATTCTGGCTTCTTGAAGACTTATCATTGAATCAAGCATGATTTCTTCTGGGAAGGGCTAAAAGGGGATGTCCAAAAATTTGTGGTAGAATTCATGGTTTTTCAGCAAAATAAAGAAGAAAACATTAATTCCCAAGGTATTTTACAACCTCTATCTATTCCTAGCCAGAGTTGGGAAGAGCTGTCCATGGACTTCATCACAGGATTTCCTAAATCAAAAGGAAAAAATGTAATCATGGTGGTGGTGGATAGAATCACCAAATATGCCCATTTTTTTGCCTTATCACATCCATTTTTTGCAAGTACAGTAGCAACATCCTTCATGGATACAGTTGAAAAGCTACATGGGACACCAAAGATTATAGTAAGTGATCAAGACCCTATTTTTACTAGTAATTTTTGGACTTACTTGTTCTCATGTTTGAATACACGTAACTAACTCACAGTTCATCTTATCATCCCTAGTATTCATGGGAAAATAAAGGTGGTAAACAAGTGCTTAGAGGGATATCTTTCATTGTTTTACCTCGGATAAGAAAGCCAAGATGGGTCTAATGGTTACCACTAGCTGAATGGTGGTATAAACATTTCCTTTCATACTTCATCTAAAATGTCTCCTTTCTTGGAATTATATGGGTACCATCCACCATCCATCACCTCATATTTGAGAGTCCAACCAAGGGTTTGAGCAGTTGAATAACATATTCAACACCAATAAGAGGTACTTTCTAGTCTCAGGGAGAACTTGGCCATGACAACAAACCACATGAAGCAGCAGGCAGACCAACATCATAGTGAAAGACATTTTGAAGTCAATGATTGGGTTTTTGTGCATTTACAACCATATAAGAAAATGTCCTTGAAACAACATAAAAAGGATAACAAGCTTTCACCTAAGTATTATGGCCCTTATCAAGTGTTACAAAAGATTGGCAGTGTAGCATACAAATTGGAACTTCCTCCGGCCACTAAATACATCTAGTCTTCCATGTATCTTACCTGAAGAAGTTAATTGGACAGAATAATATCAATCCCAAATAGTGTTACCGAAGCTTAACGAGGAGGGAAGAATCATCTTAGAACCATAATGCATCCTTCAGAACACGCACTAAGTGATTGAGGACAAGGTCATCACTAAGTATTTGATCAAGTGGAATAAATCTAGACAATGAAGTCACAACTTGGGAGGATACAAATTTCTTGCAGCAGAATCTAGAGCTTCTTAACATTGGGGACAATGTTGCTTCGAAGGGGAGGGGCATACTATGCCCTTAATCACATATCTTACATTAGATGTATATATCTGACTTGTGTCTATCATAACTTGTTATCATGATGCATCTCTTTCATATATATTATATTATCATTAGTGGGTCGGCCTTAGTGATTTCCTGATTGCCATAACATATGTAATAAACATATATAGAGGTTAGTAGGTAGTAGTTTGATCATCATATTGAGCATTTGAGTCTTATTGCATAGTTTGGAGGTTATCCCCCTCGAAGTGGCTAAGCTATCCTACTTGCATATTGTGATCATGTGTCTACAATATTGTGAACATTTGGTGTTATCTTACGTCCTTGATCATGCTAATGTTTATCATAAGATTAGATGAAATCATAAGAAATGATCAAATTGACTGTCCTTTTATAAAACTTCCCTCTAGAGATGTAGTCAAGCACAAGGTACATTAGCGGGTTGGTGGTTGGAAGAAATTTACATCGACCATAGACCTAGAATCAAATGCTAAAAACACATTGTGGATGTTTGCGACACATTTCTATTATTATGGCGTGTGTTGAATTTCATTGGATCAAATCCTAACTGCAAGTAACTGTTGTTCTTCATATATGAGCTCTACTAGAAACCTAGTCACATCTTGTAAAAATTAGCCCCTGTCCTATGGTACAACCTTCTGACATTAATTGTTTTGTAACGAAACTCATTCCAGGAAAAAATCATCATTCCCCATGTACTCGTTTGGGAAAATATTTACTATATCAGAATGTTAATTCATACCCACTTCTCTAGAAAATTCCTCTAAATTCATTGTCCATCAATGATGAAATATAGGTTTCCCAACTGTGTAACAAACCTAGTATTCCCAATTGTCATGAGTCTGTCAACTAGTAGGGGAACATGTTCAGGGACTCTATGGAAGTCAAAACCTATGGTAGAGGTAGTGTGTCAAGATAGTACCTTACCCAAATTTCAATTCCAAATTTTGTGTCCATAAGTCCTCCAAGTCTTGTTTTCACACTAAAGTGAGATAATAGGGTTTATACAGAGTGAACCATGGTAGATGAACATTTATTTAGACTATAGGGATCACATACCAGCAAAGTATTTCTAAATCTCAAATGATCTTTATTTAACGTATTGTTCCAAACTTTGGCATGTCATCTGAGATCCCACTATACCCTACCACTAAGTGGAAGAGTACAATTGCTATTAAAGTATGGAAATGAATCAAAAACATCCACTGCTAATGCCGTTAGAATGATAAGGGTTATCTATGCTCTCAAGGGTTTTTCAACCCATAAATCACATGTCTTCACTTAATAGCTTATTAAATCCTTAAGGTCACTGGAAATTTGACATACGTAATAATTGGTTTCAACATCATGTATACTCTTACTTTACTAGACTATTGATAGATCTCTTATTTGAAGTGTACAAGGGTACCTTCATCAAAATCATTCGCTATCAATTTTGACTGTGTGACAGAAGATTTGTTGCAATGTTCTCCAAGTTTACCAAGATTAAAACAATGATAAATTTTGTGAATTATTATTCTTACCATCACTAGAAAAACATACAACCCAAATATCGTCGTTCATAGTTGATAATTCACATGCATTCAAGGGATTCCAAAGTCATATCTCATACATAGAATTAGACTGATCACACTCATCTGTAGTGCAAACAAAAAAGTCACCTCAAAATATTCTTGCTTTCACTTCTAGTAGAGGTTCCTATTCCACATATCATTCAAATGAATCCCAAATGAAATCCATTATAATTCATGTTAAATACCTCATTATTGATTTCAACTACCCCTTGAAGGCTAAGCACTGTCAACTTTTCATGGTTTGATCAAGAAAACAGGTGTCTTATAGAGGTTACAACCTGTAAATAAGGAGCTAAAACAAGGTTCGTGTAATTGTCTCTAAATCAACTGCACCCCCCGAATGGCTCTGGGAATTAATCATGACATTTTGATGTAGGACTAATGGGACACATGGGATTTAAATTCCTCTCAAGCTGTGGAACTCATGGGCTTGAGGTGAAAGCTCCGGAGAAGGTCGGCTTCCTCTTCCTAAACTAAACACAACACTACCTCCAATGCAAGAAAAATAGGCTTACTAAACCTATGCATCCAGCATTTCATGGGATTAGGAACTTAGAGATTATTCTAAATAATCAGAAACTTAAAAATCCAAAGTGTTGATGCAACATTAGATTGTTTACGGGAAATGTTCAACATTCATATGTCCCCGGGTTAATGGCGAGCCGACCCATTAATAAGGTTAAAATACATCATACAACAACCTTCACCTTTAGCCAACTAATGAATCAAAACCTGACAAAAATGTGACCATCATAACTTCAAATGACATTAATGGAGCTTCCTCGTTGTCCTAAACTTTAATGATCCACTACAAACTATAGTTTCCCTATGAGATCTACACCTTATGTGTGACTATAACAGCAAATAATGTTGTCACAGAGGATAACTCTACAATTGCACAAATTATCAAGCATCCAATTAAGTGATGATAATAATGAAAATTTTAATCAATTTTCATATATAACTCAAGATCTGGTTTTGAGTGGAAGTTCCTCAAAAATCAGGTTTTTTGCAAGTAGGTCTATTCTGCCCTCTCACAGACCTATCACTTGTCTTCTAAAAACCCAACAAGCTACTTTTATATTACTTCTCTAAAGGTGCCAGGTTGGTAAGTCTACTTAATCTTTTGGTGCAAGTCAAGGGTTCGAATCCCTTTGATTGCATTATCCACTATACATAGCAAATGGAAATCTTTTATCCTTATATGGGAATCAATCCCATAGTCCACGGGAGATAATTTTATCCAAACCTTTTAATAAGTCTAAACCGTCCTATTTTCACGTGGAATGGCTACACATAACAATTTTCTACCAAAATTGGAGGCCCACGTGCTCAAATGGATTGGTGCCACTTGTCAGCATGTGATTGGTTCACCTTTTGCCACATCACTTTTTCCTGCAAGTTTGACCTGAACTTTGACCGACCATATCTTTCGCATACGGACTCGGATTTGGTCTGTTAAAAATGTGTCGGAAAGATCATGACAAGCTCTATGCAATAGAAGTGATTTTGTGAGATTCTAATATAATTAATTTTCTAATTTGACCAACTTTGACCTCGGATTTGGTCCGTTAAAAATGCGTCAGAAAGATCATGACAAGCTCTACACAATAGAAATGATTTTGTGAGATTCTAAGACAATTTTTTTTCCAATTTGACCGAATTTGACCACCTATTGACCAAACTTTAACTACATGTTGACCAAACTTTGACTACATGTTGACCAAACTTTGACTAGCTTTGATCGAACGTATTTAGAGCTCAGAGTGTCTGTTTTTCACGTTCTTATAATCATCAGAAATCTCTCTGAAGGCTTTACTGCATTGTTATGGTTTAGGGAAGTTTAGGGAATATATAACATTGAAATTGATCCCCTGATCAAGATTCCCTCAAACATGTTGAGTATATTCTCATAGATGAGATGAACATCATCAGTCCCAAGTTACCAACTAAGATCAACTAATGCCTATGTGAAACTTTACCTCACTTCAGACATCTATTTTTGGTAATAAATCCATCATTCTCATTGGCGACCTTGTTTAGTTGCCTCATATCAAGGACGTACCATTGTATGCAGGTCATTCATATGGGGCAAACCTTTGAAGGAGCTTTCCTGCAACCATTACACTACAAATATTGCTTCGTCAATAAGGATCCACTCCAAGCCAAATGTCTTTCCTCCAACTCTTGTTTAACTTTTGAAATGTAGACAACCAAATTGAGGATTAGGAAACAATAATTTCTGGCACCAAAACTCGCCCTACTAAACAAGAACTTGCTCCTTTTCCACTCCGCTCCACATTTGTTGGCTAAAAATGAACTCATCGATCGCCACAACCTCAACATGTTCAAGTCTTTGAACCTCCCCATTGCCCGTTGTATTGCCCATAATACACGACGAGGCATATCAATGGATCTCGATGATGATCGACTTCAACACAAAGTACTTATATGCAGACATCAAAAGGTAATGTTGACAACAAATTTGTGGGTTGAAGCTGACCTTGTGAACGGTTCAATAGGCACTATCATTGACATTGTTTACAACAACTCCACTTTACCGCCAAATCTTCCACTCTTTATTGTCATCAAATTTGATAAATACATAGGCCCTTGTTGGGATATTGCCAATCTTTTGTATCTTCCCATCCCATCGATCTCTAGAGGTTATCGTAGGAAATTACCTCTAAAAATGGCTCAGGCATTGACTATCCACATGTCCCAAGGCCTTACTTTAGAAAAGGCCACTATTGATATTGGAAACAACAAAAGGCAGGGGTTGACATTCATTGCCATATCCAAAGTACCTTCCCTCAAAGACCACCTCATTTCACCTCCTTTTTCTTTCGAGCGATACTCTAAGATGTCTCTTGGATCTCTTCTAAAAAGTAGGAAACCTGATGAAGGTCCTCTAACAACACATCACCATTTCCCACTTCATTGAACAAGTGTTTCTAATAAATTCACTTTCTATTACTATATAACTGTTATTAATACTTTGTCAAAACTATGACGAAATATGTTTATTTAAATCTCACTATTTACTCTAATGTAATTGCTATTAATACATTCTCAACACTACAAAAGTCTTACTATTGTTTTTTATTCGGCCTTCCTGTACCTAATCGCACATTCCCCACATCCGAATCCTTCTGATCTTTTTTGATTTCATATTTATGTACTTCTTATAATACCATAACATCGCATCCTTCACTAGCTTCCCCATCACGTCCCTTTTGGTGTTCCCATCGCACCACGCGTGATTGCTAGTTTGTTAATTAAATTGTAAGTTTGGACTTGTCAAACATTATATATTTTTTTAAAAAAAGGAGGGGTGATTTTCCAAATATAATAATCACTAGCAATCACATGTGTATAATGCAATGTGAACGCTAAATGGTATATGTTATTAGATTTAGAAATACAGTTATTACTTTTGTAGTTGATGTTGATAAGGGATGTGATTGACAATACTGATTTTCTATTAAAGCCGAAACAAATGTTGTAAAATAGATTTGAAGGGATGTTAGATAATAGTTAGGTGTGTAATAATTGAATACAAACGCAAGTGAGGCATGTAAGTTTACTAATACTCACTCTCAAAAATGTAGTGAATGTGAAGTGTTGTTGTCAAAGTAGATTGAAAGAATGATTAAGTGCTTTAACATATTATCTCTCCATGAAACTAAAATGAGTCAGAATATGCAATCATATATAAACAAATCTGAAATGGTTATGGTACATTCCAAATTACTTTATTACCTCAAGGAGTTTGAGAGCATCATTTTTAGAGCTATTTTGTGCATATCTTACAGTCATAGCATTCCATGAGACCACATTTCTTTGAGGCATTTTGCAAACAAAAAATGGTATATGTTATTTGTGTTAGAGGGATAGTTGTTACTTTTGTAGTTGTGTTTGTTTAAACTATGGGTGATTGATTTTGTATGTGTAGAAAAACGTGATATAATGTACAAAGCTTTGGATGGAAACAACTATAAATTGCATTGCTCTTTCTTGACGTTTTAAAATTCTAGGTATTTGTGTGCAGATGAAGACATTAAAAATGTGTTGTTGTTGGTTAACATAAAGAAACGAGCAACAATAAAAAGGAAAAATCGAACATGTATATTGAAAAGTGTAATTTTGTAATTGTAGATATATAGACGAACCACTTCATTTTATAATTGTGTAATCTTCTTTGCACGTTTCCTAAAGAGCTGAAGATGCAGATTTTGCAAGGGTTGCCTATTGTGGATATTGCTAAGATGGTTTGTGTGTGCATGAAGTTTCGGTGTCTGGCTTCAAATGATGAATTATGGAAGCAAACGTATTTGGATGGAGAGGAAGAGGGCGAGTCCTAGTAGGAGGAGCTAAATGGATTTGATGGTCATATTGATGTGGATGATGATCCAGATTTATAGCTTCAGAACATATAGCCTTTGAATTATAATAAAGGTTTGGAGTATAATAAACACTGGAATATGTGATTTTAGTTTTTGTTGAATAACTACTACTATTGTGAAATCTGATGATATATATGTATCAAACTCTTATGACATCTTATATATATATATATATATATATATATATATATATATATATATATATATTGTAAAAGGAAAGTGCCAGGAATTTTGTATTTTACTATCTTTGGATCAATGTGTTGTATGTATAGAGCTCTATTACGTTCTTTGTGGGTTAAAATTCACATATGACATGCGTAATTGAAAACTATGGATTTGAACTCCAAATTCCAAATGCATGGTAAACTCTAGATCATTTAATTCTTGTTTATGTTTAGTAATCGAGGGTTATGAATCTTATTTGTATCATGCAATTGCAAAATCACCTCATGCAGAGAGCTTTGAATATCTATGCCATATCAATACATATTATATTTTTGTGCTTTTGTATAATTTTGTATGTTATACAGATTTGAACCTTTAGGAATCTTTTTGAAAATTTGAACTTTGGTGAACTTTTCATCTTCCTAGGCCTACCAAATGTTCCAGGTCTTTGTTATATGGCCTCATATGCTATGGGAATCTAGCCATGTAAGTTATATCACCTTGCTCCATTTTATTTACAAAGCCTTTTGTAAATGCATTTGGATGATTTGAATTGTACATAGTTATAATTATGCACAATAGGTGCTGAGAAGAATGCATCCCATGCTCACTCCCATACTGATCGTGGTCTGCATCGACACCACTAGATAAAATGTCCAACCGAACCCTGTGCAGATAATTACAACACATTTAAAAAGATTTGCTTTTGTTTAGATGTGAATGCGGGGATGAAAAAGATCTTTTTTTTATGATGTGGATGCGAAGACGAAATGATCACCTGTCGAGGATGTCACTAGCGAGTTCTTTGAAGTGAATGCAACGACGGTCATGCTTCTTGCAATTATCCAACACTGTGGACATGAGGAAATAAGAGTAAAATGTGACTGCTGCTGCGGTGGAGAGGGAAAAATTTCCGAGCGACCATCTCATTCCACGGAAGGTGTAAGGCAGTGCCAGAATAGTCAGCCCTATTATTGCATTTTTCAACTACAAAAGAAATAACTATCCCTCTAAATCAAATAAAATATACTGTTCGGCATTCACATTGCATTGTACACATGTGTTTGTTAGTTTTAGATACTACATGAGTTAATGACCCAACGACTTGGGACACTTCTTGGTACGCTATTGTAGGGCAAGTCCTCCCAACCAGATGTGTATTGAGAATTGTACTTCATGTTTTCAATTTATGGTCGCATTATATCAAATTTACATCCGGCTTCAAATTTTATTCACACTACTTCAATTTACTCATGTATACTCATAAGAGAACTCAATTTCCATGAACTCTTTGTACCTAACAAAAGGGTATACCATACCTAACTACTAGCTTTTATCGATTCTCAGACTTTCTGCGATTCTTATTTGAAGAGTTTGGCATATCGATGGTATATTTTAAGGAAGTGACTAACAAGATTCATGGAATTACCGCTGGGCCTTCAGCTTGAGATTTCATTTACACCTGTCCAACGTGGCTCAGAAATGGATTCATCAGCATTGGCGACAAAACCTTAAATTGGGTTGCAAGAACCTTAAATTCCCTTTATACTTGGACCTTGGCTTGACCGCCTTGCTCAATGTGAACACTACCGTCCGGATTCTGCGGAATCACCTTGTTTAAAATCCTTCTTAACAAATGGAGCCGAGTTGTGGGTGACTTGAGAGACGACGACCTGCTCGGAGAAGAGAGCTGCTGCTGATGATGATCCCTTATAGAAGAAAAGTTATCGAGCCTTCGCGACAGCATGTCGAAAACAATAATGTCCATCGACTTCCTTGACGAGCTCCCTTAGACCAAATTCAAGCTTGACCGCAAACGAACCCGGTTTATGTCGATAGTAATGGAAACAACCGAGACTTGTTCTTCACCCACGGTGCCCAACGAATCTTTGACTACTATAGCCCCAGTATGGATCAGACTTTTAGTCTTACCACATGAACTATGGGATGAATATCTTTAAAAAAAATAGGGATTTCATAGAACGTTGCATATACACATAAAATATAGTCCTAGGAAAAGCGTCATAACCTATTAAAGAATGTACGTTAATCTAAATCTTAATCATCTTTTTTCAGAAAGAATCACTTTTAAGGCGCATGAGATCAAATGAATTCAGCCAATTGACTATGAATTTAAATACATACCTGTAGAATTCAATTTAACGCAGGGCTTTGACTGGAACTTGGAGAGCCTGAAGAATGAAATTATAGTGTTAGTGACCAGTATTTAAAGGTTAATGCATGCAAAAGCTATAAAATAAAATTTAAAAATATTAAAGCCAAATCAACATGCAAAATCAGAAAAGCAAAAAGTAAAATTGTTAAAAATAACAAAAGCAAAATTGTTAAAAATAGCAAAAACAAAATTGTTAAAAATAACAAAACCGTCATTTAAGCTGTCAAATTTGACACAGTCCCATGAATATGGTTGATTCCATTTCAAATCCAACAGTTTTCTTCCAAATTCTTGCGATTCCAGGGAGATGTTCGCCTCCCACAACTGCTACAACTGACCTGCTCTCACTTACAGCTTTCAACAGCTCAGCGCACATGTATTCATCTATCTCATCAACAATTTCACTGTACTCGCTATCTAAGAATTTTCTATTAATGCATTTCTCATTTAAGATTTCATCCTCCGCAGCCTTAGTATACCATGAAATATAGTGTTTAAACATGGTTGACGGTAGAAAATAAAGCACGAGTACCGTAAGAAAAGAATTATTTTTCTCTAAGATGCTCATCACTGCCGGTACCCTCTGCTCCCTTGTATGAGAAGTGTGGTCTCCAAATATAAATTTACCACCATATTTCATCACTTCTTTGTAGGCTTTTTCGTAGGCTCTGCGAATATTTGAGTCTTGACTAATTTCCTTAGAAAACTTTGTATAAACCAATGAAGATAAAAATCGATATAGATAGTTTTCTTTTCTCGAAAAGCTCCTCACCGTACCAATAAAATTGGACACCACTTTAAGTTTTAAGTCTAGAGGGGCCAACAAATTTTCAAACCTTTCTCTATCAAACCCCATAAAAACAATCTCTGGTTTCAACAACCTAACAATATATTTCACATCTTTGAAACTACGGGGAGAGATATAACATATGCCAACCAAATAAACATTGCAAATTCCACTTGGGGATCTGGCAGATTTACATTGCAAAAAGGTCACTCTTTTCCTCAACTCCTTTAGTGAAAACCCGAGGTCTTTACTGGATTAATCCACCTTGCAAAACTTTTGTTTGTCTTTATTATTACGAGAGCCATGTTCAAACGTTTTGAAACAATCAAACTTCTTAAACTTCTACAATCTCTTGAATCGTGAAATGGAAAAATTTGCATGTAATTAAGTTAACGCCCACAATAACTGGAAGATGGTACGTATGTGAAACTTTCTTGGACTAAAAGCAAAGGTCTTAAAAAGAACAAAACTTTAAATTTATTAAATGGAATGAAAATAGTAATTATCTATTTAAAGAATCAAAATTGATTTAATAATAATAATATAATTTTTTTATCTATTTAAATTATTAGAAAAGCTATAAAATAAAATTTAAAAATAGTAAAGCCAAAGCAACATGCAAAATAAGAAAAGTAAAATTGTTAGAAAAACAAAAGGTAAAATTGTTAAAAATAACAAAAGCAAAATTGTTAAAAATAACAAAATCACAGGGGTTAAATTTAACACAATCCCATGAATGTCCGCAAAACCTTTTCCCATAGGGGTAACGCCTTGGCGTAATAAATACGGGGTAGTTTAAGAAAATAGATTACATAAACATAAGTACAAACAATAATAACTCAAAGTGAAAATGGTAATAAGGATTTAAAATTTCTTTTTTTATTACTTAGATATAATTAGAAGTAATCTATTTTATTGAAAGAAAAAACTTGTATATATGCCTATCTGTCACTAACAAGCGCCCAAAGGTGATGTTAGCTCGTATTAAATTTATGAATCAAAATTTCTAAACCTAAATAGTACGGTTCTCTAGCCATTTTGACCCGAGTAGATTTCTCTCTTTCAGAATTGCACAGTTTGATCGAAGAATTGAGGGGTACCTAGCAACGTTCTATCAGATAAATTGATTGAAATCAACGGAGACTCTGGCCGTTCCGTACGCCTGAGCAGAGAGATCCCAAGGCAAGATGGAGGAAGCATCATCGTTTGAAAGCTAGACAATCAATCTGGAAAGACAGAAATAGAAGATCTGTAGAGTAGCGTTTCAAGCTGCTATCTTCCATTCGGGTATAATAGTTTTAGATTTTGTATTTTACATGTGTAATTAAGCTAAATTTTTTTTTAATATAGTTCGTGATTCGGCACTGTAGAGAGAGGGAAGCAATTGTTTTAAAAAAGAATAAGTTTAAAAAATAGAGATGAAACGTGTTTTTTCGATTGAAGAACCTTAAATAATCGACCATATTTGAGTATATGTCCGGTGTTTAGGAATTCATATCGTCAAATTTCTATGAATTTAGGGTTTATTTTTGAAGGGGGCAAAATGTCGGTGACGGCGGGGGTTAGCGATGCAGTGATTGCGATCAGAGACAAATTAAGAGGGAAAATTGGGCAAACTAAGGTTAAAAGATATTGGCCTGGTAAAGCGCCTGAATGGGCAGACGAAGCTGATGAAGAAATTGACATTAAAACGGCCAGGTCTGTTGCCCTAGAGAAAGCGTTCCCTTCCACAGAAGATGATGTAGAAATTGTGGAAAGTAAAGCCGATGCCAGGCTTCGGCGTATTGCCGAGAGTAGAAAAGTTAGAGATGAGGCAGTTGCACAGCACAGACTTATTCGCCAGGCTGAAATTGTTTCCACTCAGGAAGAAGAAAGAAAGGTCCAGGAGGGTTTGGAAGCTGAAGAAAATGATGAAGATGCATTAGAAGAGAGGAGGCGTAGGATCAAGGAGGTGTTGTTGAGGCGACAAAAAGAGGACGAGAGTTTACTTCAGCCTGAAGAGGAGGAGGAAGAAGAGGAGGAGGAAGAAGAAGAGGAATCTGAGTATGAAACTGATTCTGAAGAGGAGTATGGCGCTATGGCAATGGTCAAGCCTGTTTTTGTTCCAAAGGCGGAGAGGGACACAATTGTGGAGCGAGAGAAGCTGGAGGCAGAAGAGAGGGCTATCGAAGAGGCCATAAAGAGGAGAGTAGAGGAGAGAAAGGTTGAGACAAAGCAGATCGTTGTGGAGGAGATTCGTAAGGAGGAGGAGATTCAGAAGAATATAGAAATTGATGGGGATGGAGGTGAAATTGACACGGATGATGAGGTTAATGAGGCCGATGAGTATGAGGCGTGGAAGGCCAGGGAAATTGCGAGGATAAAGAGGGATAGAGATGACAGGGAGGCTATGTTGAAGGAGAAGGAAGAGATTGAGAAAGTGAGGAATATGACAGAAGAAGAGCGGCGAGAGTGGGAGAGGAAGAATCCGAAGCCTCTGCCACAGTCGAAACAGAAGTGGAAGTTTATGCAGAAGTATTTCCACAGGGGAGCATTCTTCCAGACGGAGGCAGATGACCGCACTGGGACAGCTGGGGGAGAAGATATTTATAGGAGGGATTTCTCTGCACCCACTGGTGAGGATAAGATGGACAAGACCATATTGCCGAAGGTTATGCAAGTCAAACATTTTGGACGAAGTGGGAGAACTAAATGGACTCATCTTGTTGCAGAAGATACTACTGATTGGAACAATCCGTAAGTGTCTATTGCCTATTCTGAAGAATGGTGAATGGTTGTTTGCTTTCTCCGGTATATAGATTTCCTTTAAAAAAGCAAGTACTGGATGTCTACATTAAGTTGTTTTTAGTCTTTTTGCAATTTATAACAGTTTCAGTAAATATGTGTCTTTGCATTCTGCAGGTTTTATTTATATTCCCTTACAAAATGTGATTATTGTTGCAGCCTTCATGATTGTTTACACGCCTTTCCTTTTGTGCAGATGGACTTACAATGATCCCCTTAGAGCCAAGTACAATACTAAAATGGCTGGGATGAACAGGCCCATTGAGAAACCTAAAGGGAGCCGAAAACTGAAAGATTGGGAATCGAAGTAGAATATTGCTTTTATAGGCCATGATCAGGTCATCTGGCGGGGCACAAATAATGTATTACAAAAGTGACATGACACTGATTTTTATATTGAGTGGAATCCAGGTGCACATTCATGTTTGTTTTTCTATTCATAGGATGTTGCACAAACATGTGTTTGCATGTTATTGCTATATAATATCTCATATGGCTTTATTTGCTTGAAGCCCTAATATAAATATTTTACTTTGCTGCATAATTTGGAGCAATGCCACACACAATTTCATTTTTTGTATATGCAACTTTTCTTTTCCATTTGAAGCTTATTGCATACAATTCGAGTTTCCTACTGACCTTGGTCACAGGGTTGAACAATATAGAATTTAACATTGTAAATAATCCCTTTGTGGGCTTCCACATGGGGGATCTCATACACCAACCTGGTGTCTCACTTGGAGGTGGGCTCGGTTTGGAGCTCCATCTTTACCTATATATTAATGTTGAGCTTACTCTGTCTAAGTGAACCGTATATGTAAAAAAAAATACAACTATCAAAAGCACCCAATAGAACTGAAAAACACTTTAAGAGTTCATAAAGCGCTTAAATGCTATCATAAAGTAACAGTTCAAAGTAATATAGGAAGCAAATGATGAACAGCAACATGTGTGAAATTGAAGTAGTTATGGACCAATCTAAGGTGTCCAAATGATCCTTGAACATACAATTTCCTACGGTCAAGGATTAATATAGTAATCTTTCGATAATTTAAAATTGTCCTCATCACTCTTACATGGTAGCCGAGGAATATCTAGATGGAAATCAGTATTGAACGTCTCCAATAAAAATATTACAGGAAGCATCCCCAACTATTCATTTGATGCTGACATACATGCACTAGTCAACAGTCTACAATGTTGTCAGCTTTGAAATGCGCCATGCGGAGAGTGGTGTGAAATCTCTCAACTTTTGAAGTATCTGTGAGCTACAAAGGCTGTAAAAATCTCTGAACATCAATATTTTTGGATTTTCACTATAGGTCTGGCGTGAATCTCTAGAGAGGTGCTGGTTCCCCTGATATCATAAAACATGCTAACCACTGAGTCCTATATTTTCCTATGACCGGTCATACTATACTAAATCTACAAGGAAAAAGGGAGAAGCGCCAATGAGCGAAAAAACTTTGAAAGGATGGTGCAAATACACCAGATAAGTTTAAGGATGCTGTTCCAGACTTGTTTGTGACAACACAGACATAACCACAAGAACTGTACATGCACCATACACAACCTAAACAAATAGGATATGTCAATGCAAAATTGTTACAAGACGAAGGGTTTGAAGTTTGTGAAAGAATAGATAAGGGAAACAAAACGAGCTTTAGAAATCCTAATTTGGTGAACTCCAGGAGGGACAAGGGTGGAAATACACAATAACTTCATTAAAACACAATCTCATGCAAAAGGATGCAAGATTGGAATTAAATAAATGCATAATAGGCATGGAGATTAACCCGCAAAACCAAGGATAAAACAACTATCACAAGATAAAATCAGCTGCTAAAATATAAAAATGCACAATAAACATAGCTTGTAGGAAGATAAAAACAGCTCTTTTATTGATCCAAGAATGTGAGACAGGTACAAAGAAGGTCAACTGCATGACCCCTGCTCTTCCAGCTCAGAACTCCAGAATAACTCCAGAATGATGAATAGAATGTGCAGAGATACTGTTGTTCTCATATGCAATTTCATGAAAGTTTTATAGAGAATGGAAGAGAGAAGAAGAGGAAAGATAGTAGACTCTATGCAAGGATGTGATGCAGTCAAAATTGGCTAATTTAGCATGCTCAGAAAATTCATATAGCGCGTCCAAAAACAACTGATTTCATGCCTAAAAATAGGCATCTGTGCACCCAAAAAACTTGAACACATCTGAATAATAGAAATAGTGTGTCATTTTGCATGCCTCGCTATGTTTCTAATTTCGGATTCTTCATTGTGTTGCATAAAAATAAATTCATTTTTATGCTTTGATCTTCTTTTAACCTTCCATGCTCCAAAATGCTAGATCCTTTGATCGAAAACACTTGAAGCTAAAATGCAAATAGATCTTTGAGTCGTCCCACGTCGTGCGGCTTTTCCAATTGTCTGAGTGCAGCTTCCGTCAAGTGTCAAACTTTTGGAGTCTCACCACGGCTATTACTACATCATTTTACTCATTCCTTTTCGGCTTTTTCTTGTCAAAGTTGCTGTTTCTCAGTCGATTCACAAGGGAACTTTCATTTACTTTCTCTGTAGGTTCACCTGCAAGACACTATAGGTTACTCCACAGCCTTGAGGTGTTCCAATTTTGTCAAGAGGAGAGAGAGTCTCACAAACCATTCTGTCTTTTCCACGTTCCGCAACGTCTCTGGGTGACAACATATCGAGGGACTTTATTGAAGACCTTTGCGGAAAATTAGTTTCTCCCTTCTACTATCCATAGGGCACTAAAACAACCAATTAACATTCATTTCTGCGACTTTCTAACCATCCGCAAACCCCGAGACAGTACTAAAGCTTCATTTCTGGCTCAGTTGACCATGGAACATTGTTTAGTGTTATGCAGCTACACTTGCAAACCCTTCGAATTGAATACACCTGCAAGATAACACATGGCTTCACCTCACTAACCCCCGCAGCTTCATTCTGTAGACAAACCGGTTAGAATACGCTATACCCTCGCAGACACACTAGGAAATCAACTTCCTATTCAATGATTCGTCAGCTTTTGTCAACAGAGTATGCAAAGTTTGTACAAGAGTCTATAGAGTCTGCAGATGGTAATCGCGGCCTTGATGCGGATACACTTTTCAGTCGAACATGGTAGAAGCCTCTTTTCTTTGTCCACATACCCTGTTTTACTGATTTTGACAGCTTTGTCAGTGACAATTATTTCATCCTTCAAAAAGCAAAGTGGCGGTTCTGTTTTTGTCAGAGCAGTTTCAGATGTGTCAGGGAAGTTTTGGAAGTGTCCAGGTTTGGCCTTGTCTACAGCAGTCTCCCATGTGTCAGGGAAGTTGCGGAAGTGTCCTAAGTCTAGAACTTGTCACATAAGTTGTGCCAAAGTGAAATGTACATGGCACAGTTTCATTTGGTTAACAGTAATCACACATTCCATTTATCTCAAATTTTGGATCCTAGATTTTAAAAGCTAGCTATTGTTGAGTTATGTATGTACTAAAGCTATAAAAGCATTTGATGGGTCAAAGGGATATTTAATGTCTCTAATGCATAGATTGAACAGTACTTGATTTCTACTAAGATCTTCAGGGAGCTGATTGCAGTAAGAGAAAATGTTTCACTTAAAACCCAAGGGTTCCCAAGTACCCAATTGAAATTGTTAGGATCTCCATTTTTATGCTGTTGGTATCCTCGAAGGCCTCAAAAATGTAATAAGCTTGTAACATTGCAGGGGCAACACCCACATAGGGTCCAAGCTTGTAAGTGCCCTTAGCGCATTTGGAACTTGCTCATCTTTTGAAATTCTCCAAAAAAATCATCCCTTCACGAGCTAAATTTGCTGTCCTTTCTTGAGCTATCAATCAACAATTTAACACTGTCCTCGTCACTCCTACATGAAAAGTAGGCCGTAAGAGCAGTTTATTACGTAAATATATGAAAATGCAAGTGATCATAGATGAAGTATCTCCTATCATTTGAGGCACTAATCAACAATCTTCATCACTCCTCATGTCAAATGCATTTGTTGAAGAAATAGGCACAAAACAAGCCACACACTCCTCTCATCTAAAGGAAAAAACACAGGCTATCACTAAATGTATGCCAAAGACTACAATAAAATACTTCTTGGCTAAAGCGCATTTGATAGACGGAAGATTTTTATTTACTGTTGCTTCCAGTTGCAAATGATGGAGACCTAGGCATCATGCCAAATGATAGTGAATTTCTGGCTTAGGTAAGCCTCTTTTGAGAAGTTCCAACATTCTCGAGTCAAACCAACTGAAGTAATGTCCCTTGAGACACACAATCCTAATTCAATGATTCTCGGCAATCTACAGAGTATGCCTGTCTGTACAAGGATCTACAAAGGTTGCAGATGATAATGAGGATGATCCGGATCACCTTCCTAGTTTGAACACAGTAGAAATAGTTTTCCTGCGAAACAGAAGCAGAAACAGACAAGTCAGATAGTTTTGATCACTGACAAATACAGCCATGCAACAAGCAAGGTTAGACAACAGTTATGTTTGTGAATCATGGAATGCTTTTAGGTGAATGTCAGTGAAACTTACAGAAGTGCATGAAGGGCAGTTTGACCTTATCAGCTTTGGCAGTTTAGCCACTAGTGAAATGTACAGAGCAAAGTTTGGATATCGAAATGCCTGAAAGTGTAACTCAAAAGTATTACTTCTCTCGCATTGCTATGGAGATCTATCATTATCAACCTGAATCTAAAGTTTATTACATGAGGTAAGACATTTAAACTGTACACCCTTGTAGGGTTCATTGTATGTAGATGTTCTGAACATACTTTCACTGACAGAGATTGAGAGTCCCTTGTATGACAGTGATCTAGGGAACTGAATTCAGTGAAGAAATGTGCATCACCTGATGTCCTAGTTAGCATTGACGATGTAAAACTGCAAACCCCCACCTCATGCATATGCCACTCGAGCATTTGCTCAATGAGGTTAACACATATTATAAGAATGGGTGAAAAGGCATCACCTATGTTCTATTAACATTAGGACTTCCAGGCATATGTGATCAAATCATGGTACAAGAAATGGCCTTGCAATCATACTTTTATTAAGCTTGCGAACAAGCAAAGGTGTGAACCTGCACATATTCCACTCTGTTGAAAAAAGTAAACCTTTATTTGCTTTACTAGTCTATGGTCTGCCAAAATTTTGTGCATACCTTAGGCCCATGGCTTCGTGAATCGTAGTTTGGGAGTGATCCAGGCCTTGCCAACCCACCTACATCAAGAGTAAAACAACAAAGAGCCTTGAAAGCATAGTTACAAGGAAATTCCAGTATATGGACGAGGACTGCGTCCCTGTCCCTGTACCCACATTTTTTAGCGACTACATTTTTATACAATATAACAGTGCCCTTAGGTTACAACCTACGTCACCCAGCTCAGGATTTGATCTAGGTATTGCCAACCCACCTGCCATCAAAACTAAAATACCCCGGACGTCTCCTAGTAACTATACTTGAAAGATAAGGCATATCTACGTGACTGCAATTATATTTTAATGAGTTTGCAAACGAGTAAAAATGCAAATCCACCTTGTCATTATTTGCTGAGTGAGGTTAACACATTTAAGAACAATTTTAAGAGGTTTCAGAAATTGTTGGATTGCCATCTTTCCAAATTTTCTAGAAGCAATTCTAATTGTTAATAAAGTTGTTTATATGGGGCTATTTACCACATCATGCTCAAGCGCTTTTATTATCACAAATCATTTGCACATACATAATTTCTGCATTTACATGGAGCGAATTTTTATCTCGTTCTTCACCCTTGGATGCAAGCTTATAAAGTAGTGGTATACAAAAGAACATCTAGTGCTTTTAGAACCAATACTCTCAACGTGGTTCTGATTGTCTGTTGTTTACTTGGATTTTATGCAGGTGAAATTTAAAAATTATCCGCAGCTCACTTGCAACTCACAAAGTAGTTTCTGTACCAAACACAATTGCAATATTCTGGAGGTTCTGAAGACTACAATTCATTTAATAAGTTGATTCCATATTCAAAAATATGAGGATAGAACTTAGAAGCAAATGGTTAACCACCGGATCATGGTTTAACTAATCTTCTTCCAAATTCTAAGTTTCAAAAACCATAAGTCAATGGTTGGAAAAACAAATATTGTTTTTAATTTGGCATGAAAATTTCAGTGATTCAGAGATGTACCTTGCAGACGCACCAACCGATTTCTCAGATTCCTCCTCGAATTTTGCTAAGACCTTTACACTCATTTTCAGCAGAACTCAAAAGTTCTTTTACCAAAGCTTCCATGCTTGGAACTTTGCCAGCCTGCAGCAACAAAAAAGGCGTCAAAATTTAGATTGTATGCTTTATAAAACAAATCATGAAATGAAAAAACACTGACATAGTTGAAAGTTTGATGCCCTACGAGAGATGTCAGGTGGCCCTGCCCATCACAGTTTGTACCAGCCTTTTCCTTAGTAATAGCATTGAAGTCATCCAAATCATGACGGCCATTGTAATCTTCATCAGCTGTAGTGGCCTTTGGAATGTTTTTAAAAGTTGGAAATCCACCAACACCATACCTGCCAACTTTGTGGTAAAAATCTGTTGCTGGTTGTATAGGACAAACACAGTCAAATGAAAACAATGTATAGTGTATGTTGGGTCACCAGCGTTTGTGAACCATGTGTGTGGTGTTGTCATATTTGTGACAAGAGCCAATGGGAATCTTTAACACATTTCCATCTATCCACAAGAGAAACACATGCAAGATTACTATATCTGATGTTATTATGGCATTCTGAAAGTCTTCTCCTTACTAATCTTTATTTTAAATCTGAGATAACTCTTCTATTGCACACTCTGTAATTTCAATATTCGGCATATGCTTCACAAACTCCCTTCTTAACCTTCGTCCTTACATTATTTACCCTATAAGCTGTATGGTTAGGGCATCCTTGTAAAACGAAGATCTGCTATTATACCTGATGTTATGATAGCATTCCAAAAGTCTTCTCTCCACTAATCTTTATTTGAAATCTTAGATAACTCTTCTATAGTCCACTCTACAATTTCAATATTTGGCATATGCTTTCCAAACTCACTTCTTAACCTTCGTCCTTACATTGTTTACCCTATAAGCTGTATGACTGGGGCATTCTTGTAAAACAAAGATCCGTTTAAAAGAATTGACCGCAAGATTTATATAGGTGGTACAAAATTATAAGAAAAAATGTAAACCTATCAAAATGTTTGGCAGTGCATCCCTACAAAAATTTCAGACATATTAGAAAAGTAGTTCTGCTGTCTGCAAACATCAGAAAACAATTACAACAGCAGCTCATGTAAGAAATGTACAAAAGAACCTTAAGTTCCTGCATGGTCGTTATGTTTATCAGTGTCAATATTTGCAATTGCTACATCTTTCTCCAATCTGAATGCTGTAGCAACCTTTTCATATATCTGCAATTAAAAAGACATGAATGTTATAAATAGAAAATTATCCAGCATCTTGAGCACAGAGAACAATTCCTTAGAATAGAATTTTCTTTCTAAATTATATCAAGTTCAACCATTTATATTGTGAAGAATTAATAGTACTCTCCATTGCTGTATAACAGTTTTTAATTCCAAACGACATTCTAATTCCAATTTTTCTTAAATCTTCCTCAATTTATAGAGTCTTTGAGGAATGTAATTACATTCATTTAATTCTTTCTTTCCTTGTGTAATGATTTTTGAACTGTTTAATCCAAGGAAAAATTGTATGCCACAAAATATGATGTCATTCTAGTGTATTAGTTTTTTTGGTAATGTTGCGATATGTTTTACTCATGTACAGGCATATCTGATCAAAGTCATTCCATTGAAACATGTATGCCATGACTAAGGTAGAAATTATTTCACTTTTGAAAGAGATATTATAATGTTGAAGACAACCATTAGCAGCTAATACTTGCATATTTTTAGACATGGCTGGCTTTTGGTTAGAATCCACACAATTGATTGTTCCACATTGAAATGTTAATATTTGTTCAGATTTTGTCAATAAGCAGTCATGTCTTGAAGGATAAGAAATTGGATGCGAGATATCTCCTGTACCTATACCCTTCCATGTCTTGTCTTTCACTATTAGCAAAACTTGTGCTCACTAAAATTAGGGTCCTCCTTAGAAACGGTAGTTCTGATTGCGAAGGTAGCTTCATAATAATCTCCAACATCCTTTCCAGTATCCAACACAAAAATCCTCAATGATTCAACATAATCGTTATAACTGTTTTCAGCCTTTAACAAACACTACAGAACATTAGCAGAGCATTTTCAACTTCTGGACCCCTGGATCCATGATCTTGGGTGTTGGCTTTGTCCATTCAGTCCCTAACATGTTCTACATACTTCGTGCTTTCTTTTTGGTACCCATACCTCTTTTGACATCTGCTCATGATTTATAACTTTCATCTTCTATATCCAAGTAAGTTTCGTCTTCTAACCTGAGGCAAATCCTAAAATTTGGTTTGTGTTTTCATTGCAAGAAGGCTTTGATTATAGCTATCAAATACTTTCTAGGATGCGCTCTTTTTTAAAGCACTGTTTTTTGTGTTTAATATTCTGGACAAAAGCTACATATATGTTTTTCATTCAAAACAATACATTTTCCATCTAGAAGTTTAATTACAAAGAACAATACTATTTTTTTAAGGAAAACTCTTTGATTCAAATTGCTATTTGATGCTTTGTATCCCTGGATCTCAGCATTATCCTGCATTGGAGGATTCATTGAATATCATTTTGACGAATTATGTAAAGCAGCAGAGCTTAATTTGCTCTACTCAAGCCTGGCAAAGGCAGTGTTTCAGTGAAGCCCATTTTCATGACCTGCGGTAAGTATAGTCATGTTGAATAGTCTGCGGTTCTCGAGAATCACAAATAGAGATTTGTGGTATTCCCAGGATCATCAATCCACCATCTAAACCTGCACACACCTCTACAGTGGTGCAAAACAAACTGTGCTGTTCTTGGTGCCAGCTAGGCACATGAAACCATTTGTGGTCTTGACCAAGGCTTTGTCATGGTTCCTGACACCCGCAAGCCACGCCACAAGGGTCAACTCATATTGCATGGTACTGAGAGCAATCCTATGCTCAGTTTCAAGGGGGCAGGGTTCATAACAAGCCAAGTGTGCAACAGTGAAACAAATAATAACACTCGTGTGTAATTTATTCAATCTTTGAAGTAGTATATCTACAATAGTCGTGTCCTATCTTCTAGGATGCAACCTTATCACGTCCCATTCATCTCTCAACTCCTAATCTCTATGTGGTTGTTACAACTCGTCACCAACCCTATTCATTGACACCATGATAACTTACCAAACTATAGCATATCAAGTGTATTATGAACTATATACTAGCAATTGCACATAAGTTGCAAAGTACACTGAAAAGGATGTGCATGTATAGCTTTGTATGTGTAATTCAATCTCATACAACCATAATGAGACGCGTTCTCCATCATTTCACAATATGAGATTGACTGTAAGTCTTTCTTTCACATTTCCTTATGGCGGAGCATTCTCGCATCTCCTTTAGGGGCAGCACTCTTTTTCCTTTTTCCTTTTCTTCACCTTCCCTAATTTAGAATCTTAGATATGCAGTTTTTTTCAAGAAAATGTAGATTATACTTGGTCCATTATCACTGCAGGTTTGACATGGTGTGCCTTGTTAGAGTGCCAACCTATGTCTACAAATTGCTTTAGCATTACCAATAATCTCCACAAAAACATTGTGCTTTTTGAAGTGATGGAGCTCATCAACATCTCTCACACCGATCTGTCTTGTACAATTTTGGAGATGAATTTGGTTACAATATGGCAGTCAACACATAGACAAAAACACATACACGAAGTTTCTCGACAAACCCGATAGTTGTCTTAGGGGGCATGTTTAACAATCCAAACACAGTTGCCAACGTCTCACTATGGTGGCAAAGGAATAATTCTTCTTCTTTGCCTACATCACTCAATACACGTTCAGAATTTTAAATCTCCCAAGACATTTTTTCCAATTTTGCATAGGTCTCCTATATATGTGGTGTGGGTTGTCTCCTCCACAACGCACATGCACCATTTTATGGCCTTTAAACCAATTACATCCATGTATCATTTTAATTCCTTTATCATTCACCAATCGCCTTGCCATTTGAACCTTACCCTACCTGCACACTTTTGCATAGATGTTTGATAGTAGAACATAAGTTGCAGCATTTTGAAGATCAAACTCAAAAAGTACTGTTGTTACTTGTTGAGGCTCCATATTCTTATGTGCTTTATAGGCACCAAGCAGGCACATCCATATAACTACCACAAGTTTGATTGCCCTGTTTGATGATAAAGTTTAGGGGTTCCTCAAGTTTGCAAACACATCTTGGAATGTTAATCATGCTGAAGTAATGATCAATTATATGCATGATGCTATAAGAAGCACTCATGCGATTCCACATTTTGCTTACACATCTACCATGGCACCCACAACTAAAACGTCTGACAACAATCTATTCTTCATAATGCTTTAGTGGGTGTCATTACACTGTTTCAAAGATCTATTTTAGCACAGGTTGGGGGTATGCTAGCAAAGGTGAAATGATCAGTTTGGACATGCATTGGCTGCATTTAGTGAAATCGTATCAATGCTTCATGAGGACAACCATGTCTTCTTTCAACTGCAATTATGATATTCCATGAGAAGATGTTGCAAATTACAAAGCAATTTTTTTGTACATCAGAACAATGATGACAAAGGACCAGATATAGGCAACGAATACAAGGCACAAAACCAAAAATCTTAGTGATTGCAAACATGAAGGAAAAAATGGATCAAATTTTTTTATTACAAATTCACTTTTTGATGCATACACAAACGTTGCCTTTTAAATAGGCTTTATAATAGAGGTGAAATCTAACAATCTCAAATTTGTTTAAACAAAATATTGTTTAAACAATATGTTTACAGGGACCAAGTTGTTAATAATTAACAATTTGGTTACAAACACATAAAACAACCAAACAATAATTCTTTGCATGGAAATTACAGAGTGTAAATGTAAGTAGTAAATACATTTTTTACACTAACACCCTCTCTTAATCGAATGCTAGGGATTAAAGAAGATGAAAGAAGGGGCTACTAGGCATGATAAGGTACCCAATACAAACAAGAAAAAAGAAAGAACTTCTTCCTTCACCCCAAGCTTTGCCCGTAACTCAGGAAAATGAGGAGAAGCCAAGGGTTTGGTGAAGATATCTACAATCTGATTAGAAGTAGACACAAACACCAATTGAACAACCCCATCTTGAATTAACTTTCGAATGAAATGCATCTGAGACTCAATATGTTGTTTATGTTGATGCTCAATCGGATTATTTGCTATCTAAATAGCACTTTGATTGTCACACCAAATAACAGTAGGAGACACATGTGGAAAGCCATACTCACCAAGTAATTGTCAAAGCCAAAAAACTTCTTGACTAACCTTGACTGCACCTCTATATTTTGCTTTGGATGACAATGCTACTGTAGTTTGTTTCTTACAAGCACATACAATTAGACCTGAACCAAGGTGAAAGAAGAAACCAAAAGTGGGTCGTTGTGTATCACGACAACCTACTCGATCTGAATTTGTAAAGTTCTCAATATCACAAGATCCATGTGGTGAATAATGAATGCCAAAATTCAAAGTCCTCCAAATATAACGCAAAATACGCTTCACCGCTTACCAATGACTCTCATGAGGCTTATGAGAAAATCAAGAGATAAGGTTTACGACAAAAGTGATATTGGGACGAGTATGAGTGAGATACAAAAGACTCCCAATTAATTGTCTATACAAAGTGGCATCAACTAAGTTATACTGACAATCAACTATCAATTCAATACCTGACTGAAATGGAGTGGGAGATGGCCTACAATTAGCCATATTGAACTTCTGCAACAAATTTGAAGCATACTTCTTATGTCCAATATAGATACCTTATGAAGACTTATGAATTTGGAGACCAAGGAAATAATGTAACAGACCCAAGTTTGTCATATAAAAATTTGCCTTTAACTTGTGCTGAATGTCCTAAATTAGAGAAACTAAACTGTCAATGAGGATGAGATCATCAACATACAAAACCAATATCAACAATTCATCACCACTCTTTAGAACATACACATTATGTTTGTTTCACAATGATGAAAACTAGTAGACAACAAAGAATCATCCATCTTCTCATACCACACAATTCCACTATGAGCCTATTCCATTATTGCTTCACACTCATACTCCAACACGTACATGCGCGATACCTCATCTCTACCCATGTTATTTAGGTCTCCTCTCATCAACTGATAGGGTTTACCACGTATAGCCAATTGCTTTTACTCCATTATCTTTATTCCTTCAGGCACAATACCTGTGCATAAGAATACCGCTACATCCTCCAAATTTGATGGTGTGTGTTGCAACCTGAATAGTTGGGCATCCAACATATTGTCCTCGATACTCTGCACATCTTCTCCAGAATTAATGCACGAAAGATGGTCATGTCCCAAATTACTCTTTCTAGGCTTTACTATAACAAAAAATTCAAACTCCTGAAATAAGAGAATCCATCTACAGATGTGACCTTGTAAATCTGGGTTCTTAACCAGATATTTTAATGCCATGTGATCACTATAAAATACACATGGTATTGCAAAAAGATATTGTTTAAATGTGTGTAGCACGTTCACCATTGAAAACGCCTTGCACTCAGTTGTATTATACTTCTTCTCAATAGGTGTTAACTTCATGATCGCAAAGTAAATTGGATGATCAACATTCCCTTCTCTCAGTTATGCCAACACAACTCTAATTTTATTCCTCGAGGAATCCACATGTACATGGAGTGAGAAGTTCCATGAAGGAAAATGTAAGATGGGCGCAATAGTTAATCTTTCCTTTAATGTCTCAAACACTTGTTGTTGTGCATCCCTCAAATATAATTTCCCTTTCTCCTTTAATATATCCTCTAGTAGTGCAACAATCTTAGCATAACCTTTAATGAAATTCTTGTAATACCCTGTATACCCAAGATATCCGTGCACCTCACTCTGATTCATTGGTTCTTCTAATCCCAAGATAACTGCAATATTCTTCGAATCAACCAAAAGACCATCCTTGCATATGATGTGCCTCAAAAGTGTGCCAAAAGGTGTTGCAAATATGCACTTCTTGATATTCAACGATATACTCAACTACCTGCATCTTTCAAACATCAGTCTTAAGAAATCAAAATGGTCTTTAATTAGCCTATAGATTGTCCAGTCATCAAAATACACTTGCAAGAACTTGTGGATAGAGTCTTCAATGTCCTGGACAACAACGCACGAGAATATTGTTGGCGCATTTTTAAGCCCAAAAGGCATAACTGTATATGCATAGCAACCCCACTCTGTTGCAAAAGTTGTCTTAGGTTGATCCTTACGTGTTATACGTACTTGATGGTATCCAGAAAAATGAAAGAGAAAATTTTGCGCCCTACTACTCCTTGAAGAATTTTTTCAGTAAAGGGTGTAAGGAAGGCATCAATAACACAAGTGGCATTAACTCTCTATACTCCACACAAATTCTTGTTCTGCCATCCTCCTGATGTTGAGGATCATTGGACCGATCCATTTTGATTCTTTTATTAGCTCAATAATGCATGCTTTGAGCATCTTATCTATCTCATCTTTTACCTTAACGCACAAGTGTGGATTCATCCTATAAGGCCTCTTCCATAATGGTCACGTGCCCTCCCTTAGCTTGATATGTATTTCCCCAAGTGAGGGATGAACACCCTTTAACTCGTGGTAGCCTTGAGGAAATAAATATTGGAATTCATGTAATAGTTCTGTAATCTTTACAACTTCAGACTCTAACCAATAATCTCTAATTATAGCCTCTATAGGTACATCCTTTGTTCCAATGTTGAATTTTTTGTTTTCAAAGGCTGGTTATATGTGCGCGTGTGCTCATCTAATCTAGCTAAGACATCACGCTATCCCTCAATGTGCTCAATATCTAGATCCCCGACCTCTTCATCATTAATCATGTACACTAACTTACCTTTATCTCTTTCCTTCCATGCGTGCTCCAGGAGGTACTCATTAGAATTCATCCAGGCACAAGCGTTGGCACGCTCAATCAGAAGAGTCTCACCATATAACTGAGTTATAAGCTCCTCTGCCTTTGCGCTATCTTCTATTGTAATTGATTCATTAACTAAAAAATTGTATGTGCATGTGGTTTAGTATAAGAGTAATCAAAGACATGTATCATATCTGAAGTCATTGCCTTCCAATTTGTAGTCTCATGTTTCAACTCAGCATGTATGTAACATGCACATGCACACCCGCATCAATGTGGAATAGAACTTATACGTACCCATATGAGATGGTGGTAATGTATCAGGTCCCACAAGCCAACTCTTTTCATAGGTTTGAATGTGAGCCAACGGAGAATTCGCTCCGTCATAACTTGGTATCCTTGAAGGAAGGTTCTTCTTAACAAATTGAGCTTAAAAAAACAACCCTATATCTCGCGCCATCCTAACAATTTGTCTCTATGTGTATCCCACCAACGTTCGTTGTCATAGCTATGAGTGAATATACAAGAATATTTCTCCTCTCACCCTCATCATGCAACTGGTCCTCCATAGTGTGCACAAGAATGTTTCTGGTTTGCCTTCTTTAGTAAACTTCAGTAGCGCGGTCTTCTACAATTGCCTAACCGTATCGTGGTTTGATCACTCGTGTTACTCTTCCTGTGACACTCATGCAACCAAACATTTCATATGTACTATGAGCATAATTTTCACAAGTAATACAAGTAGTGTCACTGATAGAATGTGTTGCATCTCCCCACTTGAGTATTCCTTCCTTTGTTAGCTCAACATACTTTGGGTCGCACACTATTTTCACATAGATCTGGTTAAGATCTTCTTTGTTTACAAGTTCAATGTATGGCGCAATATTTGTACCATCCATAAGAATCACTACCCACTTATATGCATTCTCAAAACTAACATAACACTTGTTAAAGCGCAGGCCTGTGTAGTTTGCATAGCTCTAAGGATGACCAAATAATGCAGGAAAATTGTTTGCTTCTGCCAACTCCAGAACCTCGAAATCCCCTTTGAATTTTTCTCCCTGAATTGTGATGCTTGCATTCTTCAAAACACCAATGGGCATGTCCCTTGTTTTGTTTTCTATATACAACACACTTGAGGATGGCTATAATGGTGGTCTACCCATTCTATTTCAAGCATCAAGGGCAAGGACATTAACTTCCACACTTGCATCAATCCAAATGTTACTTACCAACCAACCATCTATAACCGCATCCATGGTAATCTCCTTGTCGTATTCATGGTTCTAAGGTGGTAAATTAACATGTAGGATCCAAAGCTCCTTCTCTATATCTGTGTGTGACACTCTTCTCCCGTAACCATTCTCCTAATAGGGGTATGATATTCTCTTGTCCGAGCATTCTGCATACTTCCCTGAGGTCATCAACATTCTCATCAAGTACCTCAATTTGCTTGGCACACTCCCTATCCCACGCTTGTTCCTTCAGGAAAAGTATCTCCCCATGCAGTTCTATGATTAAGCCCATGGTCTTTTAGAATACTTCCTTTTTTTGTCCCGTGCCTGGATACTTAGTTGGTTGTACATTCTCGTCCCGTTTGATTAGCGGCTTCGATCTTCCTTGCTCACGCGTATGTGACGCTTTTGTGTATGTGGTAACTAATAATGGTTGTTGATTTACCACAGCTAAATTCTTGGGATTTCCATTTCCTTTCCTAGAGTGCTCAACCTGTATCATTGTTGCGCCCCTATCCTTCTTGTTTTTGCACATGTGTGTGTATAAGTCTGGGCAATCTTCTACTTTGTGCCCCTTTCCACAATACACGCAAGACTGGTTCTTTGGACACTCGCACTGATAATGGTCTAGTGACCCACATATATAGCATGTTCCTCAGCTAAACCTTCCTCCATGGCCTCTGCCATGATATCCTCCCCTATAGCCTCCATTGTCGTTATTACCTATGTCATTATTCTGTCCCTTGTGTGCATGTGAACCGCCTTTTGCACTAGTTTGGCACAACGTCGTCTCACAAGCCTGATGGATATGGTTAATCACCCGAGAATTAGTTATATCGTGTGTATGCATATCACAACTCTTGTAGTAGAGTGACACATTCTTTTGGGTTACGCACTGAAGAAGTGGTAAATCTTAGACATCATGATTCTTATGGCAAATCTCGCAAGCTGAGAGTAATGTGTGCACATTCATGTGCAAACAACTATTCTTAGTGTGCCCCTTTATGTCGTAGTCTGTACACCATTGTCCACTGTGAGTCTCATGCGCAGAATTACCAAACAACTTCTTCAACTAGGTGGCCATAGCTATAATCTATGGTTTTATGAATGAACTTACACTAGTATCTACTCTCCCAACTGCTTTTGCACGCAGTGTTGCCTCCAGAGCTTTGTGCAGGTCTACAAATGTTTTATGTGATAACGCCCTTCTAAATGGTGTAAGTAGTCCACCCATGGACCATTGCACATGTTGGCTTTGATGGATATCATATAAGTTCTTAGACAATAGAGTCTTGAATCACACATCATATTCTCAGACACTCTCAAATAGTCCCTGTTTAATCTCCTTGAGTGTACTGATACTATTTCTCGAACTCAAGTATGTGAAATTCTGTCAGAAAGGTGGCCTGCAATGCGTCATAGTCCACTAACATCTGATGTGGATCATACTTCATGTACCAACTATGCACGAGGCCTTGTAATGTAGTCCCGAACTAACTAGTCTTCCTGTTCAAAGTTTTAATTCTCTTGGCTCTCCACAAGAGCTCACATTTGTGTACATGCTCTGCAACATCTTCTACTCCTCTATACTCAGGTAAGTGGAGTGACATTTCAAAGAAAATTTGAGGAGGTTGTTGTGGTGGTGGGTTACTTCTTTGTCTTGGATTGCTTCCGCTTGGGGGAGGACCATATCCTGACCCTAAACCTCCACCAAGGTTGCTTCCGCTAGGGGAGGACTAGATCCTCCCGAGCCTCCTATCATTGGAATGAATGGTGGTCCTGAGGAAGAACTGGTCTGCGTGGCCATAGTAGAACCAAATTGCGCACCAACCGTCTATCCTGGTATCCCACTAATGGGACTATTTCCACTGAGTAGTGTGACAACGCTTTGTCTTGATGTTGCACTACCATGGATTACTTCCAAACAAACTTTTTTTCCAGCTACAAGATCCTGTTGTGTTGTCATATGTGTATTCTTTATCTATTGTGCCTACTAAGTTGATACTAACATGTATTGACCTATATCTCAACCCAGCGTGGTGATCCCTGATCACCCTCTTGTTCTTCATCACTATAATGATCCTTTATATGAACTTCTGATTCCTGAGTACTAAATGCAAGGGCTAAGGTTTCGGGTGGGTCAGATGCATGCCAACGGTTCTCTCTTCACCATACTCACTTTCATTAGATGTTAAGGGGGTCCTTTTGTTGTAATTTCCCAATATCAAAGGGACATGGTCCTACGGTCCCTTGCCTCTCGTAGGGTCCTCAAAACGTCCACCTGGCTCCATTCCTCTTTGTCTTAGCACCTCTTCAACTTCCCTGTCTCATGCATCATTGTATCTGCACAATCATTCTTCCCTATTCTTCTCCATCTAGCCCAACCAACCTTTCTCAATCCCCTTCGTTGCCCCTGCATGGGATGGGGTTTTAGTCAACCACCGGGAGATTTTCCAATCCGAGTTCAACCATTAAGATTTTTATAGCTAATG
This sequence comes from Taxus chinensis, assembly GCA_019776745.2. Lineage (NCBI taxonomy): Eukaryota > Viridiplantae > Streptophyta > Pinopsida > Cupressales > Taxaceae > Taxus > Taxus chinensis. Next base: position 42,583,225 of record CM034152.1, on the reverse strand, counting down.
GTAGTGCACGTAAATATGATCCTCTGGGCTCATGAAATAACTAGAACTCTGCTTGCTCTGGGCACGAAAACATTGAAATCGCGTACTCCAAAGTGTAATTCCTCAAGACACCACCTCACCAACGATCTACTGCGCACGTCCACGGTGCATCCAAGTCAGCCAACGCATGATACTTATTATCACTCCAAATCTTCTTTCATCCAATCCTACTTCCTCTGTTTTGCGCATATGCCACTAACCACTCATATAATTCCCACAAAAAGAAACTGAAGAATGTCTCATATAGAAAATCATATAGGTTGTCTTTGACCCATTTGCATGGATTGAAGTTAACAACGATGTTGTATCTCTGCACACACTCCTCTTCTCCATCTTGTATCCACCTTTTAACGTTCTCCAATGAGAGGAAAAACTCCATAAGCCCGCCCCATCTTGAGAGCATGAATGAAAGAAGGTCCCAGTGACAACATAACCAAAATGTCACATTGCAGTCTAGTAAATCAGCACAACATAGTCGGGTGCACTGGCACTTCACTTAGACATAAGTATAGGTGCTCACCCGATGCATGTGTAACTCCTCCAAGTTCCTTTTAGGGTGGAAATCAAGATGTGGTTCTTATAAACAAGGTTAACATAACATACAAATATGTTTCATATGAACATGAACCTACGACAATATGTGCAAAAATAATTGATCAACCAAGAGAGCTTGTATTCATTATATTCGTGATGCTTTACAATATGATAGGCTCAACCAACCTCTATTATAGACTCATGTGTAAGGCATGACTCATACATAGACTCACTCGTACACATACGCCTACACACTATATCTTTCCTCCTCTCTACATGCACACCTATATATCTCTCTCTCTCTCCCTCTTACACACATATATAGGGTGGGAACTTGTCCTTCACTACTTTACATGCTTTAATATATTCTTAGACTACTCCTATACGTAGCTTGTGCTTCCCTATATTTAGGTGTTATCTTGTGGTTCTCTATGTGTTGTTTACTTTAAATATGGAAGTTCCATCTTTATCTTGTGCGTTATAAATAGCTTTTCCTGCTTGTTCTATATTTAGATATGTCATTATCCATGCATAGGTTGTGTCTCTTTATATCCCTACATGTGCTTTACCTTGTTCTGGCCATGCCTTATCCATGCTTTCGTCTATTTATAACTTTCTCTTATTCCTCATGTCAACCCATGTTTTTTCCTATTTATAGCCTTTCTTTGAAATTTGGCTAACTTCTGAGTCTGATGTGCATGTGCATGAACCTTCCTGCGTGCTTTCTTCATGCCTCCGCGGGTACCTTCGCCTACTTCTTTAACTTGTGCAAATCCTTATTTTATGCTTCCGCGTGAACCCTAGTGCATCCTTCCTTCACAAATGTCTTCATACTTATTCATTTATTTGGTCCAACAACTGAAAACAAATGGAATTAATTGTGTAGGTTGACAAAGTCCTATGACATCTGGGAGATGTGATGATGACATAGATGGGATCGGTCATGCAAGAGCATTTACCTAGGGGACGAGCATTTATCTGAACTGTGGGGTCAGGAATGGAAGTTTGTTTGTGAGAATTTTGGTGTGAATATCATAAATAGATGAATCTATACGATTTATCCCAAATGGAGGAAAGATAGGAGGGTTCGATAGAGGTGATAATACATTTGATACCATCCATATGAATTGCGCTCTCCACGAATGCACTAGTAGAGGGATATGAGGTGTCAATGACATTGGTAGCTTTATTGTTAGTCAAAATAGGACCATGATTAGATTTTTCAGACTTGGAGTGATCAAGAAGGGAATATTTGTAGATTTTAAGACATTCATCAGCTCAAAGAACCGCTTCATGTCAATCACGTTGTTGGGATTTATCATGTTCTTTGATGGCTTCATTTAGCCTTTCTTGAGTGATAACCTCATGATCAAAGTTGTTGCCAAGGAGTAAGGTTTAGGAAAAATATCGAAGGGCATAGAAGTTATCATAACAATGGCACCAATTAGCATGCTACTAGGAAAAATTAATGCCATCATGCCATTGAGGAAGAGGTTGAGAAGGCTCTACAACCATGGTAAATGGTCGAGGTAGGTGTCATCTCAAATCTTCAACGGACAGAGGTTAGTGATAGTTAGCATATGAGGAGGACAGAGAAATGCCTTGTGATTTAGAGGTATATTGATTGATGTTATGGATAGTCTTATTAGAAGAAGTGCTTTAAGAAAGAGTATATGTGACTCTGTCATCGGTGGCATTCTCGTTTCTAGGATGCACGAGGACTTTAATTTTCTTAGGTGGTTGTTGCTTTGGAGAAGGATTTTTGAATTCCTTCATGAGGTAATCTTGGCACTTGGCTTTCTCAAATGATTCTTCCAAATAGGTTGGGGAAAAGGATCTCACCTTGTATTGAAGGTGAGGTTCGAGTGCCTTAAGAAATAGCTGAAGCAAACTCTAATCAGGTATGTTGTGCTCGGCCTTAGTGGATAAGGTCTTCCAATGTTTGATGAAATATTGAGTAGATTCATTTTCCCTTTATTTACAATTGATGAAAGTGTTGATGTTGTTTTTAGGAAAGCCGTGATACTAAAAATCATTGACTAAGGCAGTTACAAAGCTTTCAAGCTTGACAATGGAGTTGTAGGGAAGAGTATGGTACCAATCCAAGGCATCTCCTATAAGTGTCTTAGCTAAGTGTTTGGTGGCAATGGACAAATTGGTTTTGACCTAATCTTTGTAGAAATTTCCAAAATATTTGATATGGAGAGTAGGGTCAATAGAACCATCATAAGTGATGGAAGGATTTATGCCTCATATTCCCACAAAATCAATGTGGGGAGTGAGAGGCTCTCTTTGAATGGCTTGATGACCTTATTATGGATAGGAGGCTGGTAAATGGGTGTTACATTTATTCCAAATAGGAGAGGAGTGAGTTAAACTTGGTTTTTCATTCCCTAAGAGATCATTTGAGTTTAAATAGCAAGCTAAGCTAGATTGGTTTGCATTTACAAGAACTGATTTGTAATCATAGTTTGTGGTTGACTCAGGCGATCAATCACTTGTGTAAAGAGTTGAGTAGGATTAATATGTGGAAGAATATTTGAGTTATTGGTTGGATTAGGATTCACTCCATTTGGAGGAGGCTCAGTATGATTGATATCTAAATCCAACTTCTCAGAAAGATAGTATTTAATGCACTTGTGTAGAATTTCAAGAGATTGTCCTACATACTCAACAAATTGTTGAAGAAATTTTTGTAGGGTAGATAATTAGACTTATGAAAAGATTTAGGTTCCCCTTCTTCAATTTCAAAAACAAGGTTTCAAATATTATATCTAGTTTGTACATTTCAAGGTGGAGGTTTTGGCTTCTTAATGTTAGCTCCTATGGCAAAATAGCTGGTTTATTCAGGAAGTAGCGTAGGAAAATCATCAGCCTTAGGGTTACTGTGTTCACACATAGATGGATTATTAGAGGGCATAGTAAATAACCAAACAAATACTCCATAGTGAAGCGGGAATGCTTGAAAGAGGATTTCTAGAAATGCTTTTCCAATGGGATTGACCATGTAGGAATCTTATATAGGGGTCAATGGTGTTAGAAGAGATTAGTTGTGAGATCGAAGGTGTTTGGAACAAGATCAGTCATGCAAGAATCTTACACAGGTTCCGATGGTGTTTGAATAGAGGGATTGAAGGTATTATAGGATTGGTTGTGTTGTAGGGTTCTATACAGGGGCCAGTGGCATAGGAAAAGTAAGAAAATTTCAAAAACATAGCGAATCTAACCTACTTTAAGGTAGATTAAGTTTCACATCAGGTTCACTAGAGTATACGACACACAAAAGATAGAATCTTAGTTGGGTTCTCAAATGTATGGATCCAATCTGATTCTACACACATGGTGTAGATACAAAGGTGCTCAAGGAGGGCTAGTGTTGTGATTCTAGACCCTAACCGTAAGATAGTTATAGGTTTTGAATATCTATATCTAAGATAAAGATAGGTATCCTACTAGGATTCAAGCTAAGATTAATCAAAGGTTGGATAGGGCCAAGGGGCGTAATATACTGAGACAATGCAATAGATCAAAGAAAACATACTTCTACTCTAGTGATTTATAACAATGAATGCCCAACCTACAATATACGTGTGCAAGATAAAAGACCGACAAGGGTTAGAAATGATTACTTATAGTGTGTATGTGACCATTAATGCATAATTCTCCCTAGAGACAAATTCACCAAGAGATAATCACTATAGGTACTGAAGGGGAAAGCTGAACAAGAAGATAACTCACTATGGTGACCCAAATGCAAAAGAGGTAAGCTCCAAGATTCCAAGTCCAACAAGTAGGTGAAAAATAGTGTGAAAATAGGTGACCTATAAGTGTCATGTACATCAATCAACAACTATCAACTTCGAGTTCAGGATTTTGGAGACTTTTCCCGCTCTGTAACTTTTTGAATTTCTGTTGCATCTGGTTCCCTTGTGGCGATGTCAGATCTGCTGGAACTGGCCCCTGACCCACCCCCTAATGCTGTTGGTACCCCTCTTGTCATATCATCAAGCTCCTTGAGGGATGTGAGTTATGGCTCTCCAAAACCCTCTCCACCTGGGAAGCTACAACAAAGATCGTTAATGGGACCTTGTCATTACAGATGTACACACATTTTCTTGCAATGTTTTCGGATCCACTGGAACCACCCCAGCAACGTTGACCCGCTTGAGGCCCCCTGGGTTCGGTTGAATGTTGAATCTGGTACCCCTCCTGTCGAAAATACCCTCGAACTCCACTCCTACCTGAAGATATGAGCTCAATATTAGTACACAGTCCCGAATGGAGGGATGTGACTTCTGGCCCACCCGAGTCTCAAAAACCCTCTCCACAAGGGTTAATAAAGTAGGTGGGTGCAGTGGGAAGCTTACAACCACAATGGCGCTTGGTTTATCATTGATGGGACGTTGAATAGAATAACAAATGCGTGGAAAGTCCTTACAATTTAAATCATACATGCCCATCCCTGCATTGATTACTGGTTGAATGCCAAGGCACTCCATAATCAAGTGGTCGATCGAGGGCCCCCAATTGTCCATTTGTCTTATTGGTAAACTCATGGGAGCCAGACCTCCCATTGGAAGAAATAAGAAAATGTGTTCGGATCAAATGGCCCCCCGTGGCCCCTAGAAATTGCAGCGTTACCCAATGGATTTATCCTCTTCACCTTCAGCCACAAAGAAGATTTTGCGAGAGTGTTGCTGGGAGGGCCCTGGTTTTTTGGGAGGAGAGGTTTCTACCTTCGAAGGTGGACTCCAAGATTCAATCCACAAATTGAAACCATGACTCAGGCGTCAATATGGGTTCGTCTTCCTAACCATCCCCTTGGAATTCTGGCATACTGTAATCATTGAAGGTATTGCTTTATCCATAGGAACTCTCATTGTTATAGATCAAGCAACTAGAGCTGGTTCTAGATTCATCCATGCTAGGTTTTGTGTTAGTGCTGACATTACTATCCCATTACCATCTTCTATTGATATCTATTATGACTTTGGAACATGGGTGAAACTAATTGAGTATGAATACATACCTCAGGTTTTCTTAATATGTAAAAGCATTGTCCATAGAGCCCAAGCTTGTCCCTCCAAGCCAGCCCCAAAACCCAAGGAGTAGCTACGTTCCCCGAAGAACAAAGGGAAATACATCCCCAAAATCACAAAGGAAGTTAGCACCTCCAACCCTTTTGATGTTTTACAAGAGGAGGGTGAAATCCCTGCTAAAACCACCGTCTCTCACCCACTTCCATCCTCATCACCCCTGCAGGCACCTCAATCTGAACCGGTAGCTACTTCCTTTGCTCATCCCTCAAATGTTTTGCCTAAGAAGCAGCCTCTAATGGATCATCCTCTTGTTGTGACATCTTCCCTCTCCTCAGAGATCCCTGCTTCATTCCCATTGTCTGAGCATGCTTCTTGTTTTACCACCCCCTTCCTCACCTTCTTTTCGCGAGCTTCCTAAAACTGATGTAAATCTTGATATCCCCTTCCAGTATGGACCAGAAGAATCTCTTGTTTCTACTCCACCTGATTTTCCTCTTTTGAGAGAAAAGTCTCCTCACCCCTCCCCCTCAGCCTCGGTGTCTGCAGAGCTCAACCCAGCCAGAAAAACTAGAAACAACACTAAACAAAGTATAGATGTGGGTAGCAAAAAGCAAAAAGGAAGACATACCAACCAAGCTAAGCTTCAAGAAGAAGCATTTCAAAATATCACACAAGGAACACAGGGAATCCTCACCTTGCAGGGGGAGGGAAGCATAAATCCAAAAAATGAAGCTCTTCTCTTGGAATGCAAGGGGAATAAATGCTCCCTAGAAAAAAAAAATCCTTAAAGATTTCAGACTTAAACACAATCCAGACATTATGATGTTACAAGAAACAAAGTTGAAAGAAGATGATTTGTTGCATAGGATATGGCCCAATGCTTCCTTTTCTACTCAGACTTTGGTTGGTAACTCTGGTGGCATATGTACGTTTTGGAATCCCAAAATCCTTTTTGGGGAATGCATTATCAAAACACCACATTACCTGGGAATGTTTTTTCAAGAAATAGGATCTAGTGTTGGATGGATTGCAGTGAATCTTTATGCTCCTAATCTGGAAAATCACAGGGAAAAAGTATGGAAAGAATTGTTGGAATTCCGCAACACGTGTAAGCATCTTCCTTGGATTATTACAGGTAACTTTAACACTCCCCTCTATCTATCAGAAAAGTAGGGAGGGACCAACATCAACATAAACAACATGGATTCTTTGGCTGATTTTATTAGGAAAGGTGAATTATTTGAATTTGATCTTCATGGAGCCTCTTTTACCTGGTCTAATCAAAGGTTAGGGAGAAACCATATTTCAAATCAGATTGGATAGGATGCTTACTTCTATGGACTAGATTGCTCACTTCAATGATTTTGATATGATGACACTTCCTAAAATTGCTTCTGATCACTGCCCTTTGCTTCTAAATGTTACTCAAATGCAAAACCAGAAACACCCTCCATTTTGCTTTGAGTTAGCTTGGCTTCAAAACCACAATTTAGATAACCTCATTGCTGAGTGGTGGAAGACTGATTTTTTGGGTTCAACCATGTATAGATTCTCAAAAAATCTTAATCATGTTAAGAAAGAGCTCAAAGCTTGGAAACTAAATGCCTTTGGAGACATCTGTAAAAGAAAGGAACAGCTCACTGTAAAATTGGCTGAAATCTTTGCTAGCATAGAGCTTGGAGGCAGAAATCCTATTCTGCACCAACAAGAATTAGCACTCCTCAGTGACTATCACAATACACTTGTTGAAGAAGAAATATACTGGAGGCAGAGATCTCGGGCAATCTGGTTACAACAGGGAGACCGAAATACAAAAAAAATTCATACTACCGCCACCAAGCACAAAAGCAGAGATAAAATTAAAGAGCTCATAACTATGGATGGCAGATATTTAAATTCTGAAGACACCATTGCAACAGAATTGGTCGATTACTATTCTATCCTTCTCCAAGAAGATAAGCCTCCTTGTGAGGAGGATAGTCAGGAGATGTTGCAACATATTCCTAAACTAATCTCAGAGGATATAAACACTAAGCTCACTCAACCTTTTTCCTTGGAGGAGGTTCGTAGAGATGTTTTTGATATGAAGGGAGACAAGTCACCTGGCCCAGATGGCTTTCTTGCCACTTTCTTTCAAACTTATTGGCATATTATAGAGTTAGATCTGTTAGCTGTAGTTTCCGAATTCCAGCAAAACAATCTTCTTCTTAAGGAATGGAATAATAATTTTGTGGATCTTACTCCCAAGTCTTTGGGGTCTAAATTGGTCTCAAATTTCCATCCTATAAGTCTCTGCAACACTTCCTATAAGATAATTACTAAGATGATGGCCTCTAGACTCAAACCCCTTATGGACAAATTAATCTCAGATCAACAGAATGGCTTCATTGGCGGAAGACTGATCCAAGGGGGAGTAATAACAGTTCATGAAGCTATCCATACAACCTCTCTCACTAAAACAACTGGCATGATTATTAAGCTTGATATGCAAAAGGCTTTTGATAGGGTGAGTTGGACTTTCCTTCTCAAAGTGCTGAATTTTTTTGGATTCGGGGATAAATGGTGCTCTTGGATCCATAATTGCATCTCCTCTCCTAGATTCTTGATCCTTATGAATGGCATCCCTCAAGGATATTTCGCCACAAGTAGAGGGATAAGACAAGGTGACCCACTATCACCTTTTTTGTTTATCCTCATGGCTGACACACTTAGTAGAGCATTGGTTGCAGCTAAAAGATCTGGCAAAATTACAGGTATTACTATTACTTCTAAGGTCCCTATGGCTACCCACAACCAATTTGCAAATGATACTCTCCTGTTAGGTGTTTCTTCGGTGGTGGAGGCTAAAATATTGAAAATAATATTGGACTACTATCAATCTGCTTCCAATCAACTTATAAATTTCACCAAGAGCAACATTGCTTTCATAAATACCCCCCTTTCCAGACAAAGAAATACCGCTGTCATTTTTGGATGCAACATCATGGACTTTCCTTCTTTGTACTTGGGGCTCCCTCTCTTTAAATGAAGGAAACTTAAAACACTCTAGAATCCAATCATTGAAATATTTAAAAGGAAGCTTATAGGCTAGAAAGGTTCCCTTCTCAGTCAAGATGGTAAGTTGCAACTAGTTAAAGCTACTATGCAAAGTCTTCCCATATACTTTATATCTCTTCTTAAAATGCATTCCTCGGTCGCTACTGGTATTGAAAAAAATTTTTTAAAAACAATTCCTTTGGTCTGGAGCTGAGGAAAGAAAAATATTCCACCTTGTCTCTTGGAATGTGGTTATGTACATATGTGGCCTTTAGCGCTTGGGGGTCTTGGTTCACACATAGAGTTGTTGAAATGAACTCAACTATGTTAGCCAAACTGGGCTAAGTTGTGGCTTCTAAAGGTGAATCCGGTTGGATTTAGATGTTGATTTCTAAATACCTATCTCCACGTGGAAAATTTCTTTTCTGCAAATATTCCGAGTGGCTAACGAGGATCTAGAATTCTATAGTTAGCACTCAAAATTTGCTACAGTCAGGTACTAAATGGAGAAGTGGGCAATGACATGAAGATATATTTATGGAAAGATTGGTGATAGGGGAGAAACCCTTATCCTCTAACTTATATTGGGATCCTATCAGAACTCACCTAACTAGATTATGTGGCAAAACTGTTGAGGGTTATATAGACAGTCCAATCCTTCTCTGTGCTGAAACATGTACCGTTTTGGGAAGATGGCAGCTCAATCCAGATGCAAAGACCTACGATTGGATAAACTAAAGCTTTTATCCTTTCCTCACTAGTAATTACAGTTTTCTATAGAGGAAGATGCTCGTATTTGGCCACTATCAACTTCGGGAGAGGTTTCGGTCAAGGTGGCTTATCTATCCCTCCCACATCGATTGGAAGGTCCTCCACTGAATCATATCTGGCCTCCACAGGTGGTTCCAAAAATTGGTTTTTATACTTGGTTGGCATTCTGAAACTCTTTTCTCTCAGGTGAGAATCTTAAACGAAGAGGGATCCATCTCCCAAGAAAGTGTGTATTATGTCTCAATGCTCTTGAAACTTCTATTCACTTGCTTTTCCAATGCTTTTTCTCTCATTCTATATGGAGTTTCCTATTAAATAGCTTTGGGGTCTCATGGGTGTTTCCTTCCACCATTTCTGATGCCATCCTTCAATGGAAACCCTTTTTTAGACACCAAGTTGTAGCTCTTTCTTGGAAAATCCTCCTCCACCATGCCTTATGGAATATCTGGAAAGAGAGGAATAAAAGAGTTTTCAAAGACCAGTCTCAAAATCCCCTCCAGATTTACTCCCTTGTAGTCTTTGGTGTACTAGGAAAATTTAAATTGTCTCCATCTGGAAACAACATAAGCAAAAAATTGCTCTTAACCAAAAGGAACCTTGGATTAAGCAACTTCAGATCCCCTTAAAGTTTCCCTCTTCGGCTGCAACTAGAGAAAATACCTCTTGGATCCCTCCCCCTCTTGGTTGTCTTAAAGTAAATACTGACGATGCAGCTAAAGGAAAACCGGGAGCCTTGGGAGGTGGCGTTATCATCAGAGATGATTGAGGCCAACCAATGTCAGCAACTATGGTCAATTTTGGTACTGGGACAAATCATAGAGCAGAAACACTTGCAATTCTCAAAGGGCTTGAGTTGGCTCTTACATTTGGATCAATTAATCTCATTGTGGAAAGTGACTCCCTTAACTTGATTTGCCTTCTTAATTCTAATGAACTTGCAAGCTGGAGTATAAGCAACATAATAGCTGAAACGAGAAGCTTGCAATCCCACTTTCAGAATATTCTTTATCAACATATTTATAGGGAAGGAAACAAAGTGGCTGACCAGTTAGCTAACCTGGGAGTTTCAATTGAAAAACAACAGGTTTGGATTGGGAATTTTCTTGAAACTCTACTCCTGGTGTTAGCAAATGATCGACCTAAAGATACTCAATATGTTGTTGCTTAAATTGGACACCTTATTTTTTGCTTTATTGGGTGTCAACATTATCACTACCTCTACCTATCCTGCCACCAAGGAATGCATTTATGAGGATATAATTACGACTTTTTGTAATGATGGGATTCATGAGTGGGACGGGGAGATCTTAATAATAATTCTCACAAAGGAGATTTATAATCATCAAAGTGCACATTCTGATCTCCAGCTGGCACGTGGGAGGGACGGTAAGGGTCAAGTTAAAGAGCCTCGCCTCTATTCCTTCAATTCAAAATTTGTTTCTTTCACAAGTTCTTCTCTGGTCAATATGGGTGGTTCTTTGGTCAGAGTGAAACCTACAAACTGTGATGAATTGCGCAAGGATCTCGACGTGTGGAATTTATTGCAGGAGGAAGGGGTAACTCCTTTCATTGAACGCCTCTCGGGTCACTCTGTAATTGTCTTTAGCTACATTCTAGCAACATGGAAGAAGGGGAAAGTGAAAGTGGGGCGGACCAAGTTTGAAATCACAACTGAATCCATCGCCGCTGCTACGGGTCTTCCTGCTGATGGAGATATTTACTTTAAACGTTCGCTTAAAGCGGAGATGGGTGCTTTTTTGAAAAAAGGAACAAGGTTAACAAATATCAGTCTGGTTTTGAGCGCGCTTCTCTGCCTACACCATGGGACAAAATTGCTGAGCAAATAATGTGCTATTTTACGCTCAAAGGGAGATATAAATTGGTGTACGGACCCCAAATTTTCTTCCTGGCCCATTTTCACAATGATATCAAGGTAAATTTAGCTAAATTTTTGTTTCAGTCATTGGATCTTTCCATTAAGCAAGCTCGTGTTGGTGAGGGTCCCCTCCTTCATTAGGGTTTACTCTACTTGCTTTTTAAAATTGTTGCTAATCTTACGATTTTAGCTCGTTATCCCACTGTGACTAGCTCGGCCCATCGTTGCATCCCTCCGCCACCCCCTGTTCACTCCTTTGCATGTCGTCTCCGCTGCCACCTCATTCTCCATCCTGTCTCTATTTTAGAGGTGGTGATCACGAGGACACCGGGAGATGCCGCCTCTCCCCCCTGCTTCTCCACCTCCATCTTCTCCCCCCTCCCTAATATTTCTCCCTTGGTGGCGGTGGACCAACCACCTCCCACTTCTTCTCCAAACATTGCTACTGATGTGGAAATTTTGAGCCCTGTGGACAACAGCAACATCCCTGATGTTCTTCTCGACCTTTCAAAGGCTTACTCTGATTCCCCTGCTCCTTCTCAACTGGATTCTCCTTTCGACGTTGCTGATGTTGTGGAGGAGAAAAATGATGATGTTGTTGGCATGGAGGGTGAAAATGTTGTTGGTGATGTTGTTGTGGACACTATGGAGGTTCCTGAAGAGACTGTTGCTGAGGATTCTACTGATGTTGTGGCCACTAGTGATGTTGATACTGGCACCGCGGAAATTCTTCACAGAGTGCTTGAAAAAATCAATAGGGCCTTCACAGTAATCAAAAGTTGGAAGGATCACACTGACAAGACTTGGGAACATCTGCAAAATGGCTGTAAAGATCTCATCACTTTGGCTGAAGCAATGGCTGACAAGAATCCAGATGCTGCTACTTATGAAGCTATGAATGTTTTGAAAAATATGATAGATATGTAACCCTTTTGTGGGTCTAGCTTTTTTGGATTTTGGTACTTTTTGACTTCGGTCTTTGTATCTTATGTACTTAAATGTTATATCTGGCCTTTTGGGATTTTTGTAAAAGGATGTGGGTCCTTTCAACACCCTAAACATTTTACCAATTTCCAAAAAATAAGTGTCATGTACGATAAAATCGATTGTCTGGTGGTGGTTTGAAAAATAAGTGGTGGGGTATATATACCCGATGTCATCACCCATGGGTGATGACATCAACCATGAAAAAATTAAAACTAACACCATCACCCATGGGCAATGGTGTCAGCCTTGGGGGGAACTCTAATGTCAAAAGGTGAAAAGCATGTGATATGGGAGGCCATAAGGTAAATAAAGGTAAATGATAAAGGTCTAGGGTGATCAAAAGTAGGTATAATAGTGTGCAATAAGAAGAAACAAGTAGACATAATGGGACAAGTGGACATAATGAATGTAACATGTGAACAAAGGGAAGAAATGAGGTGAGGGTAAGATAACTATGACGTAATAACAACGTATCTCAAATGTTGTGGTCTATCCCATGTGACCAAGTGTGGTCACATCACAATCCCGACAGGTCCCTTAAAGCACTCGCTCAAGAAGAAGATGCATCAACAACCCCTGCACAAAAGAAATGATTAGCAAGCGTTAAAACTGAGGTGTATAGTATACCATCTTTGAGCATCTCATTTGCATCTAATGTTAAGGAGGGCATACATTACATGTTTAAAAGGAAATATTGAGTTAACATAAAATCTTGAATGATAACTAATTAGAATGTGATAAAAAGACTTGTAGTCATTCATACATCTAAACATTCAAACTAGCATTCAATTTAAGACCCCCTAAGAAAATCCAATTTGAATATTTTTTGGAGAATCTGCAAAAATGGATTTCATGTTGATGACGAATATGATAAAAATGTATATAGTGATGGAGACGAATAATTTATTCGGTAAAATCCGTGACAGACGCCCGTTTGCGTATGTAGCTAAGTTTTCGTACATGCAGTCATCCGACTACATACGCACCCGCCCGCTTGCATATGCAATAGAGCTACTGCATGTACAGACACCCAACTACATGTACCACCGGTCATTTGTGCATGTAGTCGCCCAATTGAGTATTCAGTCGGGCGTCCGTGTAGTTGCCCGATTGCATATGCAGGTGAGCTGGTGCATATGTAGTTGGGCATTTGCATATGTAACCGGGTGGCTGCATGTACAGAAACTCGACTGTATATGCAGACGGGATCAAACCCACATGTCGGGTGTCGTTTAATGTCCCCTTTATGTAACGTCCCCTTTTTCCTACGCCAAATTTCCCAAGGGCCAAGTCGGGTCCAAAATGTGGTTAGACCTAGGGGCTATGGATGCTGGAAGCTTTTGGGAAGGGGCCCCGTGGTTTTAATATCCTATTTTTGCGTTTGGGGGTCACTTTTGGACATGGTGACTCAAAAAGGAAAAAAGTAACTATAGTTACTTTTATGTTAGTGGCACCTCCATGGAATGAAATGCGCCCAGGGTTATGGGGGCTTGTTTGTCAAGGAAAATTATATAAGGAGACGGGGAAAGAAGAAAAGGCACCTTTGTCACATACTTTTTAGCCTCTTTCTTGTGCAACTGTTGTTGTTGCGTATTTTCAGCTTGTGGAGTCAAATCCCACAGGGACCCTAGCTTCGATGGTGAGAGACCCATCCCTAGCTAGTAAGACTTTCTTCGATAGTGAGAGATCTACCCTAGTCTGTCATTCTAGAGCCGCTTTTTGGGCCGTGCTATAGAGATATTACCAAAGGGTTCGGAGGAAGGGTTTTGAGGATTTCTGGGGGCATTTGGGGAGGATAATCAGAGGGCTTCCAGATCAGACTTATGGCAGCCATTTGGGCTGGGCGTGGCAGCACGTTGAAGGCACCTCCATCATTTTCTGACCCCATTCCAAGCGAGGCGACTTGCAACCTTTATTTGAGTGTTTTCCAGTCGTCTGTTTCAGATCTGAAGGTGGACATACTATTTCCTATATCTGTAATTGTTATTTCCAAAGACCCTTATTTTCGCTCTTGTATTTAAAGGGTCACGAATCTCTGAAGGTTTCCAGCCGCCTAGGGCATTCTGTAATTTTCTGGCAACAATTTGATTTGTGTAAAATTCCCAAAAATAGTTTAATTATGTCCTCTCTAATAATATTAAGCTCTCTTTAAATTTTCAAGTGATTTGAGTGGATATCTTGGGAGATATTGATTTTATTTAGTTTGTTGTCCCTACTGCAAAAATCTGCATAAATCAGTATTTTATTTGGCTGCAAGTTTTCAATATTTTGTGCATTTTTAAGTGGTATCCCACAAGGGATATTTCATGTCTGTGTATGCAGCTGCCTGGTTGCATATGCAGGCGGGTGTCTGAATGAGATCACGTGTTTGCAATTTTAGGTCGTGTTTCTGGACTATGTTGTTTAGTCACAAAGTTTTGGAGTTGGTTATTTTTGGAGATTATCGTGAATGCTAAATCAATCAACTAGAGTTTAAATATGGTGTTCGATTGAGAGGAACTATTCTAGGAGTTAATTGATTTATTTTTTTAGATCAAATAAATGTAAAATAGGAGTATGTTCCCATATTTAGTTTTTTCAGTTTGTATTGTCTTTAGTTAGTTAGTACTTCTAAATTTAGTTGTTTTAAGATTAGATTATGTATTTTGAGAGTTCCAAAACATGCAAAGAGTAGTATAAAATCCACTACTTTATAAATTTGTGTAATTTCATTGTAAAATCATCTAGAGTTGAAGTCAATACAAAGAGCAATTTTGTAGCTTTGCAAGTTTTGTAATTTGTTTCTTAATTGTTGGTTCGTGTATTTAGGACCCAGACAATAACCTCTCTCAATTTATCAACTAGAGTTTGCACTTCAATTTTCAGTCAATTTTGTAAGGTGATAGATTGTGTTATGTTTATCTTATTTTCATTAGTGGGTGTTTCTAATGCTTGATTTTGTAGATGTACTTTGTAATCTTGCAATTTTTGGCGATTTAGGAATGTTTGCAAGTGATAATTACTGTATTTTGTGTGTGGAATCTAAATAACGCCAACTAACTGTTAGGTTATTCAACCTCTGTTATATGTGTTGTGGATGAACTATTGTTATTTGTTTAGATGATGCAAAATTATGGTTCCTCTTATATTATAATACCTCCTTAGATTGATTACCTAAGGTTTACATAGAGATGAGTTAATACTAGTTCTAGTTTGCCTTGGTTTTGCATGTGTTTGACTGAGATATAAAGTGTCTTTAATATTTATAAGTTGAAGGAGAATATAGTTTTCTTTTTCGTCGTAGCCTTCCTTTCTTTTGAGTTTTTATGAAGACCCACATTATCTAGAACCATTATAAATACCAATAGGTTGAACCTCATTTCAAATCAAGACTTTCAGGTCTAGAATATAATAAAATGAATGACCATCTAAATAAACAATATCTAAAATCAGAATTGTAATAGGCAGTCTGTCAAGACACATTGGTCCCTCCACACATTAACACTAGGTCGCATGCATCCCAACTGAAGTTAGACGTCTTAGAGTAATCTATACCTTGAATCTACACATCTATCTAAGGTTTTAAAATGGGTGGGAGTGAGAAATCCAATCCCTTTCTCCCTATTTGATAATTGTTTGTTGTTGTGCGCAAAATATTGATCAACAATTTAATTGGCACTAAAAAGAGGGAAACTAAATTAAGATAGTTTGTGAGGACATTTGTGTAAAAATTTTATTCATCATATAAATTTTAGTTGCATGACTATTGTGTGTTCTTGTCGATTATATTCTTAAAGCAATTGGTTTCTCTATTGATTTAAAAGATTCATTTCTAGGCCATTCACACTCATTCCCTTGTTTTCAAGTAGTTATGTGGTCATGGCTTATTTGTATCCTCGTTGGAATTTTTCTCCTCACTTGTATGCACAACAACTATATCATCCTCCTCCTCTATTCACTCCCAATTTTCTCGAACAACATTGATTTGAAGCATATTATGATAGATATGCTATATATGGATTTTTAACTAACACCGATGATTTTGGAGGATAGGGATATGCATTATGTGGAGATAGCTCCATCTCTTATTCTGATCCATATTGAAAGATGCCAAACCTGGATGAAAACATGAAGGAAGCTCAAGAAATGATTGCAAAAATGAGAACTAGACATACGGATTTCAAATAACCATGTTCATGGGAAGATCCTTCACCAAGATGGTACAGTCCTCATAAAAAAACTCATAACATGGAGAGAAACTTAAAGAAGATGCAAGAGATGGTTAAAGAGATAGAGGTTAAATAATCTAGTCCAAGACAACCCTTTCTATGGCATAATATTTCACCAAAATTATATGGTATCTCCACCCAAACACCAAAACCACTGCCACAACAGTTAAATACTCAATCTTTCCTTCATTTTTTAATTCCAAATCCATGTCATTATGCCAAAAATTCCTTTATCCATTCAAATACATGACAGTACTCAACCTTCTTCCACTCATGAGTACACGCAGATATAAACCTATGGCAGCATATAAACGTTTCACCATCTAAAAAGATGAAGAAATCGTAGTAACTTTGGAGAGGTGGCCTAAATATTTGGTAAATAAACAAGAAAGCTTGCAACATTTAAAGGTGTGGGATAGAAACTTTGAGATCCCTAATGTTCATAAAGAGCAATCCATAAGCAAAGCGGTATCCGATTCCCGAGAGGATAGTTATTCAGATCTAAAATATGAAGAGGAAGAATTATTTTCTAATCTCGAAGATATGGATGAAGAAGAAGGACCGATAGAGCTCACAAGTATTGCATTTAAACTCAACAAAAAATTTCTTGCTAACAAGATTTCATATAATGAACAGGTAAATCTAGAGGAGCACGAAAAAGAAGTTGAGACGGAAGCTAATCCATGTGACTAATGAAAAGATCAACCTTCTACACTAGAAAATTTTGAGAGCTTCATGCTTCCAATTGAAGGTGTATATGATGATCAAGCTTTATCTAAGCCTACATGGGAAGTAATTATGGAAGAAATAGTGGGTTTGACAAAAATCCAAGTCAAGGAAGATGAGTTTGCAAGATTTGACACTCAAGCTAAACACCAAAAGGAAGAAACAATGCATTGCATAGGAGTAGATTCTGAATAGATTTTGGAAACTCATTCATTAATAAAAGTTGTGGATTTCGTACAAGAAAATATTGTTAATAATGTGGATTATTTGAATGTAGATTTATTTATAGATTCAGAGGAGTCTTTAGAGACCAAATAGAAGGACAAGTTGGAGTTTACCATTGTAGATTCAAAACATGTTAGGAAATCAGCCTTTACATTGGGTAATTATTATGAGTTAGTAATTATTGAATGGTAAATAAGCTCTATTGGTTATGTTGTTATGTCTTATATATTTACAAATAGTTTATTCTTGGGCCTTTTTAAGGAGTTGTTATAGGAGCTCCTATATTTTAGGAGTTGTAACTCCTATATATTTGTAACCTATGAATATGAGAAAGATGTGTGAATATAATTGCCGTGATTCAATTCTGCAACTCTTCCCAAATTCTATATTTGGTATCAGAGCAATTTATTGTCTTGGTTTTATAATGGAGAACTAATTTTATATGCAGGGGCAACTCTAATATTCTGTGTTGTCATGTTCTATAAAACTCGTTTGTTGATTAAAACATCATTGTAGAGTGGTATATTTGTGAAGTTTGATTAGATTAAGTTATTTTGTAAACTTGTGGGTGTATATTTTTTTTGTCTCTCAGATTTGCCAAGAATTTAAGAATGAAGCGTGAACGTCATTATACAGAAAGAGAGCAGCTTTCTAATTGTTAATTACCAATACACGATCTCCTGCTTGGACGATTTGTATCTTCATCTTCAACATTGCACTCCAGTCTGCTACGTGGTGGACATTATCAAAGCTGCAGCCCATATCTCTGTCTGATATATGCATTATGATGGGTTTGCATGAGCCAAGTATTTCCTTGGTAAAATTTGAATATTTCTCAGAGCATTGGCTTTGAGCGCATCTGCATACATTGGAACGGGTTGCATTACACTTTTGTATCCTTGATTCCTCTCACAGCGTATTCGCCACTAACATTGCATTAGACGCCACATCATTCGCCAATCTTGGTACGTGTCATTCAACTGTTGTGCAAACTCGACCTGAGAACTCTAGTTGCTGGGGAATCAATTATTTATTGATCAAGTGAGATTTGTTCAGTGGAATGTCGACAAACACTTCAAACCTTTAGTGTCGACATCTCAGAGCATTCACAAATGAAAAAGCCTAAAATGTCAGGTCTGATATTTGCGTGAAAAGAAATTCTTGATTCATGTTTTTGGTACATAAGTTTTTATACCTAATAACTACTAGCTATCGTACGTAAAGTGTACGATGTGAACGCCGAAAGGGATATACTGAAGAAGAAAAATAAGATCCAGAGGAACAAAGGGAAAAGAAGTGTAAATTTTAGTGGCTAATCTTCGTTAATTCACGAATATTTGAGTTTTTCAAAAATTGGATTTGGCTAATATTTGGGGGTTCTGTTGGTTACTAATTTGCCTAAATTTTCTATAAGTTAGTTTTTGGGTTGATTCACCTAACATTTACAATAATAGCCAATTTTTTATATCCAAATCGGCTTTACTGTATGCACAAAAATGGAACTTACTACTGGTCGGTAGCCTAATGCTACCAGCGAATAGTTGTTACTGGCTGACAATGTTTCCTTTCAATTCATGGCATTCACCAAGATTTCAAAAGTCATTTATAGAAATTCACCAAATAATATCTATGGTTAGTTTTTAGGAGGGGTCTTAAAATTTACCCTAGTCAGAAAGGAAGAGGATATTAGAAAATGACATTCGAGGGTGGAGAAGTGAAGGAAAAATGGATGCGGAAACATGGATCCCCAATGAAACTATATTGTCTACAAAGTGCATGATTTTTATGTCAATCAAACGATGGAAAAAACTTGTGTTGTGGAAGACAATGACGACATTCTAGAGGGAGATATCTGAAAATGCAAGGTGCGGAGATCATTTTCAGTGGGAAATTGTAGGTCAATAGCTGTAGGCGATGTTGTGATTCAGGGTAAATTTTAAGACCCCTCCTAAAAAATAACCATAGATATTACTTGGCAAATTTCTATAAATGACTCTCAAAGTTTTGTTGAATTTCATGAATTGAAAGGAAATGTTGTTGACCAATAGAAATTGTTGGGTGCTAGCATTAAGCTACTGTCTGGTAGAAAATTTCTCTTTTGTGCATATGATAAAGGCGATTTGAATATAAAATTTTGGCTATTACTGTAAACATTAGGCGAATCAACCCAAAAAACTAACTTGAACCTAGAAAATTTAGGTGAAAGAGTAAGCGACCTAACCCTCAATATTAGACAAATCAAAATTTCAAAAACACAAATATTCATGAATTAATGAAGATTAGCCACTAAAATTTACACTGTCGTGATTTCATTTTCAAAGCCAACATAAGCTTAGGTGTTTGTGTGTGACACATCTATTGGCTCCCTTCCCTGATTTTTCCAGCAACCTCCACCATAACAAGTTTTGTTGCAGTGGTGCACACTAGTTGTTAGAGGGCACCTTCGCAAGCGCATTTATTCAAGTTTTTGGTTCATTTGTGGGGGCCTTCGAACTCCACACCGAGAGCGGTCAACGTCCTTAGCCACTTATAGTCAACTGATAACTGACCACACAATTTCCACAACATCACATTTCGATGGACTCCAATTGACAGTTAAGATTCGTCAGATGACATTAATACACTCCTCCACATCTACAACATGCATTTGCTCGTGCAACTTGACTCTATGGGGGGTATCAAGCTTTCCATTTGTAAAAAAAACTTTCAACGTTAAAAGACATAATTTAGTCAAATTTTGGAAATGATTTTTGTATTTCTTATATGAGAGTCGATAATGAAATATAGACACGAAATGTGTTCCTTTCCCGATTACAGTTTTCCTTGATAAGGCCTTCTAGATACCTATATATGGTGGTTCAGTGTGAGCCTCCACAATTAGATCATAGATATTAGGAAAAGCTTCAAATAAATATTGACTTGGCACGTGTCGGTTATGTTTTTGAATTGCAAATAGTGCCACTCTTCGCGAAATGCTTTACACGTGTAAGATGTTTGAAATGCATGAAGACTGTCCCACGCGCAAGCTTCTACTAGAAGTACACACTTTAAATACCAAGGCTACATCGACCTGCAATGTAATCCCAATTTCATCTAGGCACTCGACATTAACACATAAGAAAAACTATATTTGTTTGTACACAGCTTCCCCTAAGACAATTAAGCCAAAGTATGAGTGTTTTCTTGGGCATATTCAAGCCCGACGAGGGTAGGCTTCATTTTTGTATGCAATGCCTCTCATGGGAGTGGCAGCGGGATTGGGAGTGGGAGAGGGAGTGGGAGTGGGAATGGGAATGGGAGTGGGAAGTTGTGAATGAGATGAGAAAGAAGGTGGTGCTAGTGGTGGATGGATCTCCACAGTCGAAGACAGAAATGTCGTGGCCTCTGTCATACCTTGTGAATAAGGTGGACACGCTCATATTGCTGCATGTTCTACACACCAAGTTTGAGCACCTTTCCCCCTGTAAATGTGAACTTGAGTGCCTCTACCTTCGTGAAAAGGCTTAATTTTCGCATGCAATGCCTCACGTGGGAGTGGCAGTGGGAATGAGGGTGGGAATGGGAATGGGAGTGTGAAGTCTTGAATGAGATGAGGAATAAGGTGGTGGTAGTGGTGGATAATTGTCCATAGTCGAAGACAACAATGTTATGGGCTCTGCCCTACCTTGTGAATAAGGTCGACACACTCATATTGTTGCATGTTCTAGACACCAAGTTTGAGTGCCTCTCCCCCTGTAAATGCAAACATGAGCGCCTCTACCTTCACAGGGGCGACATTCTTGACTCCATGCGAACCTGTGCAGGTCGACTCACCCTCATGTATTCTTAGCTGACGATTACTCCAACACATGCCAGTGGCAAAAGGTGCTTATCCCTTTTGGCGTAATTACAGACTCTGCCACATAGGAATACAAAAAATTCCACTTAGGAATACAAAAATTGCCACGTAGGAATACAAAACTTATGCCAAAATAGGTCACTTCTTCCGTATTCACCCATCTTTCATTGAATATTAATCGACACCTAATCTGCCACATGTACCCATTACACTCGGAGATGTCTGGTATTTTTTTAACGATTTTACATGCTAAACAAAAATATAGCGTAGATTGGTCCATACGTAATTATTTTGGGTGCCCATTAATTACTATTGTCTTGCAAATATCTGAAGTACAAATTAATTGTTGCAGCGCTAATGTAAATGCGACTGAATGACTGCATGTAACCCCATTAAAAACACACTCTCCATGTGTTCGTTGTTGGATATCTGTGCTCCACCTCTACATGAACGATGAGCATTACTACATACTGAACGCCGATGTACGACGCCACTGATTCAGTCATATGAGATGCCAATCCAGTTTGGAAATGTCTTTCAGCGTAAACGACGTCAGTGAAGCCAGCCAGCGGCTAAGCTTCACAAACGACCTAGGAATCTTTAGAAACAAGCCAATGCCACGTCACACACTACCCATGCGCCAATGTCACAAAGCCGCAGATGCAGACTTGCAGAGTGTAACGTATGGAAAAGCAGTCCAACTTGTCAAACCTT
The DNA here is from genome assembly GCA_019776745.2 of Taxus chinensis. NCBI lineage: Eukaryota > Viridiplantae > Streptophyta > Pinopsida > Cupressales > Taxaceae > Taxus > Taxus chinensis. Next base: position 42,561,232 of record CM034152.1, on the reverse strand, counting down.
AGTACAAATGACACGTCTGCGCCACGCCAGGGTGGGGATCCGTATGGCGGAAAACAAAAAAAGACTTCCACGTCGACGTGTGACCAACCACGCATACACATCATCTCGTGACCCCACCTTCTCACTTTCACACAAATTACCACTTGTCAACCCTTTTACAAACCATCCCTAGACAAAACCCCTAATTTATCTCCTTACCAAATCCAAATATTCCACACTTTTTTATTATTATAATTATTAAAATCGGTGTGTGTCGCACCATCAGGAGTTTGTCCTTAGTTAGAGCTTTGTAATTCTGAATCAATAGATAAATTTTAATTTCCTCAAGAGTAACATGTTCAAATCCTATGATTTATCTGCAACATACATTGAGGGCTCAGTGTGCGTTGCTCTAAGTGGGATTGATCGTTGGTGCTCATCTTGTGAATTAACAAAAATAATATTTTTTTTGAAGACAATATTAATTCCAAGATTTTAATGGCTCATTAAACCCACTCTTTACATTTTCTTTTATTAAGTAAAGATTATGGAAATTGAGTTTTAGTGGGTATATATGGGAGCAATTTTGAGTGATATATGATATTTATACTAAAATATGTTAGGTTTCACGATATTATTAATATAATTGTTGATTAATATATTGATTATATCCTTTTTTGTGATTTCTTAGTATCAAAAAATAGTCTTCATTCCATTTTTATTGATCTCGAAGCTTGCACGAACTACATGCACAAAATTCTTAGGCTTTGTTGTCAAGGACTAAGGCATTTCCATTCTGCCAAATTCACTCGAGGCATGATTCCGACCTCATCCCTTATTACTTAGTATCCCCTGAGATTTATACTTTGGTAGGCGACGACATGTAGTGCCCACCTTTTACACACCCAAATACAACAGTAAAATACCAGGATAATTTTTTTTTTTGACTTACATTGCTCATGACACACAACACAGTAAGGGCTCCGAGTACAGAACTCGACACACATGCGACAATCACATAAGTCATCGACTTACATAGACACATGCAAACGACATCGGCATGTCGATACCACACTTTTCCCAACGAATGAATACTAGCAAAGACCCAACCACAAGAAACGTGACTTTAGGAACGACGAACCCACGACATATCATTACTTTAAATGTATTTTAGTTGCGGCTAACTTTCCAAGATCCTTATTAGGTAAGCATGATTTTCTCCCTTTTTCCACCTACATGTTCTAAAAATTCGTTTCACAGATCACATATTGTTCAACCATTTAATTTGCTCTTTACCCTTATGACAAATCTTCATAACTTACATAAGTATTCACCATATTTCAAAATGCCTACAAGATTTTAATTTTCTCATTCTTAGGTTAAGATTAGGCTTCCCAAAATGCTTATTCAAAGTTTAGAATTTAACCTTGTTACACAAGAGAACCTAACGTGATGTCAGGATGAAATCTTGGGATTAAGGAAGACATAGATTGACATAGCTTTTTCCCCAAGAACATCCATCGATCACGGAATAGTTATTTCCTTGCCATTATCATTATAGTACAATTACCTGCTGAATCCCAAATTTGAATTATATATATATACATCCTTTGTTTTCTCGAAGTTTGATCACACCATTTGACAATTCATATTCTTTACAACGCATGAAAAAGTTTAATTAGGTTATGAGGACTCCAAGATTGACCTTAGTCCTAATCTCCAATCTCGTGTGCAGCATCATATGATATGCTCTTATATCGTACGAAGGTCTCGTTCTTAGCATCGTCTTAAAACAAAAGAGTTACGACAGCACTTGTCTGACATCATAAGGAAGTACAAGGCTAGGAACATTAAAACTACACATAACCACAAATGATCTATGTTCACGAAGGTCTCATATCCTTGCATAGCATGTTTCCGCATAAGGAATATTCTTTCTTCCTTAATGCCGTAGAATGACATAACAAGGGATTATGAGACAAGAATGCAGTTTCTAAGGTTCTCTAAAAACAACCTCTTCCAACACAATTTCGTATGCAAGGAGTTAGATTATGGTTTTCTAACCACAAGTGAACATCCTAGTCAATTAGGGTTTAGCCCCATTCCAATTTTTCACTTAGGGCTTTACGCTCTCTTAAAGATTAGATTAAGGTTTTAAACATATTCACCCTATAAACCCTCCGTAAGAGATCAAAGCACTCTATTGTCACTAGCCAAAGATGGCACCTATAGCTAGGAGGATCTATTCATAAGCAAAATTTTAAGTGATAGAACCACTATTTCACTAGCTCCAAGATGTCATCTGGATCTCACAAGAAATTCATTCGATGCAGAAGATTTATTTGACTGTGTTGCTCCTATGTGTCTAGTTTATGTCGATGTCACCAAACGTACCTATAAGACGATGAACCCCTCTTCTTGGGATCTTATTTGCCTAAACCAAGGTGCTCCATCGGGTGAAAAGGTTAAGTTCGTTCTACTGATTTAAATTTCTTATCAGGTAAAAGGGATCACACATGCAGGCAAGTCAAGCACGAATATTTTATTAGGGTTCAGTGTTCCCATTAAAACTCTTTATTACGTTTACAAGGTAAGAAGATGACCCAATGATTAATTTAATTGTTGATTGAATGCTGAAAAAGTACTACAATATATTAACTTCAATTTCAACTTACTATGTATAAATCAAACACTTTTTGCCATACACAACTAAGAAACAAAGTAAACCGGTGATTAGATGCACATTCCCTAAGTATCCCTAAAACTGACATATCATGCATATTAACAAATTTCATTTATAACTTTTTGGTAACAAGAGACTGCATTAGACAGTTATTCATTTTACAATGACCTATAAAAAAATTACAATAATAATAATTAAATTACACATCGCCTTTTTCGTCGTCGAACTTCCATCCTGCAAAACCCACGTGAGCATGATATCAGCGATAAATCACTGGCATGGCATCCACCCTAAAACAATCATAATTATCATTTTTCAGTTCCCATTTACATTTGACAATAATTACAATATGCAATCGAAATAAATAAAAAGGTCTAGAAACAGGTAATCATTGCATTTCGTTTTTCTTCATTTTATAAACTCAGAAGAGAGAGAGAGAGAAAGGAAGAGAGAAAATATCATTTTGTCTAAAGTTCCAATACACACAAGTTTCATTCTAGTGTTTTAAATAGTTATTTACGTGTGTTGAAAGTTTTCAGGTCGATTTGGCAACCCTACGAGGGTCCGCAACTTTCTAATTTTACATTTTCTCACTAGTTGCAAAACGTACAAAACGGGCTTGGAGGCTAAGAAACTGCTTCCAAAGGTTATCTTCCAATGAGCACGCACGTCATGAATAACTTTCTACATGTCCCCAGATATACCAAGAATTCATAGCAACTGACGGAATTGAAAAAGAGCACACGGTTTGCGTTTGGCGGTTAGTTCTCCGGGGCCACTGGTCATAGTTCACCCAGTTATAAAATGCCAAAAGTTAACTCGAGGGCCCAGAAAACCGTGTCCATAACTGACGTTCGAAGGAGAAGCATGCAACGAGACATCTCCTACTAGTTCCCCTACATAAGGAGAGTTCATCAGAATCAACGGGGCTGAGAACTAGTAAACCATTTTCAAATGGCGACAAGTTTTCTGGAGCGACAAGACGAAACTGGACCAGTTTGACCTCATCAAACTACGACCGGAGGCCTACAAAATGGCTTCGCCAAACTATCCCGAAAAGTTCTCTTTCCTATACTGAATGTCTCATGCATTTTTCTAATATAATCGCTAGAGGTTTGTTAAGACGGGAAGTGATTTCTCTTTCCGGGTTTCAATTGGCGATCCAAAACGAAAGCCAACTTTCTAGTTTTAACAACTTTCTACTGTTGTAAACGAGTGTAATAGGGCTCCTAGAAGAGTGTCAAAAGGATGTCATATGATCGTTTCGGGTCAAACCAAAAATCAAGGCGACTCCTCGTATACCAAGGTACCCGAATGAAACTTCACATCTCGTTTCTAGAGTTGCGAAGGGTACTTAGTGAGTCTCCGAAAATTGCAAAATTTAACTATTTTAAGCAGGAAGAAGGTCAACTTAATCAATGGAGAGTCAAATTTGTCTGGTCGATAAAACGATATTGAAGCGATCAAAAGAGTAAGAATTTTCTAGATCATCTCGAAGCGAGGGTGATAGTTCATGTTTTAAAGTAGGCGAGTTATAATGGCTTCGAGAGCTGCGACACGACACTTTATTGTTTTGCAATGAGTTGAAGGGACATTTAACTGTATTAAAAGTCCTAATGATTTAAAATTTTATTTAATTGCAAAAGAAAACTAAAACACGAGAATTATGAGAGGTAAGGGAAGAAGGACCATGCCTGGGGAACGAAGTCGGTCAAAGCCGCAGGCTTGGGTTCAGTCTCTTGCTTGGCACTTCGTCAACTAGACCACGAGCTTCCCCAGCTCCACCATTTAACATACATGTCTTATGGATTCGACCCACCACTTGCTGAGCATGATCAAAGGGTTTCTTATTGTTGTTGTTTGGATAGGATGATATCTTCCTCCTTTTGTGCGTAGCCTCAAATCTTGCAACCATTAGACCAAGATCTTTGAAGGCGTTTAGTCAAACACTTCACATGCCTTAAGCATGCCTCCACATTTTGCACATTCTCATGTGCTCATCAAAACCAGCAACATAATGATTAATTTTCGGCATGATTCTACAAGAGGCACTCATGCCAACGAAGTATTTACAACCCTCATGCACTGAACACGCATGGCTGAAGGCCAGTTAAACAAAAATGAAGCTTACATGGTCAGGGTAAGTTCTAGAAGACCACATCTTTTGAGGCATTCTGCCAAACACCTCTCAGTCCCTTTGCTACACATTCATTTTGAGCATATGTTGCCATCATGGCATTCCATGAGACAACATTTCTTTGAGGCATTTTTATCAAACAGTTTAATGCCTTCTTAATAGACCCATTTTTTTGTTTATCTTGCTACCACTGTAGCCCAGGAGGCCACATATCTTTCAGGTATTTTGTCAAACAGTTCACCTGGGTTGTGTATGCCTTCACATTTTGTATATGTGCTAAACTGGGCACTAAATGCATTTGTTTGGAAAGGTTCCAAATGCGGTTTCAACAAAACCATTTTGTGCAAAACCCGAAATCATTGCAGTCCATGGAACTGCATTTCTGCCACGCATTTAGTCGAACAGGTCGCATGCTTACACGTTTTACATACGCCTCTACTATGGCACTTGCAACTGCAACATCTGACAAGGTTCCAAGGCGTTTTTGACCTTGAAGGGAGCCCACGCAGGCCTGGGCGCGGGTTGGAAGAGTGTTGGCTGCATTGCAAAAAGAACAGACACAAACCCCTTCATTTTTTCATTTATTTCCCACGCAGGTAAGTGGCGCGGCCTGGAAGGAAGCTGGAAACAGCTGTGGAGTCTGGCTTGCATGGATCGATGCATTTGCATGGAAGTCTTCAAGGCCATTTCAACAAACTCATTTTTTTGTGCACAGAACCTGCGCCCCAAGCCAGCCACCCATTCCAAAAGCAGCGACCAAACCCTAACGTGAAGTTTTGGGGCTTTTTCCGCCCTTCTTCACTTGCCCTAATCCACCCCTTTTTACGGCTTTTCGATTTTAATTTTTTTTTAATTCCATATATATATTTTTATCTATTTCTTTTTGTTTGTTTTTTTTTAAATCTAAAAACATCCTAAAACCCTAAATTGAAGTAGACAAATAAACAAAATATAACTTAAAGTCAATCCATTACCAGAGGTGAGATTTCGACACAAAAGTGACTGATCGAAGCTGGCGATACGAGATATAACAGTATTACAAACATTATTATTATTATTTTTAAATTTTACAGCTTAATAATGATAATAATTATTAATCCTGTTAATGTCGATGGTCCGACGAACTCGAAGAGCCGAGAACCAAATTTTCTTTTAACCATATAACTATCCATGACGCTACGGGGGCCACAGCTTGGGGTGTCAACATGACCCGAAGGGCAAGAAGGAGAGAGAAAGTGAACAATCTTCTCTGCGACCTGGACACGGTCAACATCGGTCAACGAAAGCACACACACACCGGTCTCCCAGACTTAGCAACAAGGTGGGTAGGTTAGGGACTGGGAAACATTGAACGGGGCATTACATGAGACAACACTTTTTACACCATCATACATACCATTAGACTACACCCTATTTGATTCCATTCATTTTTTTAAATACATGTCTTACTATTCAGAGTCAGATATACCACCTTTGTGTATTTTAGAATTACCATTACAACTACTAAAAACCTCATTCTCAAATTACCTTCGCTACATCTTGAATAATAAAACCCAAAATACATTAAATCACATATAATATGAATACCAATATCAATGATAATAATAATAAGAATAATAATAATAATTGGTTTTACATTCCAAAAGGTTGAATGTTGAGTTTTTGGGTCTGCAAGTGACTTCTAACATATGATAGTGTCTCGTACTCCTAATATACAAGAAGTACCGGACTCTACTCCAAATATGATATGTACATATCCTACTGCAAGATTCGATCTTGTGACCTCTTTTTCAAAAACATGTACGGTCCTTTTGTGTTACCAACTTATATACCAAAACTTACAATTAAAAAAATTGTCGTGGATCATTATAACTTAATGACTATATCCTACATTACTTATAAGTTAAAACTATAATGATTTTACTAGCAATCGCATGTGTACAATGCAATGTGAATGCTGAACGGTATATGTTATTTGTTTTAGAGGGATAGTTATTACTTTTGTAGTTGATGTTGATAATGGGTGTGATTGATTTTGTAAGTGTAGATATATAGATGAACCACTTCATTTAAAGGTTCCATCTCTACATTTCAAACTTGTTACAAATTTGTACATAAACATTTGCAAATCTCATATCATGAGTGGTAGCATTTTTTGACTATTTTATTTGAACTAAACATGTTACATGAAGACTTTCGTACATGTGCAGATTTTATATCATGAGCGGTAGCCTTTTGTGGCCAATTTTTTTCCCACTAAACATGAATACATTTGATATCATTTTGGATAGTTAATTACTTTTGTAATTTATGTGGTTTGTAATTATTTCGGGGAAATTGTGTTAGTGTTGCAGCGCTTATTTGGTTGTTCTTTTGTTGAAAAAACCTTTTTTGTACAATCGATAAGGGGTGGGATTGATAGTGGTAGTGTAGGAATATAGATGAAACATTATATTGATTTGTTCTACGTGTACATTTAAATTTGTTACAAATTCGTACATATACGGTTGCAAATCTTATATCACGACATCTGAACTAAACATGTATACATGAAGACCTTTGTACATTTGCAAATTTTATATCATGAATGGTAACCTTTCGTGGGCAATTTTATTTTCACTAAACATCAATATATTTGATACCCCTTGAATGACACTGTCGTGTTGGTGATTGTTCCTATAACACCATTTACGAGGCCTGTGTCAACACATAAATTAGCAATAAGCATTTTTTTTTTACATAGCATAAATTTTTGTTCCAGTTGATCATCATCAGGATCTCATGTTGAGGCTCGCCTGTTACTTTCAACAATGGATTGGATGATTGGAACGTTCAATGCTTTCAACATCTGAAGGTTGTGGGACTCCACGAGATTGTTTTTTGCAAACAAATGTGGTACGTCCTTAAAAATGTTGAGCTCCTACTGAGTTAGATGTGAGTCAGTGCAATACATTAGGAGTTCCCATTCCTCAATAAGAGGAGTTAAATCTCACATGTGGAGGAGTAAATTTCGGAATGAAACTTTTGCATTGGTTGTTCCTTGTTGTCGAAATATTGTTTTCAATGTAATGGAAGAATGAAATCCCTTCCAAAGGCTAGCTCCATAGGGATTATTTGCATAAAGAGGACTGTCCAAAACCAGTGGTTATTGGCCGAGATCGCCGAGGAGGATGACAGATCTGTTCCCAAATTCATATTTTTTTGAATGTGGGAAAGCTTCGCATAGTCTGTTGTGAATTTTCTTAGCAACTTTGGGTCGATAAAACTCATTCCATCAATAAAAACATATTCTATATGTTTTAGTGACTCTTGAAAAGGTGATAATGCATGGCCTTCAAGGGGTTTCAGGTCTTTGATTGGAATACAAAGGGTTGCATGGATTATGGATGTAGAGATGTTGAATGCTGAAATACTGGTATCGGCAAGCAGAAGGAGTGGTGAGGGAGATGTGGTTGTTGCTGGTGTGAATGAATTTTGGATTTTATTTATCAAAAATGATTTTCCTGTGCCAATTGTTCCTTGAGTTATCAATCTTAGTGGAGGTAGAAGGGTTTTGTTTACTAAATGGTGTAGTTTGGTATCAAGAGCTAGTTGTTTTGAAGACAAAGGAAGTGTGGAAGATGGTGGTGTGGTCTGCATGTTGGTGGTTAATTGTGTTTGTCTTTTCTCTCTTGATGAATGATGAATCGGTTATCTGCAAATTAGGTAGAATGTCATGTATGTTCCAATTATTGTGTATATCGAAATATCATTTCCCCAACATTTCAAGACTGTCAAGACCTGTGTTGTTTCCCAGATGAAGTTGTGCGAAGACATGTCATTCATGCAATGGTTCATGTTGAATACTGCATTCGACCTTAGAGTCAGAACTAACCTCTGTAGCATGTCTTGTATCTGTGGTAATGCGTAAAACATGCCACGGTCTGTAGTTGTGCTTGAACAAGTTACAAGCATATGTTTGAACCAATTGTTTTTTTGCAGATGTTTTAAGCAATTGTTTTTTACAGATGTTTCAACCAATTGTTTTTTGCCTAGATTAACTACACACACAGTATAAAAATTTACAAATCCAACATAGTAGAATAAAAGAGTTTGATAGTTTATTAGTGAAAAATATCATAAATCAAATTGTAAAGCACAGTTTGAATATTACCTCTGTTTAGATTAATAATGAAGAATGAAGGGAAAAAAATCCCTTTTAGGTTTAAGGGGAGTGACAAAAAAGAGGAATCACGGGGTAAAAGAAGAACAAATCAGGTTTTCACAATTGGCACTTGCAAATATGCCCGGAGAAAATTTGAAGTACCTACCCAAGAAGAGAGTCTCCAAGAGTAACTTGACTATGCCCAATCATGTATTCTTATTGGGTTCAATATAAAGGGAGCGAGTGGAAATTGCAAATGAAAAATTTATTCTCAATCGAAAATGGTCAAGGAGAGTGAATATATTAAATAAAGGATAAATCTTACTACTCTCTAATTTTAAATGATCTTTTTTCACAATTCATATAAACAAATGATTCCAGGCCTAAAAATTGACAAGATTTAAGGCAAAATAAGGGAAGTACTTGTTGTATATGCGACCGCTGATATTCTTGGGATGAATCTCCATTTTTACTCTGAAGAAGACCTAGACGTCATGCCTTCGTGAAGGCAATCACATTAACTAATTAAATATCCATGAATACCTAAGTAAAGAAGAGAAAATGTTTTGGTTTGGAAAGGATTTACATTCGAAGTCTAATAGCCATTATTCACAGAAAAAATAAAACGATTCCTCGGCACTTGGACCCTATGTCATCCCGACTTGTGTAACAGAGCAAAACCAAAATCATAGAGATTTGTCGGGTTTAAACCTATAATTTTTTTTGGTTGTTCCAATGGTGGATTTGCCCTGTGACGGAGATGCGGTTTACATGCTTTACAAGGTGGTGCTACCAAATTTTGATGTTTTACTACGCAATAGTTGTGTGAGCACCTAACATATGCAATGTCTTAAGGACCCCATTGACAGTTGTACTCGCTGGCGATCGGTTATGTCCTAACTATTCAAGCACCAATGAAGAACACCCAAATGATGTTCAATCTTCTTGTGTTGGGTAGGTAAAAATATATGCACTATGTTGAAATCATCAGAAAACACATGTTGTGGAGGCGATCGGAGCTAAAGTTGTCCTCCACCAAAACGCTAGACATGAGCTTACGATATCAAACCAAAACAGAGCTGAAAAATGTGTTAGATGCGTGTATTTAAAGGTTATTGCATGCAAAAACTTAAAAATAGCAAACTTGCCACAACATGCAAAATTGGAAAAATCAAAAATAACAAATCTACGAAAAATAACAGAGAAAAACTCAAAACTATCATTTAGGCCGTCAAATTTAACATAGTCCCATGAATGTCCGCAAAATCCTTTCCCATAGGGGGAACGCCTTCAACATAATAAAGAGGAGATTTTTTTTCTTAATAAAGCATCCGATGCTTATAATAAAACAAAACTTTAAATTTAAAGTTAATCTCAAATGATTACATCACCTTATAATAATAAAATAATATATAATTTAATGCTATAATAATTGTAGTAGAGAAAAGTTTTTAAGTGTATATTTTATCAATTTTAAGAATTAAATTTAATCGCCAATGGGGTTTGGGTGGATCAGTTATGACAGACGGTTGTGTCCGGATCCACCCAAGTCCAAATCCCGTTAGGCGCAATCCCTTCGGGGTGGTTTACCGGTGGTGGTGGATGTCGCATCACTGATGGATGCGGCTCATGGTTTCGGCTGGTGGTTCTCAACGATGGTGGAATTTGTATTGTTGACATTGGCATTGGTGGAAAATTGCATCGTCAGTGCGGGCTCAGTGGCCGCGGTGGTTTGTGTTGGTCTTAATTGCAATATCTTGTCTGAGGACATTGTTGTAGGGTGGGGCCCCACCAACCCTCCAATTCATAGCTCTGGTCTAAAAGCGTTTAACAATAATGATAAAAAAAGAATTAAATTTAATCTTTAATTCTGTGTTGGTTATTGTTTTAAGTGGTTCATGTTGCAAGTTTAAATGTAATGATTTATTCGTGGTAAGCAATGAGGACCCTGTGCTTGTTTCAGTTCTATAACTCGAAGATTAGACAAACCTTAATTTCCTCTAATTATCTACGACCCAAAATTAATCTCACCAAAATTTTGAGAATTAGTATGGGCCAATTAAACACAGTAACACGGGAGTGTTTTACTCTGGTAAAAAAAAAGCATGAGAGACTCTGGGTGTACATGGTAACCATTACATTACAGCATGAACCTCTTATATTACATCTGCATTTATGGCATGCATCTCCTGCACATTCCCAAAGTGGGGCCTCAGAATTTACCTAAATTCAAAGGGATTTTTCAAATGCCCCTTACATATATCTTTACAATGATTACATTTTTAAGACTGCTAATTGATCTGTACACATAACTCTGCTCTTCATTTCAAGCTCAAAAGTTATGAGCTTCAAATGTGAATTATTGCTTATGATGTCTACAACTATGAATGATGTTCATTAGACATTTTATGGTGGTAGAAATTATTCTTTCATCTTCTACATGATAGAACAGGCATTTGGATTTTCATCACTGAATAGCTGAGGGGGATAGACATGTTCAATCACATATTTGGGAGCACTAAATTCATATTTCTTTTTTTTGAGTGTTAACCACCACTGGCTCATCAGCACCATCCTTCTTCTCTTCTTCTTTCACGGACTCATCCCCTGCATCTTTTTTCTCCTCCCCCTCAACTTTTTCACCATCTTTTTTGGCCTCCCCTACTTCACCTTTCTCACCCTCTTTTTTCTCATCTGCTTTTGGTTCCTCCTTTTTTTCTTCACCTTCCTTTTTATCACCACCATCATCTTTCTTTTCTTCATCTTTTTTGGTCTCCTCTGCTGGTTTTTTATCATCCTCTTTCTTGGTGTCATCTGTCATCTGGTTTCTTTTCTTTATCTGTTTTCTGGGGTGGTGGTACTATTTGGGCATGCTTCCCTGCCCTTCTGTACAGATATTCAACCAGTTTCTTGGGCTCCATTGTTCCCTTTACTGTGACATTATTGTTTGTGAAATCAGAATGTACAGCCTGAACGCCTGCAGCAGATCACATGACAGTAATTATAATTCAACAATTGGAAGCAAAATAGGCTCAATGTACAAGAAAAAAACATACTGTCATGGCCATATATATTTTCCATAATGCTTAGAAAGAAGAATAAAGAAAGAGACTTGAAGTTTTTCTGTCAACATCCACTACATCATTAAGGATTGCGTTTTGGGTCTTGCTATCTTCTCTGTTTATACAATATAATGTACCAAACCTTGACCATGCAGGGACTGTCTCATCTCAAAATCTTTATTAAAAATCCAATTAAGAATAACCGATATGATTTGCAGGAAGCCCCTATCTAGTCGGTGCATTCGCACTATTTTCAACTGTTTTCCACAGTCAATGCGTAAAACTCCTGTTTACCACTTTTGCGTGTGGTTGACGGTTAAACCACAGACAGTCAAAGCGGAAGCATGGGTTTTTTATGCTCAGCCTGATTTGCAGCTCTAGTACATAGGTTTTCATGGATCTACACAAGCGTCAAGATTACAATAACATCAAATAGGTACTGAGTACAGCATTCTAAATACTTGTTAAAGCTTAAATGACCATACCCAAATATCATTATTACAGGTATAACTACCACCTGATCTGAATATTCCCCACAGTAGCAGCCTTTCAGGTCTGAATTGTTGTAAGGTACACTAATGGGAATTCTGAATTTGAATAATCTCACAATATGCACATCTAGTCAAGCATTACATGTCCAAAAGCAACAACACAAAACTTTCGGCTAATATGAAAATTGGCCACAGTAGCAGTCTTTCATGAAAGAGTTCATCCAGCTGGCATGTTTGGCTGATATTCTATTGTCGATGTTTATTTGATGGGCTGTTTACCACTTTTTGTACGTTTGAGAGTTAAATCATGGAAAGCCAAACGAAACACACTGACGACTTATGCTCAATCGTCTTTCAGGCTTTCTGAATCGGTATACAATCTACTTATGAGAAATCTAAATTGAAATAAGCCCCCACAAAATCAAAATCCAATTAAGCAGCTCTGTTGTGTAATTACAACTTTACATGGGTGATCAATACTCAACATCAAATAGTTGTTGAGGAAACCATTAAAAAACTTATTCAAATTATACCTAAAAGTATTAATTTAAGCATATAAGCATGTATGTTGTTTTGAATATATTCTCCACAGTAGCAGCCTTTCGGGTCTGAATTGTTTTATAGTCCACTTACCCATGGAAACACTAAATTACAAAAATGTATGCATACTTGTAGATGCGTTCTAATGATTTTCACTGATATGAATATATTATAAACGTATACTTCTTATACCTTTCATTTTAAAAATAGCCCTCTGAACTCTTTGAGCACACCCTTCACAATCCATGTTAACCTTCAGCACAACCATTACCACCTCCGGCTCGAACACAACAAAATTAATTTGAAGAATGATCAGAATTCTCTCTTAAACATACCAAACAACTACAGAGAAAAAGATAAAGAAGGTCATCATAACTCAAAAAATAGTACTTGGGTTCAATAAAACAAAAATACCTCTGGTTTTTTACTCTGTTTCTCCTCTTCGACCTTGTTCTCCTTCATGGGCAATGGAGATAAAATCTCTGTTCTTTTTTCCACACTTCTTTTGCAGTCTCTCACATAACTTTAAAGGATCCACATTACCCTTCACAATAACCAAATTGAGCTCCATATCAATCTCCACAACTTCCACCCCTGCTTACACACCAGAGCGGTTCAAGACCATTCTGATCCAAATACATGATCTGTCTCAAAATCAGAGAAAAATAGCAGAGAGCATTGAGAAACGACCTTTAAAATTATTGGACTCTCTAACTTTACGAGCACAGCCTGCACAGTGGATGTCAATCTTCAATACAACTGGTTCAGGCTTTAACTCCTTGTTCTCCTTCACATCATCCTTTTTCTCCTGCACACAACAACGTATATATATGTATAAAATACCACAGAAAACATGTACCAAAACTGGAGGAAAAAACTACTGGAGGAAAAGTACCTCCCCCATTGAAGCAGCTTGTCCTGCGAATCACAGACAGACCTTAAGAAATTCTTAACACCCAACACTAGAAATGCATTGCTCGAGCAAACGAGCAGAGAAGGGAAGGATTTAGAGTGCAGGAAACCATCTTATATGTTCATGGCTGACTAAGGATATCACTTTAGCATAAAAAACCATGTGTTCGTATTCTATTTGTGGACACACATTAATGTATAAATGTTGAAGAATACATGTCGTTGTGGCAGGCCATAAAGGAATTCTTTCAACGTAAGGTTTATTCTCCATTTTGAACCTGAAAAAACAGACAGTCCCAGGAAAATGGTGTTGGATTCAATGTAGGTAAACAAACCCACAAAAGAAAATCATCTTCTGAATAAGATAATATCAGGTCTATGTACAGATCACAAAAGAAGATCCGTAGAGCAGGACATGGGTTTTGAAACAAGGGTTTCACCTGGGTATGTCACAGTAAAAGAAATTAATAAATGACCTAGACCTAGAAGAATTGCTTAACATGGTGTAGACACCAAAATTGGGTCACACTCCCCTTGGTCCCTAGTCAAATAACCAGCTCAAACATACTCACCTAACCAAGGCCCCTTCCACCCCACATCACTATTAATTTAATTAAATTCACACTTCCTGGAACTAGCATACGCTAGGCAGTCCACTGTCATATATCATTTAACTTCTCTTTTGTAGTCTTGTTTTCTATTATAGATAGTTCCTTCTAGCCAAAAGGAAGCTCTCACAATCGGCATTGGCTCAAGAAGTCAGAACACGCGCAACAACCATCAACCGACCAGCAATAACAAGTATTCCTCCTAGCCCATTACCCTCATCTGTTTCGCCATTCAAAACGTAAAGAAAACGGTGAAACACGTGGAAGGAAACCGAGAGTGTCCTTGATCCATTGGATTCATCAACAGCTTATTGGGATTGTTGAAGGCCAAGAATATCGTACACACAAAAAGAGTGAACGCAAAAACGCTCGCAAACATTTTAGCTCTCCTGTTCCCCAAAATACTTGCGAGCTTTTTCCAATCCGAAACAGGGGCAACAGAAGAGTTGCCATTTCCAAACTGCCTAAACTCCATGGGAATCATTAATCAATCCACCAGATCTCGCACTTGGAAAAACTATCTGCAGATTGAACAACTGGCTAAATTTATAAATATCGGGCTCCCTGATCAATCATGGAACCTCTGTACCCAGTTCACATGTTGCCCTCGAAAAGAGAATCATCTGATAAGAGGACAAGGGCTAAACACGGAACAGAGAAGGCAGCAGGGGAAATTAAAGAGAGATATTCTTCAGTTTTCTATGGAAGATTGTGTGCAGTTATACTGGGATTTGGAGTTTGCATGAAAAATCCCGAGTTTGAAGGTTCGGAATTGATTAGAGAGACATTAAGATAGTGGGTAACGAGGTAAAAGTACATGTCGGTGAAATTACAGTGTATGAGCAAAACCAACCACGCACACAGGGATCGCCGAAGCAACGCACGGGTGCGAACCAGTGGTGCAAGCAGCGCAGAGCAAGGCAGAGACGTCCGAACGCAGAAACACGCAAAGAGAAGCTCAAACCAGTGGACAAGGGCGAGCACGGGTGTGGTGAGGCGAAGGAGCTCGAGCAACCGACGAACCAGAGGCAGGCAGTCGAACAGGGTTTAAGAACGAGAGTTGTAGATCCACCAAACGTGGATGCAGAGCACGAGCAGGGTCGGCACAAACACATAGGCCAATGCAAGCACATGAATCATACGGTCGAAGATAGCAGAACGAACCCGTCTCAGAGGTAAAATTTTTGACCACTGCGTGAAATTTTTGGCCCTAAGATTTCAACGCGACTCTGCCAAACAAATCTCCGCCATCCGATCTCTGACTTCTGTCAGACCCAACAGGTCTCATCTCACTACAAAACGCCTTCGACGTAAAAACATTATTTTTACCTTAAAAACTAGCAATCGCACGCGTGCAGTGCAATGTGAACACCAAAAGGGAGGCTGAGGCAGAATTTTGCTGGGGTAGAAATGTATACATTGTAGTGCGTAGAATTAAAAACCAAGGAATTTACAGGAAAAATACAAAGGAAAGGATGGAGCTATAAAGCAAGGAATACATATTTATGCTTAGATGTGGAGGGAGTGTGGGTTACATCATATTAGTGCATGCGATAGAGAAAGACATCGAAGCCGATCCTCCTCTTTGGTGCGTAATTGATTAAGGCACCATTCAGTCATTTTACAAAAGCGCTCGAAAGAGAAAGGAAGGGAGATGCGCAGATTGTTCAGGGATGGCACTCTGGAGAAGGCAGTGAATGTAAGACCTTGTATTTTGGTTTCACCAATATCAACAGTAGCTTTTTGCTGGAATAAGACCTTGGGCCTTGTGGATAGTCAAAGCCCACGCCATTTTGAGTGGAAGTTGCCTACGATTGCCTCTGGAGATAGGAGGAACTAAAACATGCGATGGATTATCTGGATCCCAACTTGGGCTAATGTATTTGTCAAACTTAATGACAACAAATAAAGGCATGTCACGTGGCGCTGAGGAACTGTCATAAACTATGTCTACTATTTTCCCTATTGAACCATTTACAAGTCCTGTGTCAACCCATAGGTTAGATGTCAGCATGACTATCTAGTTTCCGCAAAGAAGAACTTTGAATTCTAGTTGTTCGTCGTCGGGAGACGCTAAACTGCCTCCTCTGGTGTTTTGTGCAATGCAATGAGCTATTGGAAGATTAAAAGATTTCAACATAACCAGATTGTGGTGGTCAACCAAATCATTTTTAGCGAACAAGTGCGGGCATTCTTGGAAAGATTGCAGCTCATGTTGTGGGAGACAAGAATCTGTCCTCGACATAAGCAATTCGCAGTCGTGCAGGGTAGGCAACCTGTTTCAAACATTGAGGAGCAATGTACGAAAGGAAAGCTTGGATCAGCATGCAAGAAGATTGTTCAAGCTCCCATTCAACCCAAGCCAATGTAACAGACTCAAATACAAGGATTTGACTATCATGTCGTACTGCTATGGAAATTTCACATATCTTAGAGAAATAACCACTTTTGTTCCAATAGAAATGCATTTTGTTTCTTTGGAAATCTAGAGGAGGACTAACCTTGGTTTCCTGAAATAACTTCTTCATTTCTTAGGATCTTTAAGGTCCTATTATTCAAAGATCTCACGTCACAACCAATCAAGAGAGGTGCCTAAATCCAGAAACAAAAGGCAAATACATTGAATAAATGGATCTACCAGATCAAGTTATATTTCAACCATAATAGATTGATGCATTGAATTGGAGATAAATAAGCCTAATCACAGTTCAAATTCTTGCATTTAAAAGCAAGTAACCAGAAATTTGTAGCCTAGCATAAAATAGCTTCTAATAGAAGACAAAGGTCAAGAAGAGGGAATGATCTTTGCAAGATCTTGCATGCTAATTACCTTCATAACAGCCCAAATGCTGAAATGTGAGCAGTGCTCTTCTATGGTCATGTTACCATTTCCAACCTCTTAACATATATGGATCTGATGGGATGGTCATATACAATTCAGTAGTTAGAGAAAAGCAACAGATTGCAAAGACAAAGTTTGATTTCTTTCAGGTAAATGAAACATTTACCTAAATGATGCAAGTAGGTGAGCAAAGAAACAGGTTGTGGCATTGCTTATTGAACACAAGGAACATTAGTGGAAATAATTGAAGGGTTTATTATTAGGCTACTGAGCATTATCACAGACAAATTTATAGAATTTTTCTTAATGCAAACAGCAACTTAAGCTTCAACACAAAAAAGACCTTTTAGATTGTCTGTAGAAAATCTTATTAAAATATGCTGAAATTCTAAGCTTTTTAAGGAAAATGACAAATTCTCATGGAAAATCCAAACGTCTGACAGCGCAATATAGTAAATTCAAGCAATATAAAGAAAAGTCCTTACCATTCCATACACCAAGTCCTGCATAGTCAGCCCAGTTGTTGTTTTGGTCTGCCCGGGATATCATACTGACCCAAACAGATAGTACTTTCATCTATGAGCATTAACACTGAAATTGCAAAGAGAGGGTCAAAATCTCCCCACTTATTTTTACACACTGTTCCTACAAAAGTGAACTAAAATCATGTCATCTTTGGATTTCAAAAATCCAATTCATGGATATACCTCAGCATTAGTCAAGATTTCTTAAGGTCCAGTTCATTACCTTTCCCACTTGTTCTCTTTTTCTGTTGTTGTTCTCCAGCTATTTCCAACATTGGGTGCCCAAGAAGCAGGATTATCTACACCCCTGGAGAAGTACCAAAATGCTGTGAGAATAAGTAATAAAATACTTCTAAAATTTTGTGATTAGGTTTTTTAAAATACAGAAATTGTCAAAACATTTAGTGGTATAGGCTTCATAAAACAGAACCGTGCATACCACTCACATATAGAATAGAATATTGGACGGCATGTCTTAAGAAGTGTGTTCCTCATCCTTGGATACCTGCCATGCACATAAAGCTAAATCAGTTTGACAACCAGAACTCAACTCAAGTAATAAAAATCGAA
Organism: Taxus chinensis; assembly: GCA_019776745.2. Taxonomy (NCBI): domain Eukaryota; kingdom Viridiplantae; phylum Streptophyta; class Pinopsida; order Cupressales; family Taxaceae; genus Taxus; species Taxus chinensis. The sequence continues at coordinate 42,542,740 of CM034152.1, read as the reverse complement.
AGCCGCGTGAAGAGGAGGTAGCTTACCTGAACTCAGATTTTGAACCATCATCAAAACAGTTATCATACTTGAGATAGTCGTTCCCCTCCTGACATATAATGGCTTAACGAGACCCTAATTTATGCTGCCGCCTATTTCCTCGCCAAAATCTGCAATATGGACTCCAGCAAAGAAATAAATCTGAAAATAGTAGATGCCCATTCCGCAAATGTATGGGCATCCTTCTCTTCAAACCCTAATGAACCAGGCCGTTTCTGGCAAGTATATTGCCTAAGAAAAAGAAAATAAATAAAATTTTGGTTTAAAAAATACATAAAATAAATGTTTTCGCATAAGCATACTACTCAAGAGCAGCAAGAATAAGAAGTCTTTACCCTGTATCCGAATATATGCCAAGCTTAAGGCCCTTCTGATGCACATAGTCTGCAAGGGCACGGATGCCTGATGGAAATGTGGAGGCACGCGGAACAACGTTTCACTGTAACAAGTTTTCTGGGTCGCTGTTGGCTCATGCATTCTAACCCACTTGATTTAACAAAAAAAATCCCTTTTCATTATGCTTTGATGGATGCAAACAAACTCTCTGCCACTCTGAAACAACCGCATTTCATCTGAAAAACACGGCCAATGTCTTAGGAGTAGCGTGTGGGTATTGCGGGCTCAAAAAAACCATGAAATCAAACGACAGAGGAGTACATTCCATTGCCAAAGAAAATTTGGGAAACGAACTCACATTTAAAATAACAGCAAGCAACCGAAAGCACAACATCCGTTTCAATGAAATAAGAGCAGAGAGTCATTGTGAAAGAGGCGTCCAACTATGGTTTTCGGACTCGAAAAAATATAAAATTTGTTTGTCTGCGGACGATGAACAATCCGCAGTAGTGCGAGGCCCTTTCTCTCTTGTAGAGCGTAATTAGCCAATTCAAAATATTTAACTATCTTATTCAAAATGATGTGTCGGCCCCTTTCCAACGTAGGTGGTTGTCTATCCTTCGTGAAATAAGCCAAAGTAAATGTTATTGCCATAGTGTCAATAGCTTGAGTCGAGTCTTCTTACATAGTCTTGTAAGTTTATACTCAAATTGTAGATCTATAAATCAAGTTTGTGTTTGTAGTCATAATTTTTATTGAGAGTCTTCAAAAATACAAAGGCAGTTTTGTTGAGTCAATTGTTGTTTTTAGTAAAATCAAATCAAATCAAGTTAAATGTCACGAGTCGAGGGGTCATTCAATGTAAAGTTGTCAAGTATCAATCATATATAAGATTGTTATTAGCTTTTTCATTGTCTAAATATTTCATTTATTGTAAAAAGTTGTAAAAATAAAAATAAAAAATTGTCTCACGAATACATTTTCGATGTTACTCGACATCTAGAAAATAAACTATTTCACATTGCAGGGGGGAAGTTATATAAATAAACTCAATGTCGAAATTGTTGAGCTTCATATCCAAATCGGGTTGAGCTAGCAAATTGAGAATGGAGGACAGAGGCAACAGAGGTTGGAGGTCAATCAACGACCTCTCATTAGTCGCCAACAACGGGGCCGCGTTTTGCTGTGGTGGCATCTCTTTTTCAGTTGTGTGGTGTTTGCAAAATAAATTGGTGAGTGATTTCATTCCTCTGCTATGATTGAAACATAGAGAATGTGCATTTTGGAATCTGAGAACAGTTGTATAGGAGAGCGGCGGAACTAGGAGTGATCCTTTGATTGCCGAGATTCTTCGACAGTCAGACTTTTTCAATCGGCCGAAAAAAAGAGCATTCATTAGAAGTGAAAGCAGGAACTGTTGAGTTTGCGTATATAGGTGTATTGGTGGAAGTGTGATCATTTGGTTCAGGATTCGCTATGGTGAAGCAAATGGTCATGTACAACAAGATCCAAGCCAGCAATATGCAGAGGCATATGATTTTGTTTCCATTTTCTCATATGTGCTTCTTCCCATGTAAACACGAAGGGGGGAATGTCAGGAAATTAGCGTTTACATTGGGTAATTATTATGAGTTAGTAATTACCAAGTGGTAAATAAGTTATATTGGTTATGTTGTTATGTCATACATACATACATCATACATATATATAACAATATATATTTACGAATAGTTTATTGTTGAGCATTTTGTTAGTTGTTATAGGAGCTCCTATATTTTAGGAGTTGTAACTCCTATATATTTGTAACCTATGAATATGATAAAGATGTGTGAATATTAGTTTCATGATTTAATTCTGTAACTCTGCCCAAATTCTATAAACACCCTTGTAGTGTGATTAGTATAGATAAACCAGTCATCTAAGAGCCAATAATGTCAACGGAGATGAAACAAGAAGAAAAAAATTAGATTTAATGACACAACTTCTAGCAATTGAGAAATACTTGAATAGACATACTCTACAACAACAAGGAAAAAGAAGATATGTAGGTTGCAACAATTGTTGAAAACAAGTTTAATGCGAAAAATACCAACATAAGTTTATTTTAATAGAATTTACATGCCCAAAAATCATCACAATTGAAGTAAAAGAGTTATGTGAGTTTTGATGGCTAGATTTCAAGGTAACCCCTCTTGAAACTTATGTTGTTACTATTTTTGAGAAGGAATCATTAGTTCTTATTTGCGAGATATTTTTTTTGATGGATTTTTGGAATGAATAGAAGGATGTCAATTCCTTTTTAAGGACTATTACAAGTGAAAATATATTGTTACCTTGTAATGAGAGGGTTCTCATTTCAAAATTTTCAAATTCATCCGCCATCATTAGTTTAACATTGTTATTTTAGGAGTAAGATAGTTTTAGAGTTTGTACATAGGTAGTTTCATGTTTCATAGGCCTTTCTTGCATAATAAAATGAGGGATCTATTGAGGCCCTCACCCTTGAAACTTACGTATGTCTTTTTGCAAAAGGAAAGGATTACTACATTACTGAAGGAAAATTTCAAACCATGTCTAAGATGGAAAAGACACCAATATTAACACGATGACAAATAACCCCAAAAGATAAGTACATTAGATAAAGATTGATCTTTAATACATGAGCACGAAGACCATGGAATAGTGTCACTAGTTCTATCAACCTATTCTTTTACATGGCCTTCCTCCTATTGAACGAAAAACACAATTAGAGAACCAAAGGTATACAAAGCTTCTTATCCTTTCTCTCATGAAACTCCCAATAATCATCCATGGCTCCAAAGACATACAAGATTTGACTAATGTAGGAGGCATACATTCCCATCTCAATCAAACTCCTACAAGAGGGATGAAAACCACTTAGAACCTAAAAAATTTTAGTTTTCCCTTCATGGGTGGCCAACCACTCTCTCATCATTCTTCCACCATAAAGGAAGGGTTCATTTACCATCTTCTTCCATGTCACACATGATTTAGAATTCTTCTTAGGAAAGGCCATAGTTACAATAATATGTATTGCAAGACTTATCCAATTTTTGTTCTAGTATTTCCACCTTCTTTGTTAAACAAAAAATGGCCTTGGCTATGTGCTGAATCTTCATTAGGAATTCTATGCTTGCGCTCTTGAAAATTTCAAGGTGATAGTTGTTCCAAATAGGTTTTAGGCCACCTACAAAGGTAAAGTATCCTTCAAAAGTATTCTGAACAAAAATTGATACAAATCAAAGATAGAGGGAAATACTAACCTAATCTAACTAGAAAAGAAAATCAAATACTGTCAAAAGATGAGAATTCTTCAACCAACTCCATAAAATTTGGCAAAGCTAGAACATGATGCAAACCAATTGCAACTCATATTCACTATCATATAAAATATTTTGTAACAAACTTCCTACAATATTAACCATAATGGGTAATCAGAAACAACATACCTTGATAGAAAATTTGGGAATACTACAAAACAAGAAAATAAAGTGAGCAGCTCAAAATTTGCATGGAGCTACATGTTATACTTGTCAACCAACTATCTATATATAGGTAAGTTGTCATGACTCGATGATCAAAGTAGCTAGTGAACTTAATTTGAACTCGTGTGAGCTATGAATTAAGGACACAATTACGGACTATCTTGTTTTTGGTCATAAATATTTACAAAAATGGACTTTGAATTATCATTGGATAAACATAGAAAATATTTATGTAAATCTATCTTTCAAATGCCACCTTAGAAGGATGAAATTATACATTTGTGGAAAATAAAGGATTGACCCATCATGACTTCTTTAGATTGATCACTCACTCTCCATGAATTGAAAATAAAAGAAAGGCTCAACTTCACTATGTGTATCCAAATAAGTGAGCACTAATTGTAGTTAAACATCTTAAAAAGAGGGAATATTGCATAGAATTCAGTAGTGATTTTGTTTCTCTTGGATTTTGGGACAAACGAAAGAAATGATTTGTGAATGATTAATTTTTTTAAACATATTAATGATATCACTAATGAAATACAATTTTTTCATGCTTAGAAAATCATGATACATGCTTAAATTTTTACACCTTCACAAAATGAACAAAAGAGTTATCGTCATATTTTCATGTCATGTAGCATTATCATTCTGAAAGGTAAAACTGGTTCTCAACCCCTGGATATTGTGTCAAAATAGTAGAGTTCTAAAAAATGGGAAAACAAAAATAAAATATTATTTTCAAAATAGAAGTTACTCAAATAAAAAACAATCAATAAAACCAAGGGGTGATTTGAGAAGTCTCCATCGAGGATATGAATGCTTGGATGGTAGTAGAGTAATGCCTTAAAAAATTTCACATGATACGGTTACATGACTTGGTAAGTTTTAGTTTGTTTTATTTGAAGTTTTAAAGAAGATTAAATTAACTCTCTTATCACACACATTGACCTTTTTAGAGTATGATTAACTGAGTAAATCTGAAAGTGAGAAACAAAAATAGTTTTAACAGGTTCTTTTAATTCAAAAATCATTTGTTTCTTGTTATATCATTCTCCTTGAAAGACACTATACCAAAAATTTTAATTTCTAAAAAATCTTTGAAGATTTTTTCCCCGTAGAAGTCACCATTTTTTATAACCATAACACACCCCTACACAAAGAAGGGGACCCACTTTAAACTTTAGAAAATATATCTTAGGAAAGATGGATATTAAATCAAATGAAATCTAAAATAGAAAAATTGAAGTTATCCTCGAAAGAATTTTTGAGAGTAGATTATGAGACACATTGTGAGTATTCTCTTAAGATAACATGTTTCAAAAGTGTAATATAATTATACCATGACTCTGTCTAAGTTTCCTTGAATTATCAGTAAAAATGTGCTTTCACATGTATATTTTAGTGTCTTGTGCAATTCATGGACTCAGAATGAATGATGAATTAGTAAGCATTTTGAAGACAAAATAATTGTGAAACGTTTAAATGAAATATTGTTTTCAAATTACAAAGGACTGATGAATGCCAAATTATTTTTTCCTTGATATGCCCTGTGAAAATTTAAGTTATCAATATGATACACCTATTAATCATCGGGGACTTAGAAACTATGAAATCAAATGAAGAAAACACTGATGTTGTATGTATGTTCATCATCGATGAAACAAAATTGTCACATATTTCAAAAGTAGATGGACAAAGCACTGATCCTTGTCAAATGCCATCCATTGGTAAAGGCTAACGTACAGATGGTTCCCTAGACAGGAAGGCACCATTCTTTGCCACATGTCTGTCATTGGTGGATGTATGAACACAGTGAGAAGCTCACGAGTTTTTTGTAACAAGAAGACACTAATATCTGCCACGTGTTGATCATCATAAGGGAATCAAATTATGCATGAAGATTAAAATATTAAATATGTCTAGAAAGCACCGATCTTTTCCACATATCTATTATTGGTGAAATATCTGTTATTGGAGCATATTTCCATGTTGAGTCTTTTTCAGTCTATTAGCCAGTTGTTTTAGTTTTAGTTGCATAAGATTAGATTGTCTATTCTCAGAGTTCCAAAATATGTAACAAGTATGAAGATACTTGTTCCTCTATAAATTTATGTAATTTCATTGCAAAATTGTTTAGAGCCAAATTCAATACAAAGAGATAAATTCTCGAGCTTTGCAAGTTTTGTGACTTTTGTAATTTGTTTCTTAATTGTTATTTCATGTCTTTAGAACCTAGACAATAATCTCTTTTGAATTATTGAGTAGAGTTTGCACTTCAATCTTCAGTAAAAATTTTTTGTGGAATTTGATTAGCTTGAACTAATTGTTATGATGTATAACCTTTGATACATGCTTTGGGGATGAACTATTGTTATTTACTTAGTTAATGCAACATTATGATTTTTTTTGTTATACGCCCATAAATTGATTTTCTAGAGTTTACAAAGAGTTGGGTTGATAATAATTCTATTTTTCTCTTGTTTTGTGTGTGTTTGATTGAGATAAAAGGTGTTTGCAATATTTATAAGTTGAAAGAGAGTCTAGTATTATTTTTTTCTCTACCCTTCCTGCCTTTTGAGTTTAATTATGAAGACCCACATCCTTTAGAACCATTGTAAATACTAATAGGCCTAGCCTCATTGCAAATCAATAATTTCAGGTCTATAATACAATAAGTTGAATGCCCATCTAGATAAAACAAGATCCAAAATCAAAATCATAATAAGTGATCTACCAAGACAGACCGGTCCCTCCATAAGTTAACACTAGGTCATATGCATCCCAACTGAAGTTAGACGTCTTAAAATGATCCATACCTTAAATCTACACATCCAGCTAGGGTTATAAATTGAGTGGGAGAGAGAATTATGTTATGTTGTGGAGCCAATTTTCATGTGTGGAAGTGTTGAAGACTATATACTAAGAGTATTGTACACTTTCCAGATTTTTCTTGCCAGGGTTTGGGGGCGCAGGCCTCGAGAAATTTTTTTGGCCTCGAAAAACATGCCCAATATTTCAAAAAACGTGCTCTTCTCATATGGGTGGGATTTTTGACCCATAGGTTTATGGGACAGTTTTGGTCCATGGTTTTGATACCCACAGTATTGTAAAACTGCTTAAGTAGTTGTCTACTTATGTGGTTTTGTGCATATGGTAGGGTTGATGTAACATTGCAGATGTGTGTGAATTTGGGTGTGAATTTTGTAGAGTTTGTTGAGCATAGCTCCAAATAGATATGGGTATTGTATTGAGAGAAGAGGTGGCTTGTAATAAAATCTGAGTAAGTGATTCTTGGTGGACGTAGCCCAAATTGGGTGAACCACGTTAAATATTGTATCTTTGTGTTGTGTTCTTTTTATTCTGCACTTTTATTTCAGATCTGTAATATTTTCTACATATTAGTTTCTACTGTTGCGATTCTGTAAGGGATTATTCCGCATATTTTATCTCTTATTTCCTAACACCACAAGCTTTTGAGTCTATGATAAATCAAAACTGAGAAACTTTGAACTTTGTAACTCTACAATTTAGAAAATCAAACTGCTTTAATTTTTAGTTTCATGTGTGTAAATTAGAGAATATTTATGATTGTTTATGTTTTTTAGTTTGGATTGAAAATTTATATTCCAGAAATATAACCATATTAATTATCACATACTTACTATTTAATTTTATTGTACACAATTTAAATATAATTAAGAAATCCGATCAGTGAATATCATAGACAATGTCCATTTGGTCCATTATAGGCAGATTTGTTGTAGCCACCTCTTCTTATCACTAACAGAAGGGAAAAAAGTATTCAAGCACATCATAATCCCTACCACAGGGCATACCACAACTCGAACAATTATTCAATCCTACATACAATGGCCAACATCCTTAGAAGGCTTGTCACTCATAGAAGTGTGTAGGTCTTGGTCTTACAATGCACACATGAATGCCAACCAATGGTGACCGCGACCCACAACAGTTATAGTACGTGTCTACAACCAGTACTCAGTTATTCCACTCTGTGACTCACCAACATATGAAGCATTCTACTTTAGTGAATTGAGTCTGTCCAAACCGTTTCGAAACATTCAAGTCGACATAGGTGCTACAAATTTTGAAATCTGCCGAAAATGGGAGCTCTTTCAACATTCTTATCAGGCTTGGCCCGTTCAAAGAGCATCCGTTGAAACTGATGTTCTTACAGATAGCAGCAACTCCGACACTAATGTGGATAATCTTGAGATAGATGAAATGGAAGAATGGGATTTGTTTTCCCGCATCCACCCAACTGATGTTATATAGATAGACCACGTAGCTATGCTCGGCTTATGAGAACTTGACACCACGCACGCTTGGGGAGAATGTCAACTGAACCATGCCTTATAGGAAACAGGCTCGCAAATTTATCAAAACAAATTATCTTCAAATACCCCCACTTACGCATACACCCCGGCCCAATATTTCTTCTTTGGAGGAATTTTTTTTTTCTTAGTGTATGTTATTCATTTATTCCAACCTCTTATCCCTAATCTTGTATGAGCTCCGACACCATTACAATCACCCTAGAGGTTGGACCAAACAATGAGTTAATTGCAAGCAGAGAATAATGGATATATAAGTTTACATTGGAATGAATCACATTAACACTGCAAAAAAATATAAAGAATACACTCCAAACAATGTCGGCTTCCTCCAAGCATTGTAACCTCCACGCAACATTTGTGGATATAACAACAGTGAAATCCAAAAATTGAACTAATAAACCATGAAGCTTTGTCATCGTCGTTATTAAAACCCTTGTTTGGGTACCCAAAAACCATCCCTCACAAAAGTGAATAGAGGCAGTAAAAACTAGTGGTCGCTCCGGGAGGAGCAAGATTACGTTGTGGGAGGGAAATTTGTGGTTGGGAATGCAAAGGTGGGTGCATTTTTGGTGGTTTATGTGGTTTTTTTTGTTTTGAATTTAAATTGTTGATCAGTTTTGTGGGTGTATTGTGATTTTAGGTTAATTTTAGTTTGAGGCTTTCTTCTTACTGCAGCAACATTACGAGATAGTTATTTGTATATGGTCATGAATTTATTGTAATTTCATGTTTATCTCTTCGACAAGATCTCAATCTTTACTCAGAATTAGATTTATTGACATGGAACAATTGTTTTCCTTAAGATTCTATCTTTCTTTTGGTTTCATATATATATATATATTGATTTAAACTGTGTCCCTAACATTTGTTTGTAGTGAACAAAAGGCATTGTCAAAGTTTTTCCGTCTTAAAAAAGCATCAATGACATGTAGGGGTTCCATCCTTGAGATGGGCACAAGTTTATTTGCTTCCATTCGGAGTTTCTACGTAGCCAACTGAAAAGATGAGTGATGTCCCCATATTAAATAGAATTAGAAGTAGAGGTCGACGGTATATGAGAGATTACAGTCAAATACAGACAGTGACATTTAGTAGGCTGAAATCCTGATATTTGCAGAAGGGCAGGGGTTTAGGATGATGTTTATCTTACTCTGTTTTCAATCTAAATATTGGTCGAGCACACATATTGATGTCTTGCACTTGGTTCCTGTAACATTACTTGGCTTATCAATTAATTGGGCGAAGGGAAGAAAGTTTTCAACGTTGCAATTGATTTTGATTTAATTAATATGAATTACATAACCTACAGGCCAGAATAATGACGGCATTTACAAAGAAATAGAGTAAGTTTGTTGACCAAACAAATATCTTGCAAAAGAGTCTTTTACACAGAACTAGGTAAGACAGTTATATTGCCTGTCTAAAATAATGTTGAAACTGAATATGAGTGGACTTGCCAGTTATTTGCCTGTCTAGGCTGTGCATTTCATCTGCTTCTGTAGAACTCTGTTTCGATGAGATGGTTGCAGATTGTCCTTATAAGTTTTGGATGTAGGCTCAGCACAATCCATTTCCTTGGCCTGGTCATCCTTGTTGGCATCATCTTTTGTCAATACTTTGACAGGTTTTTTGTCAGCTCGTCTAACAGAAACTGCTTCTCACAACAATTTGCGTCCAGTGGGAATTCATTCTTAGCCTGCAAATTATTATGAAATCCATCAGTATCTAACCTTCATTGCAGACATTGTTTCTAACCTTCATTGCAGACATTGTGTGCAAACCAAGCAAAAATCTTTTCAATTCAGGAATTCAATACTTCGGTTGCCTACAACAATCATCAGATGCCGTAGTGAAGCTTATTACACCTTGCATTGTATAGTTATTTATTCAATATTTGTTGACATACTCCTCAGATTCAAGTTATTTTACAACGACAAGACTTGTTCTTAGGCATTTATTGGCCTTCACGTGCTTTGCTTGATGTGCATACCATGTTCCAAAGCTCCCATTTTGGCACATGCTGGGATTAATGTTGGCAAACGTATAGTTATTCTGATGACTGATCGGAATTGAAGACTAATATTTGTTGCATTAACTGGAAACTAACTGAACTTCATGATTCATAATTTAGTGTTCAATGAAAGAATTCATTTTATTCCATGTAAATTGAAGTACTTTCATTTGGGAAACAATACATTACAGCCATCAAATGCAATAAACCGTCACAAGATAGAGAACATTAGGTCAATTTAAACACCTCATTCAACTTTTCTTTGAATAGGCTTCAATATAAAATCATCTATTTTACAAAAAAAAAAAATTTGGAATAGTATTCTTCTTGAATATTACTTGCAGCAGGAATAGGTTATTTGTAAAACAAACAAACAGTCCTAAGCTACAAGGTCGTACAAGACAAGTGAATGCAGAAATCCCAATATTTGCCAAACAGTTTCAGCAAGTTATACACATTCTTTGCATAAGTGTACAAGTATTTCCAGCTTCTTTCTACACTAATTTCTTACAATCTTGCATTCAAATCGTAGATCAGGACAAGCTAGATGGAGAGTTGATTTATTGTCAGAATAGCTTAGCTATTGGAAATTTGCAGATGAAAAGTGTCTTTCAGTAACCAGCTCTTTCATTTAAGTAACCTACTCTCAATTAGTTTTTATTGCTCAATCCTAAAACATAAAGCTGTAGAAGATACCTTGTTTGATTTACATATATCCTGCAAATAAATGAAATGGTGCATAAAACTGGGTTTAAATAAGCCATATGCAATAATGGATGTCATTACTGATAACAAAAACAGAACATGCAATCCTATGGGTGATCCTTCAACTGAAATGCAAAATTGGAACTTCATTACATAGTTCGGGGTATGTATAACCAACTCTTTTATTACTGGTTTTCCCTTTTGCTCATTTTGAAGGGGTGGTTTATATAACTTGTTTAGAATATTTGTCTAAGAATGTGGATGGTGTATTTTTCTGTTCAAGACACTTTTCAGGAGGTTTGCTAATTGTATTGTATGTAACCATATCGATGTATAACGAATTTCAGAAACAGTTATATGTCAATAAAGTTGAAGAATTTCAGGTACATTTTATTGAGCTGAGATACTACAAATCTATAATCAATTAGGGGTAGTCATGAATTGGTAGAAGTTGTAATTCACAGTAATTCTACAAAAGAAGTGGATGGGCTGTATTCAGGTTTGGGTTTATAAATTCACATTAGAATTATCGGGTTTGTAATCTGTTGGTCATTAATAAATGGATAGCAACAAAAGAGTTGTTTGTTTTTTGGTGCTTGAATAATTTTTTTTACAGCTATCCATCCTAAGCGTGGCCTTTCTGTCAATCGTCATACTTATCGTGTACAGTTATCTAATGAAGATTTGAATTTAAGTGATGTAATAATTTGCAAATCCCATTCAGTTTGTGAATAATTCAGGATGAATGGGCATAATTGTCTTTATGATTTAGCATTAACTGGCTAACAAAATAAAGAGTATGAGTGAGGGGTGTAATCAGCTGTACCTGGTATTTGAGGGGAAAAGAAATAGCTGGAGTACGTACATGTATTCGATAAACAAATTCTATGAAGTTACAATTACCCGGAATAATACATGATCAAAATGCCATGCATATTAAAATTTGTTTGTCTACCAAATAAACCCAAAGAGCAATGCATAGAAATCATATAAAGATTATGTAAAGAATGATTTGAATTTAAGTGGGAATAATAATTTAAATCCCATTCAGTCCTATGAATAATTAACACATTAACCATTGCATAAATTCTTTATGATTTAGATTAAATGAAGAAGAATAAAGAGTATGAGTGAGGGGTGTAATCAGCTGTACCTGGTATTTGAGGGGAAAAGAAATAGCTGGAGTACGTACATGTATTCGATAAACAAATTCTATGAAGTTACAATTACCCGGAATAATACATGATCAAAATGCCATGCAATTAAAATGTTGTGCATTACAGGCTAAATAAACCCAAAGAGAATGATAGTAAAAATATGAAAGACTGTAAAAGGAAAATTCAAGCAAAGGGGAATGACAATTAAATAATATAAGAACTTTTCACTGAAGCTACAAAGTAACACATGTAGGGAATGATAGCATTTTGATAAGCTTTTGTATTTGGCCTTTTGTGAAGTTTGAATCAGCTATAATGGTTTTTTGCAGGGCTTGTTGTAACACTTTCAATTTGTTTTGTGAAATATATCTTTGTGATAAAAGCTATCCACGGATGCAGCCGTTCTGTACTATGAGAGGCTACGTATTCGCATAACAGGCAAAAAGGTATGTATCAATATTCAAATCAATAGTGTGTCAATGTTTTGGATGTGCATTGGACAGGCTATTAAAGGAAATCCTCAGAAAGATCTATAGTAAATACAATGGGGAATACTTAACCTTGTGGAAAATTCAGGCAAAGAAGACAAACACCTTTAGCTAGGACCCTTTCAGAAGGTACAAAGTGAATGCCTTGTATATGAATTTTTGAAGCATGTCATTGTAAGCTTTTGTTTTTATTTTCTTTTGTGCAGTTTGAACAGCTACAATGGTTTGTTGCAAGGTTTGTAGTGCCACTTCAATTTGCTTTTGTGTAGAATACATCTTTGTGATGGTAGCTTCATCCACGGATGCAGCTGTTTGGTACTGAGAGGCTACGTATTCGCATAACAGGCAGTCCAGGAGGTTGGCATCAATGTTTGTGTGGGCAGCTAGTGTGTCAAAGTTGTTTTCCATTTGAAAGTGCCCTACAAGTAAAATTTGAGCATTAGTTAGCAAAATTTGTAGTGGTAATTTTAGTTTGAGGCTTTTTTTTTAAGATAAACAATAAAAAGATAGTAAGTTAATGTGTGGAGCATAGTTGTAATAAATTTTAAAAAGAAAGTTAAGGTTAGATGAAGTATTGAACCAACAACATAGTAGGTGAATTTCATGATAGGTACGTACTTATGTTGGAGCCAGAGGTAGGATGTGTTGTAAGTATGCTTCTGCTTGTAACCGGAGTGCAGCATGCTTTTCCTCCTGTAGGCGCTTGTAACGGGTGTATGAGAACGTTGGGCAAATGCGGAGGTCGGTAAGTGCCCGTACTTGGGATAAGGCTGTGAAGGTCAGACCTTGTCGTTCTTTGTAACCAATGTCGATGCTAGCTTTATCAAGCGTTAGTCCTTGGGCTTTATGAATAGTTAGGGCCCATGCCATTTTCAAGGGCAGCTGTCGGTGGTTGCTTCTTGTTATAGGGGGGATTGGTATGTACGTAGGATGCACCGGGTCCCAAGCTGGGCCTTTGTAGCTTGGAAAGTTGACTACGACGTACAAAGGCAAGCTTGGGGGAGTGGTTGCTTGATCGTACAACATAGTGATAACTTGTCCTTGTGCACCATTTACAAGACCACTTTGCACCCAAAGATTTGTTGTCAACATTACTTGTTCACCTTCACAGAGCAATAGGTTGACCTCTAATTGTGTGTTACTACTTTGCCTTGTGTCAGTTTGTCGGGACTGTTCAGCTGTAGCTATAGCGATTGGCGTGTTGAGGGCCCTCATTCTGTATTTGTTATGTATGGATACTAATGTGTTTGTAGCATAAAGGTGTGTTGCGGTTTGAAAAGTTGCTTGCTCTGTAGGGCTGATATTTGTAGGAGTCCACGACATTAGTAGATTCCAGTTGTTCTCTGTAGCAAGGGCGTTTCTGACATTTAGTAGTAGACTCCGGAAATTGTGATTTGCAGGCGTGGCTCCTTATTGGCGGAAGTTAACAGTAAGTGTGATTGTATTCCTGAAAAGTGACCACAACATATGCCCGTAAGTACTTGGAACGTACAAGGGAGTATCTTTAATTGGAGGTAACTGCGCAAGGTCTCCAACCAGAATAATAGAACGCCCTCCAAAAACTTTGCATCTACAGGTGGGGAATGCTTCCTGTAGGTGGCTATTTATGTTGGACAACAGTTTTGGGCCAATGAAACTCATTTCATCGATTAGTATGTATTCCACATCTACCATAGCTTGTTGGAATGTAGTGAGGATTTGGCCTCGAAGAGGAGTAACTTCAGCTATAGGTATGTGTAGCCCAGTGTGTATTGTTGTGCCAGAAATGTTGAATGCTGCTAGTCCTATTGGATCTAGTAGGAGTAAGCGGATGGCATGGAGGGCGGTGCATGAGTAGAGTGCCCTTGAAATTTCCCGGATCAAATGTGATTTACCAGTGCCAGCTGTTCCTTATATTATCATGTACAATGGAGTTTTTTTGGTTGTGCACTTGCATGGGTTAAGATTCTCTGTAAAGCATCTTGTTGTTCTGGTGATAAGATACATCTATTTACAATAGGTAGGAAGAATGGTGCAGCTATTTCAGTGGTTGAGCGAGCAATGTCTATGAAATCTCCCCTTGTTTTATGTAAGTGGTTACCAGTAGTAGCTTGTGGCCACTTGTGGGCAAGATCAAAATCACGCTTCCCAAGTATGCCTAGGTCACTGATGCCGACAACCCCTATAGGATGCAAGCTTGAAAACAAATCCCATTCGTCCATCTGAGTTGTGGTGGGAATATCGCAATCGCTCTCAGAGCTAGTGGTTGGGTTGCTAACTGTTTGGTGGGGGGTTGCCCGATGTACATGCCATGCTTGGTAGGTTGGAGAGAATGCAGCCCACTGAAGCTGGAGTGTTTCTGGGCATGTGCCAATGTTGGATGGAATACAACGAAAATCTTTGTACAAAAGGAGCTCTGTGAAGCAAAAAGTGTTGTATGAAGGTGAGCTAACAACAGGCATGGTTATTATTCAGGAAAGACTCTAACGATTTCCTGTTTTTGGCATTCTTTCCATGGCTGCGCTTTCCTACGCTTGTCATAGGCCCATGACCGAGTGGCTTCTATTAAACAATAGTTGTCTAGGGAAAGCGGTCATGCTCTGTAGGCATCTATAAATGGTGTTGTACAACTTCTGTTGGAATTCATCTTTGAAATTTGCTTGTAGATGGTTTTGCCCACTGATAGTGTCACAAACAGTAAGTGGCAATTTCAGCAACATGTGGCAAGTTTCTTGTGCACCTATATCCCGGTCAACAATTGTTTTGGAAAGGAGCTTGCTGTATGTTGTGCTGACATTTTTCCCAGGCTCAGTGGTTGCTAAGATTCTGACAAGCATATGGTGGTACGTTTCCGACTTGTGCTCAGCTTTGGATGCATATTTTGCTATGTACTTCAAAATAGCATGACATGAAACCACTTGCTGGCAGTCGATGTTGGCCCGCCAGACAGTTAGCATATCTTTGTTGTGGATATTTAACCTGTCATCGTTATGAGCTGGAGTGTAAACTGCATGTCCTTGTGTGTCTAGGCATAGTGTAGATACAACTTGCATTGGCCATGGGCATTTGTACCTACACTTTAATTGGTTGTGTTTCTTTTGTAAGCACGTAGCTGTAGTACATTTTGTGTGGCGTTGAACCCGGTTGACTAAAGCTATGTAGTCGTTGTTGGTAGGCGCAAGCAGTATTTCTGATGAACGTAGCAAACATGGATCATCTGCTGTTGCATGGGGTATGCGAGTAGCAGCTTGAAAGCTTTGAAGTGGGTTCCAAGTTGTGACCTGCCTATCGAAGAATGATTTTGCAACTTCTACGGCGCTGGGGTTCACCCAGTCTAGGGTGTCCATATTTGGACTATCAGTGAGCCATATAAAACCATGAATATGTGTGGAGCCTCTGTGTTGCCATTCAAACCTGGTATAGTAAGTGTTAGTATGAAACATGTAGGATAAAAGAGTCCACAGTAGTTGTAACCTAAGCTTTGAAAGGTACATTATGTTACCTGTACCAGAAGTCTTTTGTGTGTAGATGTTTTTCTAAGATTTCTTCATGAAATATTGCAAACCTCGCAGCCATATATGTAGCTGTCAAGTGCGGATATGTAATAATGTTATGGTTTCTCCATTTTTGGGCAGCAGAAGGGGTGGGGGGGCAAGCTCCTGGCATGAGGTGGTGCAAATCTGGCCATTTAGTATCTGCAACGCTTAGGGTGAAAAATAAGGTTGGTGTTCCTAGCTAGGAAATCATGTCGTTAAGTTCGTTCTTGCATTGTGTCAAAAAAGAACGGGTGCCTCTTAGGTGGGATGTGAACCACATGAAACGGTTGGCTATTTGTTCATCCGGAAGGGTTTCCAACAATGTGCGGAGGTGTTCTATTGTTGTGGGTGTGTTGTCTTCAATCTGTTGTTTTGTAAAAACAGTGGAAGTGGCTTGGCTTCTATGGCGCATCATAAGATTAAGCAGGAAATAGCGGAAATGAGGATGGCTTCCAAATCAGTTGTCATGGTAGCATAGCAGATGAAGAGCGTATTCATGCATTTCAATCTCTGAGGTGCGGGCTTGCAGAAACATAGCTGCGCCCGATGGGAATAGAGTTGGGAAGGCCATCAAGAATAACCCCTCGGTTGTGTATTCATTGATGGGAATTGAACTGATTTGGGGCCATTTAACTGATGATGGGTATGGGTTTGATGTGGGTCGGGTATAGGCCCTAATTTGGGAAACCTCTGTATCAGTAAGTGGGAGGCTTGCAACAAATGATGTTACAAGGGTTGGGTCCAATAGACTGGGTTCAGCCTCATGTGTGTCAGTTGTTAGGGGGTTTGGCGTATTGGGTTGCTCAAGTATATGGGGTAGGCTGTTGAAGATGTTAGTTGCAGGTATTGGTAAACTTGAAAGGGCGGCTTCATCTATGATGACATCGCTGTAATATGGGTCGTGTTGGATTCTGTAGGAAAGTGCATTGCGGATGTGGGCTCTGCTAACAAAACACTTGTAAGATTTTCCTTCCATGCCTACTCTTTTTAGAATTAAAATGTCTAGCGTTTCGAGGCGGCGGGGCAAGAAATGTAGTATGGATGTAATGTCTTGGGGAAAACTAATGGTTTGGCCGATGTACATGTATTGGCCTCCACGGGTATGGGTAAATTGTAATAGCGGGGCTACTCTAGCTATCAACATTTCCTCTACTTGGGTCAAAGTTGATAGCTCTATGGGTTGGGGGCCGGGGTCCATATTATTCCATGAAGAAAAGCGGTGTCCCTTTATTTCATAAGAACACCTACGACAACTAATTCCATATGGGGTAAGTCTTGATTGCATTCCTGGGTAGCATTCCTTGTAAATTGAAAAAACTTCACCAGGAAGGAGAGATTCTAAGTGGGCTTGGAATGTGTGTTGAATGGTGTTGAAAGAAGGAAAAGTAGGGTGTTCATCTAGGGGGGCAAGTTGGGGTAAGGGAATGAAGTTTGGTTGTTGCTTGTTGTGGAGGGATGTGTTGAGGGTGTCTTTGTGAAGTGCGTAAGTTTGGCGGCGTTTGGCATTTATAGCTTGTTTATTTTGGTTGTAGTGCAGGCGGCGTTGAGCATTTTCCATTTTTTTGATGTGTTAAGGTAATACCTACAATAACAAAACATGGATGTTAGATTCTGTAAGACATTTTACATTTGTTGTAATTTTACTTTTAATAATAGTAATTGGTGTTAAACAAATTCCCAATCTATAAAAACATAGCCTATACATCTTATGAAAGTTCACCTGTGTTCCTCAACATATAAACAATGCAGCTCCAAATAAGAGAGCTGAAAGAACACAACACTTGTGAGAGTGAAATATATGAAAGAAAACTTTTTCTTTGGTGCAAAACAAATGGCAACAACATTCTTTAGTTCATCCACAACATGCTTTGCTTCTTCTGTGGTTGCAAATCCAACAAATGCAAAACCCTTTTTAAAATTTGTTATTGGATTCCTCTGCAAGAGCACTTTGACCACCTCTCCTACATCCTTTTCCAATACCTGAGTCCTTTTCCAATCCTCCTACAAAAACCTCAAACACCTTACTGCTCCTCATCTTCCTCTGTTTCATCTGGCTCAACATCTTCATAATCATCCCACTCACCCTCTGCTTTTTTAATTATTCTTCAGCCTTATATTCTTTCATTTTCTCACCTTTTTTAATCTAAATCTTCAAGATTCATTTCTTAGTCACCCTCCACAACTTGAATTACAATATTTTTAGAGTGAATTACTAAAAGATAGGATCCAAATAGTATAAGTTCAGTCTTTGCTGCAATTATTAATTCTGATATAAGCTCAATGATGCATGTAAAACCTACTTCGTGACTGAATTGTTTTTTTAAAAGCAGACAATTTCCTCTGTTTTCTTTTTTTATTGTAGATTTGTCTGTCGTTGTGAGTGCTTATGCTTGCTGCGACTTTATTTATAGGCATTTTGTTGAGGCATTTGTGTCTTCTCGTAGTCATGTTATGTGTGAATTCAATATTGAGTTGTTGTTGCTACGCTTGAGAAGAAGTTCTATGCAAAAATTCCATTTTAGCAGTTAAACAGCAAAAGAGCTTTTATACCCTCCTTGTTTCATGTGGCTAGATTAATTTCCAAGTAGGTTTGGACTCTAGGTTTTATGGTTGGACATGATATCACTCACATATTGCTTGATGAATATAAGAGACTGCTTTAGTGCAGTCAATTATAATATAGGTGCAAAAGTAGAATGTTTTTGTGGGTATAGATTTTAATATGATTCTCCAACAATAACAGATATTGGGCACATGATTAACTTCTTGATGACACATAATTTGAAAACATTTGATGGGCATTGTTGGTGTAAGCAACCCTACTCATGTTGGTGATTTTATAATGTGTTAAAATAGTAAAAAGGGAGGTGTTGAGCTGTATTTAAAATAGTATAGGTCAGTAAATACAATAGTCATTGGTTATAATGCATGTGTAACTTTGATAAGGTGCCAAAGTATAGTAATAATGGTGCATATAAGTGTTAGCATGAGTGGTAATCTGAATTGTTAAAAGTAGCAGATTTGTTCCAAGTAAAATATGGAAACCGCTAGTGGGTGACAGAGGAATTTTGAAGGCATGTCTAAACCAGGAAAGGTATAAATGCATGGATAGGGGATTTTTGAATGGACCAAACTACAAGGAAACTTTTGACATCATTTTTGAATTGATTGATGTAGTATTGGCAAAGATTTACATAGGTTTGTTTTAGTAGAAGTGGTTAAAGAGGATGTCTGTTAATTGTTTGACAAAATGAACAATGCATGATTGAAGAGTTTCAATGTCAGCTCGTTGAAGACATTGTGGTATTGCAAAAATTTATCTACATAGGTCTGGAGATGAGGTTTTATCTTTAAATGTACAAAAAAAAATTCCTAGACATTTGATGGTTTTTTAGCCATATACTTCATAATTAAGCTGCTTTTTTTAGCAAAACCTAGAGGGTATTTTAAGAGAGGTTATTTTTTTCAAAATCACAGTTTATCCATGTGTGCGTTTAGTTTTGTTTGTGAAATTTGAAATTTTAGCAAATGGTCTTTGTATCATTTTTTTCAAAAGAGGATAAAATGGCACAACTAAAATGGGGAGAAGAAATTTCATTGGAGAATGAACTACATGACATTATGACTGGGATCTTGATAAGAGTAAGGAGGATGGAATATGTTTAGATAAACATGAGGTCAATCTATCTATTCTCAAGTTTTACAAAGAGTGTCTCTAAAATGGATATAGCCGCCTCAAAAAAGGCTAATATAAATACATTTTTGGACCTATTAAATTATAGTTGAAAAGATTTAATTTTCTGTTATTACAATTCTAACTATAATATTTAGTAGATAATTATAGTTTATTAAATACAAAGATGTTTTATTTTGTTTATGTGAATATTGGAAGTAACTTTTAAAATGGTTACACTAAGTATGTTGTAAGCATGGTTATAAGAATTTGTTTTATAAGTAGTAATCAGGTCTAGCTAGAATTAGTTGTACAACAATAAAAAGATGGATTGTACACAGAATACTTGTCTTCATATATATACATATATGTACAAAATATTACAAACAAGTGAAGTCCTTTTTTAACAGGCGTATATATACAAAATATTTATGGTTGTTTTTTCATTCTATGCCTACCAGCTCTGTGTGATCCACGTATATATACAAAATATTTGTAGTTATTTTTTTTCATTTTGTGCCATCTAGAATTGTTACTACCAGCTCTGCGTGATCTATGTCTTGTTCGGCAGGAGTCATGTTGCGAACTGTGCAAGAGAATTGTTCCTTTCCTTTATATGTAGATGGACTCACAAAGAAAATGAATCTGTACGTATGAAACAACCCCTATTTAATAATGTTCCACAGGTCATCTGTACTCCTTGTTGGCTCTTTCAGAGCATTAGTAGGTACCCCAAGCAGGGTTAATGCTACATCATCGAAGGCCATCACCCATATGGTCCCATTTCGGTCTTCCACCATCATGTGTAGAGCATATCTATAATCACATGTAGCTGTGGGCAAGTTGCATTTATTGCAATGCCATGTTGAATTTGGGCCGGAATTTAGATTTTTTCGGCATTGTTTATAATTAACAAGCTGTGAACATGCAGGGGTAACAATAGTTTTCCATGTTAAGATGTATAATAGTTGCAACGGTAACACTTTGTTGGCTAGGATTGGGGCTAGTACAAGCATGAATATCAGCAATGTTTTTCTCCACGGTTTCCTGTGTAGTGAGCGGAGCTGTGCTGGTAGATGCCTCAATAGTAGTTAACCAAATTTGTAGTGATTTTGTCTGCAGTACTGCTGGTGCTACAAACAGCTGTGTGGAAGGAACTGACGTTAGTGTTCTTCCCCTAAACTTTACGGTTTTAGCTTTTCTAATAGCTAGTATTGGCATTTCGACCGCAAGTTGACCTTGTTGTGGTTGTAATATTTTGTTTGCCTCATCACAGAGTACTCCCCATAGAATAATTGTTATGCAATATCCGGTGTGGTCCTTCATAGTGATTGTAGAACGTTGTGTGCTACTTCCATCTG
This sequence comes from Taxus chinensis, assembly GCA_019776745.2. Lineage (NCBI taxonomy): Eukaryota > Viridiplantae > Streptophyta > Pinopsida > Cupressales > Taxaceae > Taxus > Taxus chinensis. The sequence continues at coordinate 42,521,588 of CM034152.1, read as the reverse complement.
GTCGGGTGCTTGTAGAAATACTAAAGCAAAAAGTTATTGCACCTAGAACATCCACTGTGGCTCCTAGAGGAATTTTTTGGACTGTGCTAATTGGTGTGAAGTGGAAAGCAGTTGTTGGTATGTACGCAGTAGGTTCTGTACATATCTCTAAAATAGAATCCATTTCTAACATGATTTCCCATGGGCTGCTAGAATCCCTATAGCCTATCTTTACATATTTGAGCATACCCTTTGAAATTATGTAAACTGTGCCTTCTTGGATTTTTGCATGGTAAAAAGCAGCAGCTTCGCCAAAGCATGTAACGTTTATGTCATCACCAAGAGTGTCAATTACATTGAAAATGAGAATCTGGCATTGTTGTAGTCATGTATTGTTCCTTTGCGAATGACTCTTCCTTCCAATATCCACGCCATATGATATGGATGTAGCTTGTGAATAGTTGTTGGTGTGCCAAGTGCTTTTCTTGGAGTGGTATTTTCCATTTCTGACAAGTCCTAGCACTTTATGGTTGACACTGCCAAAAGTGTGTACAAGATAAGTACTGTATACAATTGTGAAAAGTTTTATGAGAATGGAAAAAACTTTTTTTAACCTGGAATTGTGGAAAATTTTGTTTTAGACTTTCTATACATGCTAGAATCCAAACAAAAAGTGTATTTTGCCTAAATGGTATTTAGTTTCTTTAATGTAAAAGAGAGTAAACCATCAATATTTTAATGAGAATGTACGCAAAAGTTTGAATGATAATAGCTGCTACTTAGATTGAAGTGAATGAATTTTATGGACGTATATGTTATGGCAGGGTTAAGGGGTTTATACTGACATGCTTTTCTATTTGTAACTGTCCTTAATAACAAATTTTTACTCAAATCAATCTGTAGCTACACAATTCTAGAGTTATGGTTTTTTAAAAATTTGTATTCCCTTTTTTATTTGTAGTAATGCGGTATACATTGCTTAACAACTATGGTAATAAGTATGGACCTGGAAATTTGCTAGGGTTGTGCTCAAATTCAGAGAAAGGTGAAATTTTGTAGGTAGGAGTAGGAATGAAGATTTCCTTTTCGGTTGCTAGCTTAAAGTAAGCAACACAAAATTATTGGTTCATTTTGGTCATTCTCGTTATTATGGTGTTTGTAACACGTAAACTAACTCTGATTGGAACACACAGGGTTAGTATGACAAACAATTGATTTGTTAGGTAATTAATGAAGCTTGATCCACCATTATTTCCTTGTAGAATTTGTATAGCAATTTATGATACGTATAGCATTAAAATTATTTGCTATTCACTAAAGGTTTCTATTGAATTAATAGAACAAAAAGATGCTTCAATATTGTCCTGTATCTAATGTTTTTTTGCAGAGTTGGTAGTAAAGCTCAGATAAAGTGAGATTAGAAGGGCAAGTTACAGAATTCTTGGAAATTCTTCATGCCAAATTTGGGTGAGGGTCTCCTAGCAGATTTGAACAATGTTATATGCCAATTTGTAAAGGATTATTGATGTTAGAACAATGAAACAATTTATGTTATTAATCCTTCCATTATTTCTGCAAGTGTTTGCAGTTGGCATGTGAATATTGTTTAAAGTTTGTAGATTGTATTTTAACTCTTCCCATAGTGGCTTCACCCTTGAATAACGTAGTGAGAGCACTGTGCTTTCCACACTCAATCAATGACTGTGATAACCTGAATGTTTTGAGCTCAACTTCAATCTGATGGTGGTTGGTCAAGGATGACACACAAAGATAAATTAATGGTCCAAGTTAAAAAAAAATTCATCTCAGCTGTTGCTTACATTTACTAGCAACAATTAATACTCAAATTATACATAACAATCCACAGACTTTTAGTTACAATTATATTGTATTTTAGGAGTGAGAAAGATCAGAAGAGGAATTAGAGTTCCTATCTCTATCTCTTGGGACAGATGCATAATGAAATTTAAGTTGGGCTCGAACATAAAATAGTTTCAGATTTTTGTTGAAGCCCCAGATTTTGAGAAATATATCCAAAAATTGTCGTATTGTGGACAGTAATGGTTATAGGATATGCCCAAAATGGATTTGTTGAAAATGTGTTGTAACTACTTAGAAACATTCATGCAATTGCAATTGGCATAAAAAGGCTAAAAGAAATTGGTACCATGATTCAAATCAATGGAAGAGCTAGGATAAGCAATCGCATGAATAAGCAAACCGCATCTATCCAACTGTAATTCACTCAAGGAAGACACAAATCGCCTTAAGGATGTAGACTAAAGGTGTCTGGGCATTACCATATGCATATAATTTTCTGTATTGAATTTAACAAAGTTGGCAATTTAGAATTGAGGGCCACTTCACTCGCACTACATTGCAAACAAAAAAGTCAGAGATGAGGATAAGATTAAAAGCAAGTAGATGCTCTAGAGAAAGAAGGGTATCGACTTAGATGATTGAGTGCAAACCAAATATATCCATCCAAAATTCACTGAAGGAACACATGGATCATCTGAAAGATGTAAACTTAAGGACTACAAAAGTTCAAATAAAATTAAAACCCAACATTCCAATTTGATTTTTTGCCAGACCATGGTAGACACACTAAATAAAATCAAAATGTATAGAATTGAAAACCAAATTCTTTGGGATACCAAGCCAAACAATTAGATTTACTTATTTACGGTTTGATACACAATGAAAAATGAACCTAATTGAGGAAATCTATATGTGGAATTTCCATGAACCAACAAATAGATAAATGCATAATGAATTGATTCATGCAAAAAATTATGTTGAGATTCCAATTTGGAGCTCTCCCCTCGTAATGATTATCATAATGAATAGATTCAAATGAAAAATTATGTTGTCAGTCCAATTTGGAGATCTGATCGCAAATTATCTACTTATACTATGATCTAAGGAAGTAGTAATAGTAGAATGATTGTTATTGCAGTTGAGGCATATAAATGTCTCTGACAGCTCTATATCTGAAATACCAACACACCAAATGTGTAGCCACACTTGACATTCTTCACATTCAATCATCTTTTCTCCATCATCTTCTGATGTTCCACAAGAGCAATCAACAGCCCACAGATTGACCCCTTCTTCTGTCCTAAACTATAGTGGCATTGTTTTTTCTTCCCATAAGGAATTTCAAGCCCACTGAATCTTTAATACCCTCAAGTTCCACAATGGTTTTCACTCTCATATTTTAAAAACATATATAAATATCTTGAAACAAATTTTCAACATATTTTTAGATTGGCTATTGTAGCATCCTCTGGGAATTCCAACAATTCAGTGGGTGGTGGCTCTAAATGATCTTTTTCATTAAGAATCTCATCCATTATCCAGTATCTTAACCTCTTTTTGAATTCTACACTTGGGTGTTTTTTTATCATAGTCTTTCATGAATTGGTTAGAAATCCAACAACAATCTTGTTGCATTTACTATCTCCTTGGCCAATCCATTGTTTATAGGCAGATCAGGTTCGAACAAGTTCTGATAAAGCATTTTCAAATCTTCCTGAACTTGATATTGAGTTGCCAAATGTTCAGATTTGTGAAGCATAAAACATACCAGCTCTTGGAGTGCCTCTAGTGGTTTCTTAGACATGGAGCAGTAGAACATCACTATTTTCTTCAGGTGTGGATTATATTTGGTCCTCCTTGGTTCCTTGCCAAAGGAATTTGTTAATATTTTCATTATTGAAGGGACTCACGAACCAGAACCCATAACCTCAACAACGTGGATCTTATCTGTAGTAAGCTCCGCTTCCAACAGAGCCCTCAAACATGGGATTCCATGAGATGACATCAGGTTGAGGCATTTCTTTGAAAATTCTGAAAGCCTCATTAAGACCACCATTTTTTTAATATTCTTCTATCATTGAATTTCATTAGACCTCATTTCTTTGAGGTATTTTTCCAAACAATTTGTGTGCCCACCCACACCCTGGTATAAATCTCTTGTGTTGGCACATGCTAGGGGGATGATGGAAAAGGTTGTGGAGTTCGGTATTGCATATCTTGTAACCATGGCACTCCATGAGAGGACATCTAGTTGAGGAATTTCTTTGAAAAGCCTTAAAGCGTGATCAAGAAAATCCCTTTTTTTTGAGAAATTTTGTCGAACAATTCATGTGCCTTGTGTATTCTTCCACATTTTGCATACATGTCTGGCAGGCTATTTGTAACTACGACATCTAACAAAAATCCCCTTTACATTATGCTTTTAACATACATGTTGATAAGGTTTTTTTGACAAAATGTGCAGGTAGCAAATGCAATGGAACAGGTGGGTAAAGCTGCATACGGGGACAGTTCATGGGCCTTTTCAACAAGTCCACTTTGTGCATATCCTGCAATCATGGCACTCCTTGAGATCACATCTTCGAGGCATTCTATCAAACACTTCACGTGCATTTTCAAAAAAATCACATTGTGCATATCCTGCAATCGTGGCATTCCATGAGCCCACATTTCTTTGATGAATTTTATCAAACAGTTCACGTGCCTTTTCTCCCAATAGCACTCCACAACCATCTCATTTTTTCCCATGGCATGTCCAGCCTTGCCATCCTACACCTCTAGGATTGCGTTTTTTTCCCTGGAGGTATTATTTTAGCTTATTGCTTTGGCTTTTCTAGGTTTAGCCTTGCTTGTTACAGAGGAAAATTCTACAGGTCAGCTTGCGTGCACCCTGATTTCTCTTACCAAGTTGTTTATCTACTATTTTTTATATCAATTTGAAAGTAATGCATTTGAATGTTCATCGGGGAACGGTTATATGTAAAACATTATGGGGAATGAAGGACAAAATGGAAGCAAACATTAATACAACAAGCAATAGTTTAGATCATTGTATGAGAAAATTAATTACCTACAATAGAAAACAAAGAAAATAAAAAACAACGAACATGGAAAAATAGAAAAAAAAACATGTGCACTGAAGGTTTGAAATAGGGGCAGCAGAAGCAAAGTGATAACAGACAAGAATAGAAGAAACCACACATGCAAGCGAAGACCATATTGAAGGGTTTGTAATAATTGACAGGGACAGTTGTAGCCAAAAACAGACACGTAGAACACCAAAGAACCAACACGACAACACTCCTTGACAGGCAGGTGAAGCAGGAGGATCTGATGACTAGTAGAATGAAGATACACACCATCATCGTTGGAGACCGAGTGCACTATAGCCACGCCTCCGGCATAAAAATAGCAACCTCCCATTACTGTTATGAAACAAATTATCCTAGAAACTAAACAACTGATCTATAAAATCTGCCACGGTCATGAATAAAAAGATTGTAACCAATCTCCTGGGCACCTGAACATCCTCCCTTGTTTTGATATGCTTCACAGAAACTCCCTTAGGGGGCAATATTTTCTAAATCTTTCTTCTCCATTCGGGAAGGAAAATATCATCTAACTTATCCTCCAATTGGGTTTTGAAAATATCAAATTTCCCCTCGATTTTATCAAATCCAATTCTCATTTCTTTCCTCCGATTGCAATTTTTGCAGCTTCTTGCAAACTTTTCTTTGATTCCTTCAGTGCAGAGACAAATTCTTCATCCGAGAACTGAAATAACATGTTGTCATGAATAAGAGGTTGCCTGGGCACAATAAAGAAAATGTGCACAAGCTCCTTTGCTTCATCCACAATAAGATCTCTCACTTTCTGGTTGTCAACATTGGGCTCAAAAATTGCAAGATTGACATACGAATTACACCTTGCAATGGAATCAAGAGCATTCCATAACTTGAGAATTCTATAAACATCCATGAGATGTTCAAAGAAATTGCCATGTTTTTTCATGACTCGGATTTCTTTTTCATTGAACAGAGAAAACTAGTCTATTGATTAAAATTTGTACAAGGAACAAATGGAGTAGACAATCACATAAATTAAGACGAAGGAATAGAGATCTCTAACAAAACCTCTTAGAGCAAAGATCCCAACAAATGGTACCAAACAACAATGAGATGCTAAATGTGAAGAAAAAGCGTATTGTTGTGTATTGAGCATTCTGCCAATAAGACCAACGCTGCTTCAAAAGGCAGGCCATGAATTGCTTATGGAAACGCTGAGAATACTGAGTAGCGAAATACAAGTCCTCTGAATCTTGAAGGGGAGTGCTGAAGCTTTCAACCAAGGCCATGTTTTCTCTATAACAAAAGTAAACCAATGAGTCATTTCAATTTGAAGACAATGGTAAAATCACATTGTGTGATATTAATTTGTAAGTTTTGAATAACATAGTGATACATATGAGTCTATGACGATAAGGCCACAGTTTCACAGAAGGGGGCTAACTAAATTTGTTGAGAAAATTTAGGAGCCTCGTTCCATGTACTGTACAAATTATTTTCAAAGAGCATAGTTGAGAAAATTTAAGTAATAAATTATAGGAATGCAGAGTTAAGGAGCAAACGAAAACTTAGAGTCTAAATGCCAGGTACTAGGGGAACAGAAAAAACCCTAAACAGTACAGGGAAACTTCCAACCCCCACCTCCAAAACAAACATAGAAAATTAGCAAACAAAATTATTGGGATCTATGGCTGCATATTGTTTTTCGCAGCACAAGCCCCTCCATGGGACCTGGCCCTAAGTGTATGTAACGCTTGATGCAATCTCTACTTTTTGCCTACTACATAATAGAGAGGCAAATGCAGAAAGCAGTATCTGGTTATAATGTGTGCGGTAAACCTTATTGAAACAAATTATGTGAATTATGATACATCTCAGCTAAATCAATCCCAAGATGAATTTCCTCTGTTGTAGATGTTACCTCCAACTTCCATGTTGTTGGGTTACAACATTTCTCCATATTTAGAACACCATCAATTGACTGCATAAACACATCATAATTAGTTTCCTTTTTTAAGAGAACTTGTTCCAAAATGGATTCTTGAATCTTAACTTAAAATACTCCAAGAGTTTGTTACAAAGGAAACCTAACAATCCTACATATATGATCTGGCCTCCTTGTTTCATGAAGAAAAGCTTCAATTGTATCCATTAGTTTCAAGATAAATGACCTTTGCAGTCTACCCTTACAGTATTTTTCAACTCTCAAGATTACATGCAAGTAATAACCTTGTCAAAGGCTTCAAAGATATCAATCTTTGGTTGATGAATGGTATAGACAATTATTCATCCTGTATCTACAATATTTCTAACCGTTCACATAACAATGGCTGCAGAACGTGCATCCAATCCTGACGTCAGCTCATCCATGAATACTATAGAAGGATTTGCAACAAGTTCTACAACAATAGTCAATCTTTTGCGTTGCTCTGTAGACAAGCCAGTCACTCCTCGGAGACCAACGAGAGAATTTCTCAAAGGATCTAGCTCATCAAGTTTCATCACCTCTTCTACAAACATCTAGAATTTCATATAAAGTATTCGTAACCTTAAGCCTTGAATAAGGAAAGAGCTAATTTCACTTAATTCTATTGAACATATATGACTAACCTTTCTTGTTTCTTGGTCTATTTCAGCTGGCAGACACAACCAGACAGTAAATACAGGATTCATGAACAATTACACGGGGTAAATGAATGTCATTTTGTTCACATTATCCTGAGATCTGGGAAAATGTTTCTTGCTTCTTGGGATGGCCAGATATAGTAATGGTACCTTCAATATAACCATAAGTTTTTCTTCCAGCCAAAACATCCATCAAAGTAGTCTTACCAGCACCACTAACTCCAACTAGTGCCATAAGAATGCCTGGTCGAAATGCTCCACTCACATTATGTAATAGTTGTAGTTGATCTTCTGCAATGCCATGTTGTTTCATTTCCTATGTGCAAAGCATTGACAATGTCACTTGGTTCACCCTGAATTTGTTGTTAATATTACAGGATATATGTTACCTTGCAATGAGAAGTATCAAGGAAGGTTTTGACATACCTTAGGCATGTCAACATAATAGGTAATATTTTTGAAGCAAAGAGATAAAGTCTTAAATGGCTGGACCATGCCCTTTTGTTTCGTTTGGTAAGGCAACAACAACATCAGAAAATAATATAGGGTTTGTAGGTCCTGAAAATGCTAAAAATTGATAGAATTGTTGACATTTACAGATCCTATGAGAAAATCCAACAAAAGATTAGGTTATTTTGTTGAAAAACAAAATTGATTTTTTCCATCAGTTACCTTTAGAAGTCGCCAAATCATCTCTTACAATCACTGATGTAGGAGTATTCTTTGCATCACAATTTTCTCCTATTGTATTCGCATATATCTAATGCAACGCTTCTTCAGAAACCACAAACTGAGGTTTTCTAGGAGTTGCATAAAAGTTTTATCATGTACAGCTTAGCCTTATACCACTTACTTTCTCTGATAACATAAACATTTTCTTGAGTAGTCTAACACTTACCTTTGAGGAAGTCTAAAGCCAAAGTATACAATACATTCAATAAGATATCATATCCCAGTAGAGCTCCAATACCGATTCAGTGCCACCATTCATGTGGAAATATCCTGTGGGATCTCAACACAAGTTCCCCAAGAGTTTGATTTGAGACATTCCCTGCAGGTTGCAGATGCCACCAACAAATGTTCAAAATAAATGAGGGTAGAGGCGGGGATCTGGAAACAACATGTGCAGGCAAACCCAACTGATAGCCAAAAATCCAACCCTGTGCAGAACCTGCAGCGTGGCTCCACAACAAGCCAAACGGGCCACCCAGGTACCGCCGCACGAGTAGCAAATTTGACGGTAAAACCCAGGCATCACCACCCACAGAACCAATGGCAAACGAAAATTAATACATGCAAAAGAAAACGGATCAGGACCTGGCATTGGAAAGACGTTGCAGAAGCTGGACAACAAAAAACGGCGCAAGAGCCTCTCACTATGAAAACACCTACGACGTAAAGATTGAGACAAAGATAGTCCGAGAACTGAAAAAATGGCTCACGGAGATATTCGAGAAAAAATTAAAGCTATTTTTGGAGTATGTTAAGGAAACACATAAACAAAGGTAAAATAAGTCAATTTTACATTGATTTAAAATATCAAGAACTCCAATTTTGACATTCATGCAACCCAAAAATAGATATAAAACAACAGTTTTCCAATTTTAAAAAGTCATGCAGAGTTTTGGATTTGGTTATTTGAATTTCTAGAGATTAATGTGAATGCTAAATCAGTCAACTGAAGTTTAAATCTAACATTCGATAGAGACAAATTATTTTGGGAGTTAATTTATTTATTTTTTGGATCAAATTAGTGTAAAATAGGAGCATGTTTCCATATTTAGCTTTTTCGGTTTGTATTTTCTGTAGTTAATTGGTAGTTCTAAATTTAGTTGTTGTAGGATTAGATTATCTATTCCAGGAATTCCAAAACATACAAAGAGGGGGATAAAATCTATTGCTCTATAAATTTGTGTAATTTTATTGTAAAATCATTTGGAGTTGAATTCAATACAATGAACAACTTTGGACCTTTGCAAGTTTTGTAATTTATTTCTAAATTGTTGGTTCATGTCTTTAAGACCTAGACATTAATCTCTTTTAATTTATCAAGTAGAGTTTACACTTCAATTCTCAGTCAAATTTGTAAAGTGATAGATTGTGCCATGTTGATCTTATTTTCATTAGTGGGTGTTTTTAACGCTTGATTTTACATATGTGATTTGCAATTTTGCAAGTTTTGGTGATTCAAGATTGTTTGCAAGTGATAATTAATTTGTTTTTGTGTGGAATCTAATTAGCTAAAACTAATCATTAGGTTATTCAACCATATATATATATGCTTTGTGGATGAACTATTGTTATTTGTTTAGTTGGTACAATTGTGGTTCCTCTTGTGTTTTGCTTCCTTAGACTGATTGCTTAGAGTTTACAAAATTTTGAGTTAATACTAGTTCTAGTTTGCTCTGATTTTGTGTGTGTTTGACCAGAGATACAATTGTCTGCAATATTTGAGAGGAAAGTCTAATATTCTTTTATGTCCTACACTTCTTTCCTTGTGAGTTTTTAAGAAGACCCACATCATTTAGAACCATTGTTAATACTAATAGGTTGAAACTCATTGCAAATCAAGACTTTCATGTCTAGAATACAATAAACCGAATGTCCATCTAGATAAACAAGATCTAAAATCAGAATCATAACAGGTAGTGTATCAAGTGATCCACTTCATCAGATCAACCAACAACAAAGAAGGAAAATGAAGAAACAAGGTTCTGTTTTTATGTTAACAGAACCACCGCTCTGTGCAGAGCGGCGGTTACAGAACTACCACCCAACCGGGGTGGCGGTCCTGTAACCACTACCTAGCTAGGGTGACGGTCCTGTGATCATCGGTCTGCATTGGGCGGCGGTCCTAGCTCTTTCAGACAGAAAAATAAAATTCGAAACAAACAGTCTCATAATGGGAAAGGTTTCCGTGTCTTTTCTCCTCCATGAAATTTCCCATCCTCCAGTGCATGGGAGGACATGAGAAGGGTATAAATACATGTAGGAAGGAGATTTTTTTATTATCAAAGCATGAAAACAAGTGAGCAAGAAATTCTTAGTGTTGGAATTGTGTTTGTAGAAGAAAGGAGTTTGAGGCAGAGCAAACAAGTAATTGGGAGGAAGTGTGAGATATTATCTACTTCTCTTTCATACTTATTGTAAATTTTGTACTTCTTATTTGAATTGGCCAATAAAAAGTGGGAAGAAAGAGCATTTTCCCTTCCCGACTGGTTTTCCTCCTCTGGAGGTTTCTAGGATAAAAATTGTTGGTGTTCATGAGTTTATATTCTTTCCTTTCCTACAATTGTGGATTCTAAGCATAAGCAAAATTCATTCACTAGTTATCTCTGTCATTTTCTAAGTGAAAGTAGAACAACACCGTTTAATTGTGATTCTGTGAACAATTCCAAAGTAGAGAGTTTTACAGATCATTTTGGTATCAGAGCTAACAAGTATCCAGGACTGTGGTATTCGTTCTTGGATTTGTATGACAATGATGAGATCTAAAGGCGAAGAGGCTTTACCTTGCGATCTAGATATTTCTACAAGGAAGTGAAAATAGAATTTGGGGACAAATGGAGGAAGAGAACTTGGTCCGTAGAATTGAGATGTTGAGACCATGATGGATAGGATGTTTAGAAGATAAGAAGAACTTGCAGATTTGCAGAAGAGAACTTCTGTTAAGCAAGACTCCATGGACTCAGTGGTTCGAGGCTTAGCCGAAAATTTTAGCATAGGGAGGAGCCACCATGAGGAAGAATATGGGGAAGAGCACGAAGAAGAGACTTCAAATGAAAGAGAAAAGGTAAAATCTGATCATGCGCCCTTTTAAAGTTGAGACAAAAGTTGAAATTAAAAGCTTTAAAGGACAAGTAGATGCAAAGTTTCTTGATAAATGGTTAAAACAAATAGAAGTCTACTTTAGCATCCATAATGTCACTGAGGCATAAAGGATCACCTTTGCACGTCTCAAAATGGAGGGACACCACTCTAGTTTGGTGGGAAACCCATCTAGCCACTTGTGAAAAGAAGAAACGTCCTATTGTGAAATCTTGGCAAGAATTTAAAGAATTACTTAGAGCTAACTTCTATCCTATTGGCCACAAGACTGACCAAATGATTAAATGGAAGTATTTTAGACAAGGCAGTGGTCAAAGTGTGTAGGACTATACTACGGAGTTTCGGAGGTAGGCCATGTTGCTGAACATGGACTTGGAGGATGAGGATATTCTGACTAAGTACTTGGGAGGACTTCACACTCACCTTCGAAGAAAAGTCATCTCCACGAAGCCCAAAGATCTCAACGAGGCGTGTGTATAGGCATACTATATAGATGATGAAAAGAAGCAAGGAGAAGCAGAGCCAAGGGAAAAGCATTTGACAAATCAGTAGAAGAAAGAGCATGGGAAAACAAGCAACAAGGGTAAGTGGAAAGGGAAAGGTAAACAAGATGTCACTACTTTAAATACTTGTAAAGATCAAGAACTAATAGGTAAAAATAGGGATCGGCTCCCAGGAGCCATTGTAAGAACAAGAAGGAAATGAAAAAGTCCAAGAAAGTAAGTGGAAAGGGAAAGAGAGAAGGAGAAACAATAAAACTACAAAACAACAAAAGTTCACCAAAATTCTGCCAACAGTACTTTAATGGATCAAACACTTTTGTCAAATCTTTTCCGGCTTGTCCTCGGAAGAACAAGTTGTGATATCAATGGTCATACTGACGCTACATGTTGGAAGTTGCATCCAGAGTTACATCCAAAGAACCAAACCAAGGACTCAAAGAAGTCCATGACAATGTAAAGACAAAAGGGGAGGTGGAAATCGAAGATAACTCTAATGTAGATGAGAGGCTTGGATGCACGGCCACCAACATGGACAGACAGGAAGAGGAGATGAGTAGACTATTCCAGATCAAAATCCAGATCAAGAGAACTAAGGTAAATGCTTTGGTTGATACTGGTTCTCAGTCTAATTTGATTTCTGAAGCAGTTGTAAAGAAGCTTGGTCTTGAGACTTACGAGCATCCACACCCTTATCCTTTGGGTTGGGTGAAGAAGGGTGTTGAAATTTAGGTAACAAAAAGATGTAAGGTCAAGTTTGGGATAAATTCCCAATATATTGATGTATTGGAAGCTAATGTTATTCCACTTGATGATTTTGATGTTGTTTTCGGGAGTCCTTACTTGTATATTAGGTATGCTATATTTATGAGAAGGGAAAACCGATATAAATGGGTCAAGGATGGGATCAACTACAACATCCGGGCACACCAGCGTAAGACACATGTTACTATGGTGAGTGCTAACCAAGAAAAATGACTTATTCAGGCAAATCATAATAAGTTTTGTTTACTTTTGTTAAAGGATAAACAAGATGGGGTAGAAGTTTCAGAGATTTCTAACCAGGGAAAACAAGATTTGGATAGTATTATTTAGTCTTTTCAGGAAGTTTTTCAGGCTCCCAGTGGGTTACCACCAAAATAGGAAGTAGATAATGAGATTCGGTTATTTCCAGAGTCCCCTCTACCGAACATTAGATTGTATAGGCAATCCTTGTTGGAGAGTACTGAAGTAAAGAAACAACTTCAAGAACTACCAGACAAGGGTGTGATACGTTTGAGAACCTCACCATGCGGTTTATTGTGATGGTGCCGAAGAAGGATGGTTCTTGGAGAATGTGCATTACTACCGTGCTTTGAAAGGATATCACCATATGAGAACAAATATCCACTTCCCCACATAGATGATCTCTTGGACAAGCTTCAGAAATGGAAACATTATTTGAAGTTGGATCTCAAGTCAGGTTATCACCAAGTCAGAATGAAGGAGGATTATATGGAAGACTGCCTTCAAGACAAAACAAGGCACTTTGTATGAGTGGTTAGTACTTCCATTTGGTTTATGCAAATGCAAGAAGCTACATTTATGAGATTGATGAATGATGTTTGCCACCCATTTCATAGATTCATGTGTCATTGTTTATCTGGATGATATCTTGAATTTTAGTGCCACATGGGAGGAACATCGAACTCATTTGTAACAAGCTTACAAAGAGGCATATACCCAGGATAGAGACTTTGGGGTAACATTTCAGCAGTTGCAGTCCCAAGGGGTTGAAAGGATGGGGGATTAAAGATTTTTATCTCAATGACGGGCTGCTCTACCGATGGGGGAAGCTTTGTGTGCCTAAAGAAGAAAGACTTCTATTGATGAGGGAAGCACATACCTCGAAAGTAGTGGGACATTTCGGTGTTGGTAAGACCTAACCCACTTGCAAAGGTACATGTATTGGCCCAATATGCAAGAAGAAGTATTAAAATTTATACGTGGATGTAAACTTTGTTGTACCAACAAGCCTAAGACTAGGAAGGAGGGTTTGTATATGCCTTTTCTAGTACCTACTCATCCATGGGAGGACATTTCTATGGATTTTGTAGGAGGATTACCTATGTCTAAACATGGCCATGACTATCTCTATGTTGTTGTTGATAGATTCAGTAAGATGTGTATTCTTATGGCATGTAAAAAGACAGTAAAAGCACATGAGGCAGCAGATCTTTTCTTTGCTAATGTATGGGTGCATTTTGGCTTGCCAAAGTCTATTGTTTTTTACATGGATTCCAGGTTCTTGGGGAAGATTTGGACTACTTTGTGGGACAAGATGGATACCAAGTTACAGAGGAGCACAATTTTCCATCCATAGATAGATGGATAGACAAAGGTGGTGAACAAGACTTTGGTACAGTTGATCAGAGGGTATAATAGCAAATACCCAAGGACTTGGGATGAGTCCTTAGCCTACATTCAACATTCCTATAACCGGGCAGTACACACATCCACTATGAAGTCACCATTTGAAACATGCTTGGGATATCTACCTACAAATCCACTGGACATAGCAGTTGGACAACAGGATGAGGAGGAGACACAAGACCCAAAGGTGACTAGAGCAAACAAATTCATTGAGAGGATCCGGAAAATCCATCTCAAAGTCAAAGAACAATTAGAGAAATCTCAAGCCAAGTACAAAGCTAGACACGAACATCATAGGAGAGAAGCATAAGCTTCATGTTGGAGATAGAGTTTGGCTTTACTTGAGCAAGGAGAGACTACAAGGTCAAGCACAGAAGCTCAAACCACTACAATATGGACCATTCACCATATTGGAGTAGGTTGGAGAAAATGCCTTTCGACTTGATTTGCCGCCATTTATGAGGATGTGCTCAGTAGTAAACTGTGAGAACTTACACCTATATGAGCCATCCATGCTCGATGAAGATGAAGGTTTACAATTGCAACCTTCCATTGAGGATTGCGTCTTGGACTCACGAGGCGAATTGGAGGAGGATGTAGTACTGCAACAGAAGGTCAGAGAGACTAGGAGAAGTCCGCAGGAGTGTTGATAGGAAAGATACCAAGATAGGCCCGGTGGTACTCGAAGGAGCAAGTGAGGGAATTATTTCCTCATCTACTCCCCCACTAAGCTTTTGTGGGATCAAAAGCCTCCTAAGCAGGGGAGGTGTGATCCATAGGGATCCAAAATGACTCTACTTCATCATATCAACCAACAACAAAGAAGGAAAATGAAGAAACCGAGGTTTTGTCTTTATGTTAACAAACCCACCGGGTAGCAGTCTAGAACCGCCAGACCTAGGCGGCGGTCCTGTGACCACCGCCTGCAACCCGGGCGACGGTCTTGACACTTTCAGATAGAAAAATAAAATTCGAAATGAACAGTCCCAGAATTGGAAAGGTTGTTTGTGTCTCTTCTCCACCATGACCTTTCCCATCCTCCAGTGCATAGGAGGACATGAGAAAGGCTATAAATACATGTAGGAAGGAGAGTTTTGATCATCGAAGCATGAAAACAAGTGAGCAAGGAATTCTTAGTGTTGGAATTGTGTTTGTCGAAGAAAATGAGTTTTGAGGCAGAGCAAGCAAGTAATTGGGAGGAAGTGTGCAATATTATCTACTTCTCTTTCATACCTATTGTAAATTTTGTACTTCTTATTTGAATTGGCCAATAAAAAGTGGGAAGAAAGAGCATTTTGCCCTTCCCGACTGGTTTTCCTCCTCTGGAGGTTTCTAGGATAAAACTTGTTGGTGTTCATAAGCTTACACTCTTTCCTTTCTTGCAATTGTTGATTCTAAGCATAAGCAAATTCATTCACTAGCTATATTTGTCATTTTCTAAATCGAAAGTAAAACAACAATGTTTAATTGTGATTATGTGAACAATTCCGAAGTAGAGAGTTTACAGATAATCAAGACACACCAGTGCTTCCACAAATTAACACTCAGTCACACGCATCCAAACTAAAGTTATATCCTAGAGTAATCAATACTCTGAATTCAGATGTTCTTCTAGGGTTCTAAAATGAGTGGGAGTGAGAAATTCAATCCCTTTCTCCCTATTTAAGAATTGTTTGTTGGTGTGCACAAAACACCGATCAACAATAAGTTGGAATGTTCATTTAATTGTGAATATATTTTTCATAGTTCCAACTCTAAAAAAAATTAAAATCGGACCACCAAAAGTGCACATGACATGTGCAAGGGACCACCACTCATGCAAGAAAATCTCTTAGGCAAAATGGAGTATAATGGCACACAAACAAGTCTCGGGTCAATTAACTTGTAAATGTAAGTCCACACCAAAACACCAAACCGGGGTGCTTGGTAAAGTACTTCCAAATTTTCGTGACATATGATAGCCTCTCTCTAGCGGAGGTTTTTACACTTGCGTAGCATAGACATGCCAGTTATGGGATTTGATCTTGGGTCAATTAGCTTATAAATATAAGTCCACACCAAAACACCAAACCAGGGTGCTTGGTAAGGCACTTACAATTTTTCATGACATATGATAGTTTCTCTCAAGCGGAGGTTTTTAGACTTGCATGGCATAGACATGCTAGTAACAAGATTTGATCTCGGGTCAATTAACTTGTAAATATAAGTCCACACCAAAACACCAAACCAAGGTGTTGGGTAAGACACAAAATTTTCATGCATCTTCCATCCTTGAGACTTTAAGTTCGCCACTAGAGATGTACATCTGCACACAAGCTCATGGGGAGCACACCACAACACACCCAACCACCCTTTGAGACCTAGCTTCCCAAGAACAGCCCTATAAATGCTATTTCCAATCTTCCAAAGCGTGGACCAAAAAGAAGGAAATAACTACTTCCACCTGGTCTCACTCGAACCAAAAAAAATCCAACGTCAAAGTAATTGGACATATACAAAACTATGTGCAAGAACACACATGCTTTGCAAAAATGGAAAACCACATTTACAAGCTGTAGTCTAGACACCCAAAAATAGAAAATCGAACACGCTTTTAAAATCTATATATGATCAAACTCGCAACAGCACAAAGGACTGGGACTAGCCCACAAATGAGGGAGCAAAATCCAGAAGGAACTGAGACTAGCCCATAGATGAGAGGCACCTGATCATAGACATAGGGCTATCGATACAACACTCCCACATATGTGGGGAAGCTGTTTTGAGGGCTGGTTTGTACGAGCGAAGCCTAAGCTCAATTGCCCAACTCTATCCTTAGTGGATGCCCGAGCCTATTTGCAGACAGCGAGACATGGACAAGCTATAGCACTGATATCCCTTCCACTTAATAAAGATGAAGGGGAACAACTAGTGGTCAGTGTGGGACAGACTTGCAGTGAAACATATGTTTGATTGCCAAATTATCACCTTTCATGCAAAATTTCAGACCATAGGTTTGTAACCAACATTAGCTGTCTTGGGACTGAAACCTCCACCACTGCCATTCACTATGCATCTTATCAAACAATTGATGTTACTTTGATGTTGCTATCTAGGGAATTTTTAAAAAAAATTCTCTATTCTTACACCTTAACCTGTAATGGTTTACATTTTGTTTTTTTTCTCTAAAATCTCCACCATTGGCATTCACTATGCGTCTTATCAAACAATTGATGTTTTACTTTGATGTTGCTATCTAGAGAAGTTTAATAAAAAAATCTGCCTTCCTAGACCTTAACATGTAATGATTTACATTTTATTGATATTCTGTCTAACAGTCACATTCTAATAATTCATAGATTCATACGTTGAACTCTGTAAGCAAATGAATACACAGAAATTAATGGGCTTTAAGGCAAAGATTTAAAGATATTTTAAGCTATTGAGAATTCTGTCTGCCCTTTCCATTTGTTACAAAGTTATAACATAAATAGTTTGTTTAAACAGCTCCAATGCAGTGTATTTTATGGACAGGAAACACTTTCTAGTCGTCTTTCCACATAAGAGGAGGATTCCAGTGCATTGTGGATATGTGAGTTTGACTAAACCCTACCAAAGGTTGAACCCTTCAACTTTTTTCTGCCATACAATCTTTAAATCACAAAATTAAAGAACAGCCTTGCCAATGAATTTCCTTGCTGTTTATAGAGAATCCTTGATATGTAAAAGTTGTTTTGGCTGTTACATCACAGCTTAGTCAATGGTATATGCCAAACAGTGCTTGTTCAAAGCTGTTTGGCACACCTGGCCTTACTGGGGATCCTGTACTACATAAAATGATGCTAATGTTGACGAAAACATATTTTAATTTAACTTCTTGTCACCATAAAACTGCTTATGCAAAATGCCCCTTAAAGATTTGGTTTGGATTCCAACAATGACTCTGCAATGACTATTTCTATGAAATCTTCATTCAAATTTTCTCCTCACTTCGGTCAGTACTACATAAAATGATGCTAATGTTGACGAAAATATATTTTAATCCAACTTCTCATCACCATAAAACTGCTTATGCAAAATGCCCCTTACAGATTAGGTCTGAATTCCAACAATGACTGTGCAATGACTATTTCTATGAAATCTTCATTCAAATTTCTCCTCACTTTGGTCAGTACATGCAATGATTTGATGAATAAAGTCATACTCTTCAGCAAAAAGAAAAAAATTAAGGAATACCATGTCGAAATTCTACTGCTTTACTTCACATTATTTTTGCCTCTTCCACCCTCCCTCTTGAACATCTAGAATGTTTGAGTTATCCAAAAGTGAAACCTAGATATAGAGATCTAAACATTCAACCTCTCCATGCAATGCAATCAAGTCAACGATCTTAAATAACCATAAATAAGGACAAAAGCATAGAAACCAAAAGTGATGCAACTTCTTCTGCCATTGAAGCAATACATGAGATGCAACTTTCGCTGCCATTTGAACCAATTTCACATTGTATGCAAGAGCTTTAAAGCCATATAAACATTTGTTTCTTACTCTTCATGATAATTTTAGATACCATTCTCATATTTATGACCTAAGAAATGATTATCTGCCTTAAGTAACCACTAAAAGCATACTGAAAATTTGTTATTGGAAATTGACACAGGCTATCTGATAATCATATGCAAATGCATAAGATCCTGTCTTACACTTTCTTACTTGTATGCTTAAACAGCAATAAAAACATTAAAAGATGTGA
Organism: Taxus chinensis; assembly: GCA_019776745.2. Classification (NCBI taxonomy): domain Eukaryota; kingdom Viridiplantae; phylum Streptophyta; class Pinopsida; order Cupressales; family Taxaceae; genus Taxus; species Taxus chinensis. The sequence continues at coordinate 42,502,626 of CM034152.1, read as the reverse complement.
GCACAATTTGAAGTTAGATCAAAACAGGTTTTAATCAGTTAAACACGACATTTATGTGCATGCCCTTCAATTCCAATATGTATATATGAAAGTGAAATTGCACATAAGTTATATTGGAATGGAAACAAAACTACAAGAATCATGCTCTATAAAACCATAAATTTGATAATTATAAGCAATCCTCCGCACAAATGATGCTTTGCAATTTGTTTAGGAACTTTCAAGGTAATCTGCTAGCAAGATTAAATCAAATCCACAAGCCAAATAGTAACTTAGTTTCATACCACTCTTTATTTCAACTCCAGTTATGACATCTCAAACATACAACAGTCCTGATACATTTAGATCATACACCATCCCAAATGTATACTATTTCTTAGCATTCTTGTTCCCAGCATCTGACCCTCCGGCTTCTGCAGCTGCCTTTTTTGCAGTTTTTTCCTGAAGTGCTTTAGCATCTCTGTAATAGACAGGAAGAAAATTAGCTGCTATAGAAAAAGATGTAGCATAGTCATATATTTACCTAAATCTAAATAAATACCCGTGTATAAAATTTTGTTACTAGAGTCACTCAGATAATTTATATTTTACAGTAATACAACAGTAGGAAATTTGCAATAAGCCGCACACCTTTCCCTCCGCTGTTCAGGTGTGAGACCATCGTCCTTATTCTTCCCTGACTTGCCACCCCGGGCAGCAGCCCTTTCTCTATCACGGTCTCTTTGGTTTCCACGTAAATGAAGTTAAGATCATCTTAGCCATAATTCATTTTAATCTACAAGAATCAGATGTGTTTTGAAAAAATAGAGCTAAAATACTTAAGCTTCTACTTGGGACACTAGAGCTTCCTCAAAGATTGAGATATCAATGCACTACTTGAAAAGGGTAGACTCAATCTAGTCCAATACATGAATCAATCCCAATGCAAAAACAAATATACAATTGATGAACGTGTCGATGTAAAAAATCCCCATTTCCAACAAAATCAAAGACAACCTTTGAGCAACACACACAAGAATTGATTCCAGAAAATACTCACACACAAGAGTTCTTTAAGATATTGGTAATGTGATGAAACTTATACTTCTGAGATGTGGTATTCTGGTTGAGATGATGCATCACCATGCGAATGACCTGTTACACCTCTCACTATGAAGTAATGGAGGTTATGCCACTTCAGAAAATAATGAAGACAATAATATGAATGAGGCTTAGGGGCATCAGTAGAAGCATTTCCTAGGTAAAGACCTGGCAGTCTAAGGGCCTCCCGTGTGGATGTGTGTGTGTATATTTGGGAGTTCTTACATAGCAGCAACTTCGATCTGATTGGATTAAAGAAATGATAGGAGAAGACCTGGGTTATAGTACAATATTATCAAGACTGCAAATGTCAAATGTCTATAATAGATAATGATTTCCTAGCTTAAAATAATATTCATAAGACATGCAGTAAGGAAGTAGCAACTTTGCACTGCAGCATCTACATCCACAAAATCAATTTCACTGAATAAATCTAACAACACAAATACTAGATTTAGTTCGTTGTTTAAAAGAAAACATTATAAATTTCAAGTAGGCACAGAGGAACCTTGCGGTGCAGCAACTACTCGCATTATTACCAATTTCACTAAATTGACCAAAAAACACAAATTTAAGATTATAAAACTTTATTGAACAGAAAGAACATTCTAAAATGGCTTGGTAGATCAATGTGATCTCACTCGATGATTAAAATATAAATAAAATCAAAGTACAACCAGTATCATTTCACATGGTAATTGTATATTATGGGAGAAATACCTTAAATTGTTCCAATCTAAATCAAAAAACAATCTTACAGTGCATAAGGATATGAGTCATGGTGAAAACGGATTGAAATTTGACTTCTGGGCGTCCTCTGTTTTTATTATCCACTAGCCCAAAAGGGCTTCTCTGTCTTTATCATATCACCCACAAAGAGCACAAAATCAGCAACACAAAACCTAAGATTGATTATTTTAATTAACCATGCCGGAACAAGAATGGACTAAAAATTACAATTTTCGGCTTCTAAAGACCTTCCAGAACAGGCAGTATATATGCTTAAACTAAACCATATCCAAAACATAGCACAACCTTCGCAATAGAAGACAGCTAAACCAACACGTTTAAACCATACCCAGAAATAAAACCGAAGAGCGGCAATACAAAAACATAAACTTAAATATCCAAAAAAAAGAAGAAAACACACCCAAAAAACAAAACAGAGAAAACTCCATTAAAACAGGCCTATGTTGGACCGATTTGGAAATTCCTAAAAAACCCTCCAAACCATTTTATGCCCAATTTTTCATCAGATCCAATAACTGCTAACAAAAATTACACGCTAAAAAGAAAAATACAAGCAATCATCTAAAAACCTCCTCCACAAAATTTAAAAAAAAACTCAAACTTTAACACCCCACAAATTTTTTTGCCACAAACTGTCGGACCCCAGAAATTTTTGAAGCCAAACACAGACTAAAGCATAACATAATTTGATGAAAAGGAAGAAAGTTTGAAATTGTGGGCGAAAAGACTTACATGCCCGCGATCTGAGAGAGTTGTTGATTGCCTGTACAATGCCACAAGTTGAAATGGCAACAAATATAGAGCAAGGCAAAGGCGTTGACAGAATCCTTCTACAGCTAAGCAGTCACCTCGACCGTAAAGTAGGCGTGAAACGTAAGCTACTTTTAAACCGCTAGCGGTCAAGACTTCTGACATGGAATAAATATGCTTTCCTTATTTTATTTTTTGTAAGAAATCGACTTCCTTGATGTTTCGTGGATAAGTGTCATATTGTCGTATAGAGTGGGATATGGTGGACCCTAACCTTCTTGGCATAATGATGGTTTGAATGAACAAATGAAATGAAATGGTTTTAATTATGTCTATAAGACTGGTGGTCTATGGGAGTGTTCAATACACCAATTGCTTAAAGGTGTACGAGCTTAGTGTTATCCTTCAGAAAGTTGCTCCTCCTCTTTGCTAAATTGAGTTAGCATCTCTCCAACCCTTTTAAATTGTTTTCCTCAAATAGCTCTATCACGGAATCAACTCTTGAAATTTCTTGATATTTGGCTCTAATATTTGCGTACCTTGGGCATCCAAGGATGAAATGCTCGTGTTTTGTCTACCCATGTATTGCATAAAACACATGTCCTCTCTTCCCACGATTCCTTGGGCGTTGTCCATCTTCATGTCTCGCATTTGACCCTGTGGGAGCTAGTCCTTAACTGAGCAATGACAATCTTTTCCATCTATTTGATTTCAGCTCCTATGTAGGCTTTTTCACGATGTTCATACGTTGGGTTGAACTCTGTTCTATGGTGTTAATGCTTCCTACTTGTTTTTGTCCTCCACGTCTCCATTCTAAACTCTTCATTCACATAGTTTTTATGTCTTTATTAAGATTTGGGCATTCATCTAGGCTGATATTCCATTTGTTCATCCATTTGTGGTTCTGCTTCATCCATGTGTTCTTTCGTCTGTGCAACTCTTCACCTTTTGCAACTTTAGGCCACCTGTTGACCTTCATAATTTCTATTTTTTTTAAGTAACATAAAAGCTTAGTCATAGCAGATGCCTCTAGTGGGAAGGTACTAGTTTCGGCTAGGAGAATTTTATAGGGGATTGTAGTCTTTGATTTTGAGATTGTTTGTTATTAGCCACTTTTGCATCCTTTCTATTTGTCTCCATTTCAAACAGGTAATTCCATTAGCCCATACCTCGCAATCGTACACCACTATCGCCGTGACAAATAACCCAAAAAGGATCGGGGTGGTCTTCCAATCCCATAGTGCAGCATTCCTGCACTTGTTTTGGAGTGTGTAAAGAGCTCTCTATCCTCCTTGTATTCTCATCATTCTACAAGTATCCCAATTGAGCTTGCTATGAACATCAAGGCCTAGATATTTGTATTTTGACACCACTTCAAGAGACACTCCAACAAACTGAAAGTCGATATGTTGTTCGATCCAAAAATGGATCTAGAAGCACCTAATTCTATGTATTCTCTTATTTAAAACTTGTAGTACATCCCCTCAACGTGTTCATTATTCTTGAAATGGTCAAGTTAGGATGATGGTGATCCAGACACCTTCAAATGACAGAAAAAGGTCATTGTTGTTCTATTCTGTGTGATAATTGTGTGGCAATCATGAAACTTCTGCGATGGTTGCGGAGCCTCCGCTCTTCATAGAATAACAGTTGCGCAACTGCTGCTTGCAGGTACTGACGATCGCGTAACCACCGCGGTAGTTGCGGAACTACCCCTGCAGACAGTGGTGGTTCTGCACTTGACGACACCAAAATGAGGAATCCAAATAGTTTTAAATGTTTGGGCTTCTCAAATCGGTTCATTTTTCCTTTCCATTCATCCTTGTGCAGAGAAACTATAAATATAAGTGCATTTACTCGCTCTAAGCAAATTATTTGGAGTGAATTCAAGTGTAAGCAAAGGAGGAAGTTGGAATTGTTCTTGTTTTGTTTATAAACAACTGAATTCTTTCTTGTTGAGGATTGTAAGCGAGCAATGTAAGGGAAGGAGCTTGAATCCTTCTAGAAGGTCATCTTTTGATAGTGAACTTGTATTGTATTGAAGATTTACATAGTGAAAGGGAAGCAATTGCTTACCCAACTGGAGTTTTCCCCACATTGGGTTTCTCCAACATAAAACTCTTGTTTCCTTGCCTTTCCTCTCTCAATTTTAGTACTGTGTGTGTGAATGTTTCTTTCATAACACACTTGATAAAACGAAATTAGTTAAGTTGTTCATCTGTTATCATTAAGATAGGATCTGTTTATTGTTGAAAGAAGGCAGTTTACAGATCATATTGGTATTAGAGTAGTTAAGATCAATTGTTTTTGTGTGGTTTAACTTGTGTTGACATTTTTAGTTAGATGCCCCTCACCCAAAAGGGTGGTAAAAGAAATGAAGGTATCCTCATTCCTTTTGAAGCAAATATTTTCCACCAAGAAGTAGAAACAAGGAATATGAAACATGGTTCATATTGGAGATGCATGTGATACTGAAGAAGAACATTTCTACAAGTTAGAGGCGGATGTGGCAAGATTGTTCAAAGATGTGGGTAGTATTTCCTTGTTTATGGGGAAGTTGGAGCCCATCATGGGATTGCTCATGTGAAAGCTTGGTAAACTAAAAGATGCACTAGGAGACCCTAAAGAAGACACTCATGAGTATGAGGAAGAACAACCTTGTGCTAACCTTACTTCTCCTTCATTCAAAGCAAAGGCAAAGATAGAGATTCAACCTTATGATGATGACGTGAATGCCGAGAAGCTAGACCATTGGCTAGCTCAACTTGAGGTATATTTCAGTTTGCATCAAATCAATGAGAGTCAATAGATTTCATTTGTAAGGTTTGTTGTCGCCAAATCACTGCACCCTCCTAATGGCCAGGATGTGAATAGGACGTTCAGTGTGATTGGGACACATGGGATCACCTCTCAAGCTGTGGGACTTGGGCTCGAGGTGAACCTCCGGAGAAGGCCGGCTTCCTCTTCCTAAACTAAGTGTTGTACTACTCCTAGTGTAACAAAAATGATTATCTAGTCCTATGCTAACATTTTCATGGGGTTTTAGGGAAAGAGATTTACAGAAATGAAACTATACTAGGGATGGTGATGCACCAAATAAAGGGTGTCTTCAGACTCAGGAAGGGTTAATTTGAAGAGGGTGTGTGCACCACAGGTCAACTTCACCTACTGCAACTTAGAGAGGGTACAAGATACCACAAACTAAGAGACACACGTTCCCTTTGTTAAAATTTATCAGACCGAGAAATATATCAGTTTCCCAGTGAAGAAGGATGAACTCAAGAAGGGTGAACAGACACCACAACTCAACTGCATGCAATACTTCACCACTCGATAAGCACAGAACTCCAAGAACCTGCAATAGAACTTAAACTTGCACAGTGTACCTGCAAGTATGAGAAAGGCACAAAGAAGCACAGAAGGATGAAAGGACCGAGATTAGTCACAAAACACACACTTTTATTGCTTCAATAACATGCACAATGCATCATACATTCAGAAGAGGCAATAGTTTCCATTACAGTCTTGAAGAGGAGGCTTGAAAGTTCTCTCAACACACAAGAACAACTTGCAGAAGAGAGAGGATTCTTGAAAAGTATACACTTGCCTGAGATATCTAACTGTCCAACTTGTCTGAACTGTTGGAACCCTTTGAAATGAGCTTCCAACTTACATTTATAGAAGAATATGTGAGAAAGAAGAGGAAATGGTCATAATTACATTCCTAAAATGAAGGCCCATGATGTATTTATTACAGTTAGTTGAACCACCTGAGAAGGTTCCATCATGGGTCATTAATTGCCTGATGACCTAGTCTTCTCAATTAATTAAAAGAATATTTAAATAAAATATTTAAATAATAATAATAAATATTATTATTAAAATATTTAAATAAAAATATTAATTTAATTAACATAATGTCGGGACCCCCCCGTTGACCCATTTGACTTGAAGAGGAGGGGGGTCCATGTGGATAGAGTCTGCACATAGCCAAACTCGATGAGCTTCGAATCCTCTAACTCAGTGTTGCACTCGATTTTTGACCCCACACTAACTCTTTCCTTGCTTTGGTAATCGGGCTCTTTTGCATTGAGTCCTTCGAATGGCGAGCTATCAAACTCGATTCTTATCATTTTCCTCTGTTAACTCGAGGCCATTTATGCATTCCTCATTCAAACTTCATGAAACATCACCACGAGCTCACTGTGAAGTCACCGAGCTCTTCATCCAGCAAACGATCTTACCTTTCCTAGGCTCAAACTCACTTGAATACCGAGCTTAACCCAATATTTCTAAAAAGAATGGTTTTACCACAATGCTCATGGTTCTTCCTTATCATATAACACTTGTAGTAAGAATGTTTTGGCTTTGCCATAATAAGCACAATTTGTACCCTCCAAACGATGAGAAAATGCCATTACCAATAAAGACCTAATGCTGCCATGATGATGACCCAGGCTCATGCCCGTAACATGTCGATAGACACCCTTAAGACTGATTTTTGGTCAAAGAACCCTTCGGTATTTTGGCAGTGCATTCGGCAATCTCGGCTCCAATCAACAATTATGCCACTATTGGAATCTTAGTATGGCATAGGTAGCTGTGAGCTACACCATATACTCATTTTTTCAGAAACTAAAAAGATCCTTTATGTTACAATCTGCAACACATAAAAGAAGCCCTTCAAAAAATACATTGAACAACTGGGGAAACCAAGAGGACCTTGGAAAAATGTATAGGTAACAACCATATGAATTCTTCCTTAGTCGTGGATCAAAGCTAATAGAAATAAAGCTAGATAAAATTAGCTTGAAACTACAGTATAATCGTCCATTTGTTAAAAACAAGTTTCTCTGAACCTGGTAAAGGAATACTTTTATTGTCTGATTGGACGCACATAATGGAAGGGTATAAATATTGCCTACTGCCCACAGAGTTTCTCAAAGAGACCATTTACAAGTGACAAGGATGTAGCATGCAAAATGGCCAACCAGGTATTTCAGAGTTGACCTTCACATTCAATTCATTTCAGGAGAAGAAATGCTGAGCAATATGAATCGTTTCATTCTGCACCATAATAAACCAACATCTCCTGATTCAAGGAAATTTTATGAAGCCTCGAACAACGTGACTCCAATCCATCGTACACGGCAGTGAATATTTGTTTCCTGCAGCTGCCATAGATCCGAGTTTAGAATAAGGATAAGCCACAGTTGGACAACCTGCTTGCTGGAAGCGTTCAAAAGGCTTCTACTGTACTGCAACATGCCTGCTGCCTGTGCGTGGGAGCTTTTCTCATGACCACATCAAGTTCAGAATTGTACAGAGGATGAGGAGAAGGTCGTGGCAGCTGGGAGAAGTATGTTGGCATAGGCGAACTAATCAGGTCAGACATCTATTTGTTACATTCGGTGAAACAGTATCAATGCTTCGTGAGGAAATGCGTGTCTTCTGTAAGCTGCAATTATGGTATTCCATGAGAAGGTGTCTCTTTCATGTGAAAGCATATTCCTGGAAATGCAGGTCTGTAATAGTTGAAGATATGTAGACAGGTTTACAGGGATGTTATGCGTGGTAAGCAGAATGTGTGGAGCCTCCTTCACCTATCTCCGTGTCATACTCGATTTTGGCCAGGCTAGACCACCACGTCCAATCCTATTAAACACTTCAACTGTCTCATTCCCACGTTCCCCGACTTACCTTCCGAGTGACTCGCACAAAGACTCGGACCACTCCAAGCTGCGCGAAATTCCGTTTACATGGCCCGTGCGGAAGTCTCATGATGGATAGCCATCGTAATATTTCCGTGCTTGGCAGTTTGATCCAATTTCTCCCCTACGCGGAGGTTTGATCATGGTTTGCCAAATCAATATTTCCACGCTTGGCGGTGTTTTCCTTATTTTCACGTTCATACCTCAGCGCGGGATTAACAGCTTGGACTGCCATCGTAATATTTCCACGCTTGGCATACTAGCTCCAAATCCCCGCGTAACGGCTTGGACACATTAATCCATGGGCCCCGGCCTCAGCTTCACCACGCAAACTTGGCAAGTTCGTTCCTTATCTCCACAATTCCCACCAGCGCATGGGATTTTCAGCTTGGCCTGCCATTCATAAAAATCCACTTGGAAATCAAGTGAAATATTTCCCATGCGCGGAAATATCGTTCTCTTGCCATGACACTATAATAATTGGCTATACGCAGCAGCTATAGGGTAGAGAAGTAAACTTTATCTCAGAAAATCAATCACCTCCAGAGAGAGTTAATTGCGACAGCTGCCACAGGGCGATCCCAAGGAACCGTTGGTGTTGGTCCTGATGTTCTAGTTGCATGCGACCACAGTCGTGATCAGTTGTTGTAAAATCTTGCCGCTGTAGTAGAAGAACGAGATAAAATTTTAGTTGAGTTGTCTCGCCTTTTCATTTTGGAAATTCTCTTCCATGGAAGAAGCTCGACCAAATCTTGAGGCAGCTATTGTCTCCGTCGAGTCATTAAAACTGAATTCATATTCCAACAAGGAAGCATCAATCTCTCCATGTTGAATTAAACTGAGTCGAGCTCGTCATTTCTCTGCCTCAATGAGCCAACCATCGAAACATCCTCTGCTCCTATCGAGACTCGTTTATGACAAACCAAACTTGGTCACTAAACTTACATTTCCTACTCATGAACTCGTCTAAGGCTTGTGATCTGAGTTATGACCGAGTTAGGACAAGGCACGAACTCCTCTGATGACTCGTCTCTTTATTCCCGATTTGACATTGTTTTAGCTCGACCGAGCGAGATAAGCTTATCGAAATTCCTCGATGGCTTGCATTCTTGGAAAAAATGAGCGATCTCACCTGATGACCAGAAGTGGGTCCCTGGGACCAATGTTGTGATTTGATAGTAATAAGGCCCTGTTTTCCAATTTTTCCATGTGCGTAAAATTGGATAACAAGGTTAAAATTAACCAATCATGCTTTAACTTGGTTTGAACGTTATGTTCATACTTTCGTTGTTAAGAAGCTTCCTCTTATTTCTAAGTGGGATGAATTTAAGAAGCTAATCATAAAGCAATTTTGTTCTATTTGTTATGAGAAAGAGAGGTCCATGTATTGGTAATATCTCAGGAAGAAGTAAGGCCAAAATGTGCAAAAGTATAACAGTGAGTTCCAGAAGAAAGTTGTCCAAATGGGAAAAGATGTAGCAGACCAGGAAATTTTGATGAAGTACATTGGTGGACTCCATAGCCACTTGAGAAGACCATTTCTCTTGGCCAAGTCGGTGAATGTAGACGAGGCATGTTCTCAATCCCATTATCTAGAGATGGACAATAAGAATTCATCTACCTCTCAATGTGCTTCAAATAAACAAGGTGACACCAAACAAAAGGAGAAAGGAAAAGGGAAAGGTAAGAAGAATGTTAATTTTGTTTCTAAGAAGGATACTAAAGTTCATTGTGGTCCTTGTGATGTTGACACTCATTCCAAGGAAAAATGTTAGAAGCTCCACCTATAATTACATCCCTTCAAGAATAATAAGAATAAAAAGAAGGCCATGGTTGCCCTCTGATGAACTAATATGTGGATATATGATAGTTAATCTAATATAGAACATCATGTAAATATAGTAAATAAATGTAATAAAAAACTATGGAAAATGACCCAAGTGACTAAGCTAATGGAAATGGAAACCCTAATATGCACGAAGAGTGAAGAAGCGACTCAGCTGATAAGAGGAGCTCACTGGATTGTGTCGCAAAATAAACAAAATGATGTGGAAGTAGGAATAACTATGTAGAGGTCCTAAAAAGGACATATATGGATTTATTCTCTGGACTAGGGTGCCTATGGGTGCCCTGGTTTGTAATATGGGTGCTCTAGTCTATGTAGGAGGTCCAAAACTGAGTTTTACAGGTTCGGTAGGTGGTTTGAAACCCTCGCTGTGTGCTACATTAGATTTGTTGCATTACGCCAGATGTCACTGATAATCTAAGATGAATAGAAGACTTGCAAAAGACCAGAAGAAGTATAAAAACCCTAAAAAAAGAAGAATGCAAATGAATAATTCAGACTAACCTCAGCTGCCACAACAGTGGGCTTACTAATTGAGCATTGCACTACACTCTAGACCCAAATGTAGTTCGTGTGTGTGTGTGTGAATCATGTGCCCTATGTGCTCTTGTGTCAGTCGCACTTTGTAAAGAAGAGAGCAATAACTAGATGTAAAAAAATGTAGTAGAATGGTGGATGGAATAGAATAGAATCCCCTTCTATGCTTGTGTGATGCAGATGAACCAACCTCGTCCTTTGTGATGGAGCTAAATGTATGCAAATGCTCTCCAAATGCCTTAGATGAATGCAACCATAGGTGGATGATAGTAGTGACTAGTGTTTGGTCCCTCATTATGGTCTCATAACTTTATATTTATAGGGTTTTCTTGATCTAATTACGTAATTAACCCCGAAATGGCCGACCACCAAACTGATAAGAAGCTAAAATGACTAAAAAGTGCCCAAAAAGTGGTGGGAAAGTTAAAAAAGGATCGTGGCGCCCCTAGTGAGACCAGGGCACCCCAGTAAAAGATAAAATAACACAAAATGACAAAAGTTAATTGGGCAAACGGGTGCAAGAGGTCAAGAATGACGAAATAAAACAAAGTAAGATGGCTAAAAGATGGTTCTAAATAGTAGTATGAGACCGAGACTAAATAATGTCTAAAGTATATGATTTTTTGTCTACACCCTCCAAGGAGAGGATATATTTTTTAGTGAAGAGGTGGAAAAGACAATGTGTTGTGCCTCCATTCGTAGAGAGGTATGTTTGGGTAGTAATAATGTTGTTTAATAAAATGAACTTACTAAACTTTTTTATATAAAAATCCAAGTGAAGAAAACCAAAGTTGATGCTCTTTTTGATGCTTCTTCTCAAGCTAATTTGATAAGTAAGGATTTAGTTGATAAGTTGAAGTTAGAGACTTACAATCTTTTGAATATGTTTTCATTGGGTTGGGTGAAGAAAGGTGTAGACATCAAGGTAACCAAGCAATGCAAAATTACGTTTGGTATTGATAAGAAGTTCATTGATGAAAATAATTTGAATATTGTTCCTCTTGATGTGTGTGGTGTAGTGTTTGGCAGCCCATACTTGTATCAAGGATGCCATCTTCATGAGAAGATCCAACCCGCTTGGTGAAGGATGGTAAGAACTACCTCATTTCAGCCTTTATAGGAGACATAAAGATCTTTTTGGTAAGTACCTTTGAAGCTAATAAGCTTATTAATGCTAGCGGGAAATTTGCATTACTTCTTTTGAGAGATATGAAAGAAGAGGAAGTTGTTACATGTAAAACCACCTGTAACATGTTTACTAACAAAGAGCAGAAGCATATGAAAGATTTGGTTCAACAGTTCAGGGAAGTTTTATAAGAGCCTATAGGGCTGCTCTCGGTTAGACCAATTGAGCACGAGATACAATTTCTACCCAATAGTCCGCTACCAAATGTGGGCTTGTACATGAAGTCCTTGAAGGATGCCAACGAGGTAAAACAACAATTATAGTCTTTGATTAAGCAAGGTATAATTTTTCCTAGCACTTCTCCATGTGGTTCTCCTATTATTTAAGTGCCTATGAAAGATGGTTCATGGAGGATGTGTGTTGATTATAGAGCATTAAATAAATAACCATAAAAAATAGGCACTATCTTCCTCCAATTGATGATTTGTTGGATCAATTACAACATGTAGAATATTTTACTAAGATTGATTTAAAATATGGTTATCACCAAGTTTGGATTAAGGAAGAGGACATCTGGAAAGCAATGTTCAAGACTAGGCCAAGGTTGTATGAATGACTGGTATTACCATTCATGCTATGCAATGCACCAACTACCTTCTAATTTAATGTAAATTGAATTAATTAAATCTTATTTTTATAGTAACTACTATTCCTAATAATGTCCAAATGTTAATATACAATGAGACGTAAGTGATAAAGTATAGATAATATGAAACACTAAGAAATAAGGATAGATAAGAGGACTTAGTTGATTTCCAAGCAAACAAGAAGTGATTTGGGCTGATGAAATGCTAGAACATATTGGGAGGAGTATCATAGAGGCTTGCTGGAGGTTCTGAACTTTGATTTAATGCACAGGATAGGAGTGCCCACAAGAGGGAAGGAGCGTCTAGGTGTTGGCGTCTAGATCTGGGAGTTGATGTCCAGGTAGATGTTGCGGATATGGATCTTTTAGTGTCAGACAAGCTTCACTGTTGATCCCTATTTTTCACTCTGGATTCACTGTTTGACATGCGACTATACCTGTAACCTACAAAAAATAAGTTCACCTACACATACCCATAAACCACATCAAACCTAAAAATGAAAATGTAGAATGTGGAGTTGGACTTACCCTGACGGTCACCTAAAGAGTGAACTTATGACCGAGCATTGCACTACATCTCAGACCCCATGTAGTTATGTGTGAAAGTGTGTAGTAATGATCGCCCTAGGATGCCCCTGTGCAGAGTTACACTAATGATAGCGGACTAGATATAAAATGTATCTAGATGTATAGTATGTGTGGGATGGAATAGAATAGACTTCCCCTTCTTGTGTTATGTATGTAGAAGTGATACAACCCTTGTCCCTTGTATGAGTGCTAGATGGATGCCTTTGATGTTTTTTTTGCTTTTGGATGCAAGCTTAGGTGATAGTGTGTAATGCTTTGTGATTGGTCTGTTATTTTGAAAACATAACTATGTATTTATATGACTCCCTTGTTTGAATTTCATAATTGACAACTGAAAGGCCAACCCAAAGTGATAAAAAGTAATTAAGAAGTGAAAGGGGTCTAAAAGGATAAGAAAAGGATAAATAGGGACAGGAGCACCTGGCGCTAGTGTCCTGAATGGGACACTAGTGTCTGAAGGCCATAGAAAGATAAAATAGTTAAATGCCAGCAAGAGTGTAAGATGTATAAAGCCAATAAAAGTACAGAAGACAAAGTAAAAGGCTAAAGGGAGTTGTCAATTACTAGTTTTCTTGCTTAGGAATCATGTAAATGCTAGCATGCTTTTAGGACCTAGAAATGTACCCAAGTGCATAGATTTTGTGTCTACATTTTCCCCCCATTTATGTTGTTGAGTGAATACTCGATAGCATAAAGTAGTTATAATATGACACCTTATGATCCTATAGAGAGTGTGGTGAATCGTGTGCCAAGTGGACAAGTGAAGCATGAAGTGATCACAAAGTGAAGCGTGGAGACTAGGAAAAAGGAAGTGGACCCTAGGGGTGAAGCATTGTGCATAGATTGTACCTTTTGTGCTTGTATTTTTTGATGTAGACCGCTTCTTGTTGCGTATTAAGGATGGACCTACAAAAGAAGAGCAAAAGAGTAGTCAAAGTCATGTATATGAAAAATCTGAGTAAAGTATGTATAAGTATGAAAAAGTGTGAAAAGGTAAATTATGTAAAAAGGAAAGTGTGCACCTGATGTATAAGAGTGTAAAGGATAGAAATATGTCCTGAAATGTTGTGAAGGGTGAGTTTTTTGGGTGATCTCATGCCAAGAGTGAGTTTTTTGGGTGATCTCATGCCAAAAGTGAGTTTTTTTGGTGATCTCACACCAAGTGTGAGTTTTTTGGGTGATCTCACACCACAGGAGAAGAGTGTTGGGGAGAGAGGTCTAGTTTTACTCTCCTTCCATGACTACTTCCTGAATGAGCACCATTGCAGATGGTACATCCTGTGTTGTTCTGTATTGTAACTGATTGTAGGAGATAGAATGCATTCTATATTTGGAGGCAAGTGCCTGCTACTGGAGAAAGAACTTGTAAAATTGTTAAAGACTGTGTTGTACTGAGAAAATTACCTATTGTTTCTGCCCCAGGACATTAGCTTCTAGGGAGGACAAGAGCACTCAGGCACTAGTGTTGGGTCTGGGTGTAGTGTCCATGTATGTGAAGTCCAAGTCTGATTTTGGACTATTTTGTGACTGTATTCCTATGTTGTTTTTGTACTGTGTTGATCTGAATTGTAGCTCTGAGCTCATGCAGGGGTGATTTGTTCACCCAATGCATGCCCCCCTCGTTTGGGTTGCATGCGAAAACTGTAGGAGAATGCAGACCAAAGGAGAGAACATGATGTTGATTTGAAGTGGATACCTATGCATGGGGTAGGGGATGTGCTTAGTACAAATCAAGGCACATGCAAACAAAGTGGGCTAATAACAAGTGTTAGTAGTAACAGTAGCTAGCATGTAATATAAATTAATGTAACAATCAAGTGTGCAAATAAGATGGACCACGAAAAGATGGTTTCAAACATGGGACATCGCTCACAATGTCACAAGACAATCAGGTTGAAGCGGCCAAAAGCATACAATGATCACACAAGACATAGGGCATAGCCCGCAAATAATAGCATACAATAACAAACAGTAGCAAGAAAAATGTATCATAACAACCATGGTATATAATAGTCCTGCAAGGAAAATTCTACACATGTAGCACTCATTAGTATGTTAGAAAGATAAATAGTATGTCAAAGCATGTATATGGCAGTGAAAAGTAAAGTGATTGTAATATGAAAAGTATTAAAGAATGTGACAATAGAACCTATAATGTGTAGGAAAGTATGATAGTAGTAAAATGTAGATGCCCCTAGGAGCCTCGGTGGGACTAGCAAGGGATTCAACGTCAAACATCATGCATCATGTAAGGAGCTGTAAGAGATCTGCATTCACTTCCAGAGACCAAGTGGACATACATGTGTATATGAAAAAGATAATGACATACTAAGTATCTGACTAGCATAGTAAGCAAAGTGCAACATGTAAGTAGTATAAGCTAACAAGAATAAATGCAACCAAGATATGTAAATGTTATATGAGTGTGATGGTATGATATGCAAGATGTGAAAATGGAAGGAGTTGAGTTGCCCCCCAGCGGATGTGCATGAAATGAGGTTCATTTATAAATTCCCCCTCAGTAGTCAAGAATGAACCATAAAACAAGAGTGCGTCATTGGGAAATGGGTTTGCACGTGTGAGTAGATGCTAGAAAGATATGTTAAGAAGCACAGAGTGTGAAGTGTGAGGTTCATTGATGTAGTGTTCCCTCAACAGTCAAGTGTGAACCATAGCAAAAGAGTGCGTCATAGGGTAATGATAGTATAAGGTGTGTACTAAGAGGTGCGAATGTGTGGAGAACTGAGATATGAAGCATAGAGCGTATAGTGTAGTAGTAGAGACTGGAGACAACTAATAGTGCTAGAAAGGGGGAAAGAATGTGTGATTCCCCCAAGTGTGAGAGGAATGAATACTATCCAATGATAGTGAAGGGTGAGGACCCTCCACCTGATGTTTGAGGAGACCAAGGCATGTGACAATGAGCTAAGAATGGTGATGTAGGAGAGTAACTATGTGCATGTAAATGAGACCAATGTGAATAAGGAGGTGGCAAAAACCTATGAGGAAGGGTTTCTTGAGTAGGGGACTTAGGCCAATGAGGTGGACTAATGGACTGATGAGGACGAAAAGGTTGAGATGTAGGTCATGTGTGAATAGGAGAACTAGGTGTAGAACTAGATTTGGACTTAGGAAGTATAAGAGGTTCCATGCGAATAAGAGAGGTAGGGGTAGGAATAGACCAAGTTGTGAGACATACAGGAAGATGAAATGTCTTGGCTGATGCAAAAAGATCATCAGGAGTGGGTCAAGGAAATGATGTTTGAGGTGGAATTCCTTTGATGGTGACAACTTGTTTGTTATGGAGGAACTTGAGACACAAGTGATGCATGGAAGGGATAGCCAATGTGGCACGAAGCCAAGGAAGACCTAAGAGCATGTCACAACCATTAATTTCAGAGGTAATAAGGAATGGTGTAAACATGGTAAGAGACCCAAATTTGATGGGAAGAATGACATGACCATAAGAATTAGGACCTGGAAATGTAATTAACAAGGTTGGGCATTGAATAGATATAAGAAGTACAACAAAGCATATATTGGTAAGAGCCGATGGATAAACCATAATATTATTGATAGCATGAGTTCCAACAGAAGCATTGATATGAAATGAATCATAAGAAAATGTAGCGTGATAATCATGATCCGAAAATGTAATGACTGGTGGTGACACATCAACAGAAGTAACAAGGAAATCAAGAGGCCCAAATGAAGGAGGAGGTACAACATGATTAGTATGATTTGTAGAGGAATTTGTAGGTTGCTTGTCATGATTTGGTAAAGGGTCTTTAAAGAGTTTTAGCTTTTGGTTATCATTGACCATGTTGGAAGGAGATGACATAGGAAGATCGATGGAGTTGTTATCAATAAGATCTTAAATCAAATGTCTAAGTTTGAAGCAACAATCAGTGGGATGCCCAATGCATTAATGCTAATAACAACATGTAGTTTCATCGTAGTTGCAGCCACGTGGGTGAGAAGGATCTAGATTGAGTAGTGGTGGAAGAGTAATAAGATTGCTTTCGATAAGCTGCAGTAGTAGGAATCAAAAAACGTAAGGTAACTTAGTAAATATATGTCGTGGGGCTTCCACTTGAAGTCTGGTAGATGGAAAAACAACATTGATAGTGGCCTTAGCTTCAGATTGGGCTTAGGGTATGGTTTGAATGCAAATTTATCTTGAAACCTATTAGAAGAGGATGAGGCAGTATCATGATATTTTAATTTTCCCATATATAAAATTTTTCCCTTATGTATCTTGAGTGTATAGCATAATTGATCAACTGACGAAGATGTCTAAAAGATGACACTCTCTTGAAGTGGAGGTAAGAGACTTTGAAAAAAAAATATCTTGCAATTCTAAATCAGCGAGTACATTAGTCATCTTCGAAAGGTTCTTCTTATATCGTAAAACATAGTCTACAAGATGCTCATTAGATCCTTGTTTGATTTGAGCTAATTGTGCATAGGAGATCTTAGTGCTGATATTGATAGAAAAGTGTGAAAGGAAAAACATTGGCTAAGTGTGTAAAATATGTTACCAAATGAACAGGTAGATCATAGAACCAATGCATAGTGTAGTCTTGCAAACTTCTAGGAAATAGCTTAGCGAGTAAGGTATGGTCATTCGCATAGTTAAGGCATGCCACATGGAAAGATCAAAGATGCTCTTGAGGGTTACCATGGCCATTAAAGGTTGTAAAATTATGTGTAACGAAGTTAGGAGGAAGTGGATAAGAAAATATGGTGGGTGAAAAAGAGGTGTGAATGAGTAATGAGGAATCAAGAGATGGATATGAACATGAAGTAGCCTATGTATAACTAATGGATTTGAACTTGGAGATCCTGGTATAAATAACCTAGGTCTTTGGTTCCTAAAGAGGAGACTTATCGTGTCTACGAAGTAATAGGATAGGTGAAACAATTGGTAGGATTAGGCATAGAAACAAGAACAATAAAGGTGGGTGGGAGAGTAAAATTAGGAGGTTGTGTCGCAATAGGAAGAGAAGTATTATTAGAGACTAGTGGGTTAAACTCAGCTAGGTTAGTGGCTTCTTCACGGGGAGCGAATAATAAGAGATCTGAGTCTTGAGGATGTTCAACAATATAGACCTATAATTCATTGCGATCTTTATTGGTAAAGGGTTCATAAGTCTCAGCCATGGGAAAATAATTAGAATAATGCCTAGAAAAAAGGTAAGGTTCAAGTGAATGGGTTCACCTAAATAATTTAATGTAAATTGAATTAATAAAATATTATTTTCAAAATAATTACTGTTAATGCCAAATTATAGCACCCCTGATAACTAAAGTATGTGTACATGGGCCATCTGTGTAATCTGCATAACATGGGGTTATCCCTCAAGTTGTGGGACTTGCGAACTTGAGATAACCCTCCAGAGAAGGTTGGCTTCCTCTACCTAATCCTAATTCTAAAATACTCCTAATGCAAGAAAAACACCTAACTACACCTATCATAATAATTCCAAGGAGACAGGGAGAGAGAAAGTGCATCAAAAGGGAAATCCTACACTAAAGGGGGTGATAACACTAGAAATTAGGGGCGAGATACTCTACTGAGGGAGGAAGAAGAGGGAAAATGGATCATGGGAGAGGTCAAAACAATAGTGACACTAACCCAAATCTCCACTCGCCATCAAAACTCCATGAAACACAACCTCTTAAACCTGCAAGTGAGAAATGCATATGCACATAGAATGCAATAACAAAATAGAGAGGCAATGAGAAACA
Organism: Taxus chinensis; assembly: GCA_019776745.2. Taxonomy (NCBI): domain Eukaryota; kingdom Viridiplantae; phylum Streptophyta; class Pinopsida; order Cupressales; family Taxaceae; genus Taxus; species Taxus chinensis. Next base: position 42,483,841 of record CM034152.1, on the reverse strand, counting down.
CAATAAAAATGAGAAAGGGTTGAAGAAACACCAAAAAACATGATTTTTATTGCTTCAAAACATGCACAAACCATTTACATTGATGCACAAAGGCATAAATACACTTTCCAGGCGCAAGAGAAGGCTTACAACTCATTGGAGTTGAGGGAAAATTTTACAAGAGTTTCCCCAGCTCCCAGAATGTCTCTCTAAAAATGAGGGGGTTGATTACATTATATAGGAAATTTTCTAACCTACCCTCATTAAAGAGGTATGGGCACCCATACAAATTCACTTCCCAAGGGTAATTCTGTCAGATGAAGACATGGGTGCCATACCACATTAAATATGGTTGTTGAGCTGTCATTCACCCACCTACCTTCATCTTGATCTGAGACTCCATCCAAGTTGTCGGTTCCACCCATGTGACCTTATACAACCTAACCATGAAACCATAACAACAATTGTTGTCTAGTGGGACGTCTAACCATATGACGATCGTCTAACCCTTGTTCATACACTTCTGTGGCACCTCCCAACCATCATCAAACCATGGGTTTTCCAACCTAATGGGTTGGATGGTCGTCTATCCTGCTATCATATTTTGTGCCACCCAACCATCCCAACAACTATGTGACCCATCCAACTTGGGTACACCTGTAAAACATCCAACCTAGGGGTTGGATGTCATCCAACCTATCCAACCCTGCTGACCCGTCTAACCCAACCGACTAACCATCCTGGGTGTACCACCTGTCCAACCAACCTCAGTCCATCCCAGGCGTAACCCCTAGATCATCCAGCTTGCGAATGCAACCTATCTCAGGTTCCATGAGTCTTAAGGTGAAATTTTATATGATTTCACTTGAAAATAACCCAATGCATACCCCATCTAACCAAGCCGTGGTGGCAACCATCTCCAACCAGACCTGAGCAATTTTCTGACTAACCTCGGCCATCTCAACCTAACTTGTCAGTCATCCTTGATTCAACTCGCTAGAAAACCTAGTTATGCACTATGGCTCTCTAGATCCTAGCTGTGAAGATCAACTCATTCAGACATCCATATGGTCTTTCAAGATCTATCATCTTTGATCCATTTGCATGTCTAGGGGTGGCTAAGTCCATTTATAATGAATTCATCATCCAACTTGGGGGAGTATAATTACTGGGATAGAAATGGCCATCTCAAGGACATCTTTCTTTGACTGATCCAGTAGCTCCATCCATTCGGCATGCATGATTCTTTTCCTTTGAAAATTTGTCACCACTTCTGATGAATTGGCATCTGAACTGAAACTACCTCGGCCACTTCCTGCAATCTGATTGTTGGGATTCCAACTAAAATATGAAAACCCCCAAACTGAAATTGAACTCAAGGAAAGGGCACAGAGAATTCTGGACTATGCAAATCCATGTGCTATAATATGAAAGCTCAATATTTTATTTCCCTCATGAACATACTTTGTCCAAAGATTTTATTTTGATCCCTAGAAATAGATTCGATAGTATGGTGACCTCTCGAGGACATCCCCGCTAAATTTGAGTGGCTAAAATCCATTTATAATGAATTATAAAATTTCGCGGGAACTGGCAGAGGGGGGTAAATTTGGGATAACAAGGTAGCCTGATACATGAACCTCTTGGGGAACATCTTGTGAGGTTCTTGATGCGCATTGAAACACTACTGTTTGATGCCTTAAAGCTTCCTGTTGGGCATGGAGTCAAGATAAAAAAAATATTCATTCACAATCAAAAAACTCTCTATCTTTTGAAAACTCCTAGATGTCCCCTAGTGATGCGTGTGAAAACTTCCATATCACGCATGAAACTCTATGGAACTTTTGCTTCTCTCTAAAGTCTGATTTATGGGATTTTGGATAAACACCCCCATTTAAACTAGTTAGTGTTCCCTGGTGAAAATCTGAAAATTTCTTGAAGTGTGAAGGCAAGGGTATGGATGAACTCCTTGACTAAATAAAACTTAGAACTGTATTTTTAGGCTGAACAGGTCATGCATTGCTAGAAAGGCTGCCCCAAAATCTGAATTTCCCTCATAACATGCCTTGTTCTGAAATGCCAAGATAGGAAGGCCCCTGCAACTAATTTTCTAATGTAAGAAGGGGCATAGGAGTTCAATTTTGACTGTTCTAGAGAGACGTGGAAGATGAGATCATTGAAGATTATCCCTCAATCTGATTTAGTTTCTTTGCATTTAAATTTCCTTGAATACTGCAACTATTTCCTATAACTTTGAACCCCTTACTACAACACATTTTTCCCCAGTAACATGATGAACTCTGCAAGAGCAACCAACACACAAAAAATATGTAAAAAGGAGAAAATCATACATGCCCCAAGTGGAGGCATGCAGAGTGTGCATGAGCACTTCTTCTACTAAAAAAAACCTACCTACTCTACTCTAACCATAGGAATGGGTAACTTCACATGAACCCTGACACTGACAAGGAAAAATAGTTTCCCTTCCTCAACATTTTAGACCATGCAACTGATTTTACAATGGGCATGGTCATGGATGAGAGACTGACATGGAGACAATCTTCCACCCATCCTGCTAAGGTATCAACAAACAAATAAAATAGCTCCTTCGACTAATTTTTATCCAGTTGGAGGTGTTGTTATTGACCTATGGTGAATTGAAAATCATCCTCGTCCTTTGGATTGAACATGACCAGTGGAAACTCTGACCCCTGCTCCAGTGAAGCTAGGTATTTGATTGTGAAAGGCATTATTCTTGTGATATGTACGCTCATTTTTTACTTGGCCTCACAACTAGAGCTCTCATGCAGACCTTCTTCTTGAATATGGTTGTTTGTATGTTGATCCATGCTTTGTTGTGCCTCTATAAATAGCTCTGTCTCCACCTTGATGTTGAAATTCCTTGGGTCTCTTCATTCCCTATTTCCCTCATGATCTTATGATAAAAGTGCAGCCAGTTCCAAACAAGCAGAGCAATGAGGATCATTACATTCAAGTAGGAACATCTTCCACCTTTTCACTAATTGCTCCTCCTCGAAGGCCTTGGGAACCATTAGTGTTTAAAAATAGTTCCTCCTCCCCGACCTTGCCAATTTGAGCTTCCTTCTCACCTTCCTACTTCATTTATTGGTTCAGATCCTTCTTTGGGACATTTTTTATTTCCTCATCCTCCCAATCTGAATCATACCAGTCACCTATTAATACAAAGTTTTCATATTTGGTGAGAGTGGTCGAGGGAGAAGTGTAAGAAAGAGGTTGTTTCTTTATATCCTATTCAGGAAGAGGTGTTTGATGCTCAAGGGATTTGATTTGGTCACTTGGGGAATCCAAATGAACCTCAACAACACAAACCATATTCTATTGATATGTTGCCTTCGAAACAACTGCATGATTCTTCTTGAAGCCTTTTTGTTTGGGGCATTGTATGGGCATATCCCTCTCTCTGACAGCATAACATATCTCTCTCTCTCTACCAACCTTGTAAGATGACCTAGTTTAGTGATATTTGGGTTAAAGGTGGTGAAAAAAAATGAAATACCACAACTCCTAGGGAAATTGGTGTATGTCTTAGGGATTTTGGGTAGTGCCTAAGGTGGAGATGGGAGGGATCTTTGTGAAGCTTGGGGAATGCTTTGGGCATAAAAAACTTGTGAGACATCAAATGAAGGATAAGGAAGTGAAGAAGCTTCCTGATTTTGGCAAGGAATGATGGATTTTTCTTGGTATGCACATGGGGAAGGAAGAAATTGAGGTGGTGAGGGAGGGATTGTAGCAACATGGATGGGCTTTATTTTTCTAGCCTGAATGAGTATCTTCTCAGCTTGTGATGCAACGGTGAAATCCTGACGAAGACTACTACCCCCTAATGACTGAATCAATACATCTAATTCAGCATCAAATGACATCAAATAGTAAAATAATGCCATACCTTGTGGGGGTCTATATTCCTATGGGATTCAGTGTCAGGTCCTCATGAATCTGAGGTTGAAATCTGGAATGGATTCTGCTGAATCCTGTTGTATTTTGTTGAGGTGTTCCATGAGGAAAATAACATCTGCATCCTCCTTGAACTGGTTGTGAAGTTGTTCCCCCAATTGATTCCATGTTGAAATGGATTGTGGAGCTAAGGTATTGTACTAATATTTTTCTTTTCCTTTAAGAGATATAACTAGAAGTCTGAGGAAAACATTCTCCTCCATGATGATGTGAATGACACAATGGTTGGCAACATCCTGAATGTGATCAATCAGGGACTAATCTCCATTTCCATATAAGAGGGGTATATTTTTCAGGGCCACTTTAGGGATGACATCCCACTGCTGCAAGTGAAGAGGAATAGAATTGAAGTGAGGTATTGGAAGAGCTCCTTGGAGAGCTATGGCTGAAGTGAAAACATTAAAAATGAGTCTGCAACCAGAGATGATGGGTTGTTTGAATCATTGGAGTTGTCAGATATTCTTGAAAGTGCCTCCAAAGGCTAGAACATTTACTAAGAGCACATCGAATTTGATGAAGTGAATTGGTAAGGTGCTTCAAACCTGTCCCACCAGGAGTTCCAAAACTCTTACCACAAAATTACAGCACCCCCCAATTTATCTTGCGTGTGTGTGGCAATCGATGTAATTTTGCTAACATGCGGTTATCCCTCAAGTTGTGGGACTTGCGAACTTGATATAACCCTCCGGAGAAGGTCAGCTTCCTATACCTAATCCTAATTCTAAACTATTCCTAATGCTGAAAATACACCTAACTACACCTATCCTAAAACTTCCAAGGAGATAGGGAGAGAGAAAGTGCATCAAATGGAAATCCTACACTAAGGGGGGTGATAGCACCAGAAAAGGGGGGTGAGATACCCTGCTGAGGGAGGAAGAGAAGGAAGATGGAGTTGGGAGAGGCCAAACTTGATATGACACTAACCCAAATCCCCACTCACCATCAAATCTCCATGAAGCACAACCTCATAGACTTGCAAGTGAGAAACATATGCACCAAATACAATAACACAATAGAGAGGCAAGAGCAACACAATAAAAATGATCTAGGGTTGAAGAAACACCACAAAACATGATTTTTATTGCTTTAAAACATGCACAGACCATTACATATGATGCACAAAGGCATGAATATGCTTGCCAGGCGTAAGAGAAGACTTGCAGCTCAATGGAGTTGAGGGAAAATTTCGCAAAAGTTTCCCCAATTCCCAGAATATTTCTCTTAAAAAATGAGGAGGTTGATTACATTATAAGTTAATTTGTGGAGCTCAATTACTTCAGATTAACATGCAGTATGGAACTTGTTGGAAAACACAGTAACCAACATCGGTTATGGAGGGACCGGCATCGGTCACTTATGACTAGAATCAGTTAGGCAAGGAGGAACCGACATTAGTTAGGGCTAACCAGCATCGGTTACCTATGTGTGGGTGTTTTAATTAACTCACAAGAATTAGATATATTTTTAGTATTAAAACATATATATTGATTGTAATTGCATGGCTAAGTGCCCTAAGTTTGTATACACCTATATAAGCATGAAAGCTAGTGTTTATAAGTAAGAATAAAGAAAAACTTGTAAAAGTTGATGATTGTTGTGAGAATAATTGTGAGAGAGAGAATTCTTGGTGAAGAAGCAAAAGCTTGAGTGAAAGAAAGTACTGTACATCTGAGAGGTGTGGAAGATTGTAGATCTTCAATTGTATATCTTGTCAAAGCTTTGGATAATAGATTAACTTGTTTCTTGGTGGACATAGCCCACATTGGGTGAACTACGTTAAATATGGTGTTGATTTATATCTCTTGTTTTATGTATTTCTTTTGGTAGAATATCCATTTTTATTTGCATGTATGCTTAAATTTGATATATTATCTGTACAACCGGTGTGCTAACCCCAACAATTGGTATTAGAGCTTTATTTGAGGGTTTTATGTGTTAACAAATTTAATCATAGAGGCTTTTAATTGAGTGGGAGCTACAACAATGGCAGAAGAAAAAAAATACAAGGTAGAGAAGTTTGACGACCGAAATTATCAATTATGGAAGATGTAGATTGAGGATTATTTGTATCAAATAGATTTGTATTTACCGTTGGATGAGAAGTCTAGACTTATGAAGATGACTGATAAAGAATGGAATATTCTTGACAGAAAGGCTTTGAGATCTATAAGATTGAGTCTAACAACATCTGTGGCTTCCAATATTACAAAAGCAACTTATACAGTAGGGTTAATGAAGTCTCTTACTAATTTATATGAAAAACCTAGTGCTTTAAATAAAGTTTATTTGATGAAGAAACTATATAGTTCTAAGATGCATAAAGGTGGATTTGCATCTTGTCATTTGAATGATTTCATATCTATTATAAATCAATTAAAATCGGTTGGTATTTTGTTTGATGATGAAGTGAAAGAACTTTTATTCTTATGTTTTTTGCCTGAAAGTTGGGATAATTTGGTAATGGTTGTTAGTAATACAAAATCTGCTAATAATATTTTGAAGTTTGATGATGTGGTTAGTATAATATTTAATGAAGAAATTCGGAGGAAAAGTACAGAGGAATCATCTGGGAATGCTTTGAATGTAGAAAGCAAGGGTAAGCATAAGGAGAGATCCAAGAGTAAGAGTAATGAGAAATCAAAGTCAAGGGATATCAGATCTAAATCTAGAGGTAAGGGAATTACCTATTGGAAATGTGGAAAGAAAGGACATGTAAAGAAATGTTGTTAGTCAAAGGATAAAGAGAACTAACAACCAGACAAAGGTAAAGAAACAAATCTTGTTGTAACAGAGGTAATGCAAAATGCTCTTATTCTTTCTTTAGATAATAGAATTGAATTATGGGTTTTAGATTCAGTTTCTTTCCATGCAACCCCTAATAAGGGTTATTTCAAAAATTGTGTCTAAGGAAATTTTGGACATGTTCATTTGGGTGATGATGAACCTTGAAGTATTACTGGTAAAGGGGAAGTTCATCTAAAATTGCAGAATGGAAATACATGGGTATTGAAAGATCTGAGGCATGTGCCAAGCCTCAAGATGACTCTTATTTGTGTAGGGAAACTAGATGAAGCTGGTTACATTCATATTAGACTCTTGGAAAGTCACCAAGGGTTCTTTTGTTGTGGCAAGATGTAAGAAGGTAGGAACGTTATATTTATCTACGTGTTACTGATTCCTTTTCTGCATTATCTACTTAAGATTCAAATGCATGCATGTGGCATAATCAGTTGGGCCATATGAGTAAAAAAAGAATGCATATATTAAAGGCTAAGGGTAAGTTATCAGATTTGAAAGATTTAGATCTTGATTTCTGTGAGCATTGTGTCTTTGGAAAGCAAAAGTGAGTGATATTTATCAAAGTTGGGGAAACTAAGAAGGAGTAGAAATTGGAGTTTGTACACTCAGATGTGTGGGGACCAACTTAGGTAGCTTCTCATGGAGGATCCCAGTATTATGTTACTTTCATTGATTATGCTACAAAAAAGGTATGGGTTTATTGTATTAAATGTAAATATGATGTTTTTGAGACTTTTAAATTATGGAAAGCCCTTGTTGAGAATGAATCAAATTCAAAGTTAAAGTGCCTCAGATCTAACAATGGTGGTGAATACTGTAGCAAGGCTTTCAATGATTATTGTTCACTGAATGGGGTACATAGAGAAAAAAAGGTTCCAAGAACACCATAAGAGAATGATGCTGCAAAAAGAATGAACAAAACAATCATGGAATGTGCTAGAAGTATGATGATACATTCTAGATTGTCTTTGCAGTTTTGCATAGAAGCAGTTGATATAACAATTTATTTGATTACTGCAAGCCTTCAAGTTCACTAAATGGAGGAATACCAAAGGAAGCTTGGACCGAAAAAGAGGTAGATCTATCTTTTCTTAAAGTTTTTGGTTTAGAAGCTTTTGTGCATATTGATAAGGAAAATAGGAAAAAGTTGGATGTAAAATCCAAGAGACGCACTTTCATTGGTTATGGATCTGGTGATTTCAAATTCTGTTTTTGGGATTTAGAGAATTCTAAAATTATTAGGAGTCGTGATATTGAATGGAATGAAAATAAAATGTACATGGATCAAATTTTGGTACCTAAGGATGAACCGGTTAAGAATTTTGTGCATGAAAATGAACTCTTGGATTTAAAAGTAATACCGATAGGGTTACACAATAACCAGTGTTGGTTGACCCCTGACCGACATCAGTCAACTGAACTGGTATTGGTTACAGAAGATCTAAACTGACATTAGTTAATAGAACCAATGTCGGTCACTGATAGATTTGGATACAAATGTCCAGGAGGTCCAGAATGAGCCTCCGGTAGCCCAAACTCCCTTGAGAAGCTCTCAAAGGGTAAGTAAACCTCTAGAAAGATTTACACCTTCTCTATCTTATTTATTTTTGACTGATAATCATGAACCAGAGAGTTTTGAAGAAGCAATGCAGGATGAGACCCACGTTTAGTGGGAGCATGATATGGATGAGGAGATGGACTCCTTAGAACAAAACCAGACTTGGGATTTGGTTAAGTTACTAGTAGGTAAGAGGAAATTGTAGAACAAGTGGGTTTACATGATCAAGGAAGAAGAGGGTGGTCAGAAAAGGTACAAGGAAATGTTTGTAGTAAAGGGATTTACATAGAAAGTAGGTATTGACTTTGGTGAAATATTTTCTCCTATTGTAAAGATGACTTCTACTTGTATTGTATTGAGTTTAGTTACAATACATGATTTACATTTAGAACAATTAGATGTGAAGACAATTTTTCTTCATGGTGATTTGGATGAAGAGATTTATATGCAACAACTGCTTGGGTATGAAGTCAAGGGTAAGGAGAAATTAGTGTGTAAGTTAAAAAAGAGCCTATATGGGCTCAAGCAAGCTCTAAGGAAATGGTATATGAGGTTTGATAGTTTTATGCATGAGCATGGTTACTTGAGATGTGAATATGACCATTGTGTTTATTTCGTGAAGCTTGAAAGTGGGAACTATATTATTTTGTTACTATATGTGGATGATATGCTTATTGCAGGATCTAGTATGCATGACATTGGTGAGTTTAAGGGAAAGTTAGCTCACACATTTTCTATGAAGGATTTAGGAGCTGTAAAAGAATCATTGGCATGCAAATACATAGAGACATGAAGAACAAGAAATTGTATTTGTCTCAGGAGGATTATATCTACAAGGTGTTAGAAAGGTTCAAGATGCAGAATGTAAAACCTATTAGTACACCTATGGCTGGACACTTTAAATTGAGAAAAGATCAGTGTCGTTCATCACATGAGGAGGTCAAGTACACAACATGAGTGCTATATGCTTTAGCAGTTGGGAGTCTCATGTATGCTATGGTTTGTACCCCAACCAATACTGGTTCATACTTGCACTGACTGATATCGGTCCTAGGTGATTGATGTTGGTTCGCTAATTGACACCGGTTACTGTGTAATCCTGTAAGTTTACAAAAGCATGATAATGTGAAGCAATTAATATCCACAACTCAACAATCTCCCACTTGGAGATAAATTATTGCATTGTACCATACACTTGGCCCATTTCTTCCTCTTCAAGTCTCAAACTTAAAGACTAACAAAAGTGAAGTGAATCTCCAACTTCTCCTTTGCCAATGGCTTCGTTAGCATATCTGTAGGGTTCTCCTTTATATGATTTTTTTTTTTAGTTTCAGCTGCCCATCCTCTAACACCTGTCGTATGAAGTGATACCTCAACTGAATGTGTTTCGTTCTTGAATGAAATGCCGAGTTCTTTGCCAAATGATGATCCATTGGGATAAAAAATGAATCTACTTCATCAAAACAGTCAGCACGAAGAAGGAAAAATGAAAACACAGAGGTTCTATTATTTTAGGAACAGGACCGCTGCTCTGTGCAGAGTGGTGGTTACAGAACTGTCAGTCTGCATTGGGCGGCGGTCCTAGATCTTTCAGATAGAAAACAAAAATATCAAACAAACAACCTAGAATTTAGACACTTGTTCGTAGCTCTTCTCCTCCATGACCTTTCCCATTCTCCAATGCATGGGAGGACATGGGAGAGGCTATAAATACATGTTTGTAGAAGAGAATAGGATCATCAAAGCATGAAAGCAAGTGAGCAAGAAATTCTTAATGTTGGAATTGTGTTTTGTAGAAGAAAGGAGTGTTGAGATAGAGCAAGCAAGTATTTGGGAGGAAGTGTGAGATATTATCTACTTCTCTTTCATACTTATTGTAATTTCTGTACTTGTTATTTTGAATTGGCCAATAAAAGTGGAAAGAAAGAGCAATTTCCCTTCCCGATTGGTTTTTCCTCCTCTGGAGGTTTCCAGGATAAAACTTGTTGGTGTTTATGAGCTTAAATTCTTTCCTTTCCTACAATTGTGGATTCTAAGCATAAGCATAATTCATTCACTAGCTATCTCTGTCATTTTCTAATAGAAAGTAGAACAACAATGTTTATTTGTGTTTCTGTGGATAATTCAAAAATTGAAGAGTTTACAAATCATTTTGGTGTCAGAGCTAACAATTATCCAGGACTGTGGTATTCGTTCTTGGATTTTTATGATAGTGACAAGATCTAAAGGTGAAGAGGCTTTACCTCGTGATCTAGAAATTTCTACAAAGAAGTGGAAACAAAGAATTTGGGGACAAATGGAGGAAAAGAACTTGGTCCATAGAATGAGATGCTGGAGACCATGATGGATAGGATGTTTAGAAGGCAAGAAGAGCTTGCTGATTTATAAAAGATAGCTTCTGTCAAATAAGATTCCATGGACTCAGTGGTTCGGGGCTTAACTGAAAAGTTTGGCATAGGAAGGAGCCACCACGAGGAAAGTTATGGGGAAGAACATGAAGAAGAGACTTCAAACACAAGAGAAAAGGTAAAATCTGATCATACTCCTTTTAAAGTTGAGACAAAAGTTGATATTAAAATCTTTGAAGGACAAGTAGATACAGAGTTGCTTGATAAATGGTTAAAATAGTTAGAATTCTACTGTAGCGTCCATAATGTCACTGACGCACATAAGATTACCTTTGCACATCTCAAAATGGAGGGACACGCTCTGGTTTGGTGGGAAACCCATCTAACCACTTGTGAAAAGAAGAAGTGTCATATTGTGAAATCTTGGCAATAATTTAAAGAATTACTTAGAGATAAATTCTATCCTATTGGCCACAAGACTGACCAAATGATGAAATGGTAGTATTTTAGACAAGGTAGTGGTCAAAGTGTGCAGGACTATACTATGGAGTTTCAGAGGTAGGCCATATTGCTAAACATGGACTTGGAGGATGAGGATATTCTGACTAAGTACTTAGGAGGACTTCACACTCACCTTTGAAGAAAATTCATCTCCACCAAGCCCAAGGATGTCAACGAGGCATGTGTGTAGGCATACTACATAGATGATGAAAAAAATCAAGGGGACGCAGAGCCAAGGGAAAATCAGTTGACAAATCAACAGAAGAAAGAGTATGGGAAAATAAGTAACAAGGGTAAGTGGAAAGGGAAAGGTAAACAAGCTACCACTTCTTTAAATACTTGTAAAGATGCCAAGATTTTTTGTAAGAATTGTGATATTAATGGTCATACTAATGCTACATGTTGGAAGTTTCATCTGGAGTTGCATCTAAAGAACCAAACCAAGGACTCGAAGAAGTCCATGACAACTGTAAGAATAGAAGGGTGGGTGAAAATCGAAGATGACTTTGATGTGGACGAAAGGCTTGGATGCACAGCCACCAACATGGACATCTAGGAAGAGGAAATGAGTAGACTATTCCAGATCAAAATCTAGATCAATAGAACTAAGGTAAATGCTTTGGTGGATACCGGTTCTTAGTCTAACTTGATTTTGGAAGCAATTGTAAAGAAGCTTGGTCTTGAGACTTATGAGCATCCACACCCTTATCCTTTGGGTTGGGTGAAGAAGGGTGTTGAAATTATGGTAACAAGAAGATGTAAGGTCAAGTTTGGGATAAATTCCCAATATATTGGTGTTTTGGAAGATGACGTTATTCCACTTGATGATTTTGATGTTGTATTCAGGAGTCCTTATTTATTAGGGATGCTATATTTATGAGAAGGGAAAATTGGTATAGATGGGTCAAGGAAGGGATTAGCTACAACATCTAGGCACACCAGTGTAAGACACATGTTACTGTGGTGAGTACTAACCAAGAAAAATGACTTATTTAGGAAAATCATAATCAATTTTCTTTACTTTTGTTAAACGATAAACAAGATGGGGTAGAATTTTCAGAGATTTATAACTAGAGAAAGAATGATTTGGATAGTATTATTCAGTCCTTTCAGGAATTTTTTCAAGCTCCCAGTGGGTTACCACCAAAACGAGAAGTACAACATGAGATTCAGCTATTGCCGGAGTCCCCTCTACCAAACATCGGGTTGTATAGGCAATCCTTGCTTGAGAGTACTGAAGTAAAGAGACAACTCTAGGAACTACTAGACCAAGGGGTGATACGTTCGAGCACCTCACCATGTGGCTCACCTATTGTAATGGTGCCAAAGAAGGATGGTTCTTGGAGAATGTGCATCGAGTACAGTGCTTTGAACAAGATCACTATAAAGAACAGATATCCACTTTGCCGCATAGATGATCTCTTGGACCAGCTTCAGCATGCCAAATTCTTCACGAGGTTGGATCTCAAGTCCGGTTATCACCAAGTTAGAATGAAGGAGGAGGATATATGGAAGACTACCTTCAAAACAAAACATAGTTTGTATGAATGGTTAGTACTTCCTTTTGGGTTATGCAATGTAACCGCTACATTTATGAGATTGATGAATGATGTATTGCGGGATTTCATAGATTCATGTGTCATTGTATATCTATATGATATTATGATTTTTAGTGCCACATGGGAAGAGCATCTAACCCATTTACAACAAGTCTTGCAAGTTCTAAGGGAGAAACAACTGCTTTGTAATATGAAGAAATGTGAGTTTGCCAAACAATCACTTATCTATCTTGGGCACGTGGTTAGAGGAGGAGAGCTACTAGTCGATCTAAAGAAGGTGGAAGCCATCACTAACTGGCCAACACCTATAGGAGCCACAAAGACTAGGAGTTTTGTGGGAGCAGTATAGTACATGCAAAAGTTCATTATGGGTTTCTCCGTAATTCCAACACCTCTACACATAGTGGCTGCAAAGAGTAAGGGTGTTGAATGGGGCAAGGAAAAAGACAAATCCTTTGAGTTATTGAAATACAAGATTATTCATGCTCCAATACTTGCTCTTCCTAATTTGTAGTAACCTCTTGAAGTAGAGACAAATGCCAGTGATTACACCAAGGCCATAGTGTTGCTTCAAGGAGGTAAACCCGTATGTTACCATTATGAAACCTTTACTCCAACAGTTAAAGGGTATTTAGTATATGATAAGGAAATGTATGCACTAGTTTAGGAAATTAAAAAATGGAAGCATTATTTGTTGGGTAAAGAAACTATTGTGCACACTGACCACAAACCTCTCCAATATTTGCAAGCACAATTTAAATTACAGCAGGCAAGGCACTACAAATGGATGGGGTTCCTTCAGTAGTTCTATCTAGTGATCAAATACAAGAAGGGTAGTACAAACTTGGTGGCAGACATGTTGTCTAGGCCACCCACATAGGAGAAGTTTTCCTATTTGTCCACTATCTCTTAGATCGAGCTCTTCACGAAGGAAGCTTATGAAGAGGCATATGCCCAGGAAAAAGACTTTGGGGTGACATTTCAGTAGTTGCAATCCCAAGGGGCTAAAAGGATAGGGATTGAAGATTGTTATCTCAAGACGGGGTGCTCTATCGATGGGGGAAGCTTTGTGTGCCAAAAGAAGAAAGAATTCTATTGATGAGAGAAGCACATACCTCGAAAGTAGCAAGACATTTCGGTGTTGGTAAGACCCTAGCCCACTTGCAAAGGTACATGTATTGGCCCAATATGCAAGAAGAAGTATCAAAATTTATAAGTGGATGTAAAATTTGTTGTACCAACAAGCCTAAGACTAGGAAGGAGGGTTTGTATATTCCTTTGCTAGTACCTACTCATCTGTGGGAGGACATTTCTATGGACTTTGTAGGAGGATTACCTATGTCTAAACATGGCCATGACTATCTCTATGTTGTCATTGCTAGATGCAGTAAGATGTGTATTCTTATGGCATGTAAAAAGACAGTAAAAGAACATGAGGTAATAAATCTTTTCTTTGCTAATGTATGGGTGCATTTTGGTTTGCTAAAGTCTATTATTTCTGATAGGGATTCCAGGTTCTTGGGGAAGTTTTGGACTACTTTGTGGGACAAAATTGATACCAAGCTACAAAGGAACACAACTTTCCATCCACAGACAAATGGACAGACATAGGTGGTAAACAAGACTTTGGTACAACTAATCATAGGGTATAATAGCAAATATCCAAGCACTTGGGATGAGTCCTTAGCCTACATTCAACATTCCTATAATTGGGAAGTACACACATCCACTATGAAGTCACCATTTGAAGCATGCTTGGGATATCTACCTACAAATCCACTGGATATAACAGTTGGGTAGTAGGATGAGGAGGAGACATGAGACACAGAGGTGACTAGAGAAAACACATTCATTGAGAGGATCTGAAAAATCCATCTCAAAGTCAAAGAATAGCTAGAGAAATCTCAAGCTAAGTACAAAGCTAGGCATGATCAACATAAGAGAGAACATAAGCTACATGTTGGAGATAGATTTTGGCTTTACTTGAGCAAGGAGAGATTACAAGGTCAAGCACGGAAATTCAAGCCACTACGATATGGGCCCTTCACCATATTGGAGTAGGTTGGAGAAAATGCTTTTCAATTTGACTTGCCGTCATTTATGAGGATGTAATCTATAGTAAACTGTGAGAACTTGCACCTATATGAGCCATCTATTCTAGATGAAGATGAAGGACTACAATTGCTACCTTCCATTGAGGATTGCATCTTGGACTCATGAGGCAAATTATAGGAGGATGTAGTGTTGTAGTAGAAGGTCAGAGAGACTAGGAGAGGTCTGCAAGAGTCTTGGCAGATTTGACTGAAAGGAAAGACACCAAGGCAGGCTCAGTAGTACTTAAAGGAGTAAGTGAGGGAATTATTTCCTCATCTAATCCCCCACTAAGCTTTTGTGGGACAAAAATCCTCCTAAGTAGGGGAGATGTGATCCATATGGATCCAAAATGAATCTATTTCATCAAAATAATCAACACGAAGAAGGAAAAATGAAAACATAGAGGTTCTATCTTTTTAGTAACATGATCATCGCTCTGTGTAGAGTGGAGGTTACAAAACTGCCGCCTAACTAGGGCGGTGGTCCTGGGACTTCCGGTCTACATTAGGCAGTGGTCCTGGATCTTTCGGACATAAAATGAAAATATGAAACCAATAACCCAAAATTTGGATAGTTGTTCGTATCTCTTCTCCTCCATGACCTTTCCCATTCTCTAATGCATGGGAGGACATGGGAGAGGCTATAAATACATGTTTGTAGAAGAGAATAGGATCATTGAAGCATGAAAGCAAGTGAGCAAGAAATTCTTAGTGCTGGAATTGTATTTTGTAGAAGAAAGGAGTGTTGAGATAGAGCAAGCAAGTATTTGGGAGGAAGTGTGAGATATTATCTACTTCTCTTTCATACTTATTGTAATTTCTGTACTTATTATTTTGAATTGGCCAGTAAAAGTGGGAAGAAAGAGCAATTGCCCTTCCCGACTAGTTTTTCCTCCTCTGGAGGTTTTCATGATAAAACTTGTTGGTGTTTATGAGCTTAACTTCTTTCCTTTCCTACAATTGTGGATTCTAAGCATAAACATAATTCATTCACTAGCTATCTCTATCATTTTCTAATAGAAATTAGAACAAAAATGTTTATTTGTGTTTCTGTGGATAATTCCAAAGTTGAAGAGTTTATAGATAAGATGAATCGTACTTTGACTATCATTGTATAACCTACAATCCTTTTGCTCCTTTCCCAACTTTTGCATTAAATTGATAATCTATATCATCTCCTTGCTAGATTCTGTAGCTGTAACATACTGTTCCTCTGTAGTAGACAAAGCCACAACCTTCTGCAATCTAGAAATTCAGCTAACTTCCGTCCCACTTCTGTGAAAACATATCCAATGGTGCTCCTCCTGCCATCCAAATCTCTAGCCATATCTGAATCAACATAGCTATATAAAGAAGTATTTGACCCTCCATAACATAAGTGCATGCTGGATGTCCCTCTCAAATACTTAAGAATCCATTGGACTGCTTTCCAATACTCTTTACCTAGATTGGCCATAAATCTACTCACAACTCCCATTTCTCGTGCAATGTCTGGTCTTGTACAAACCATAACATACATGAGACTTCCAACTATTGAAGCATATGGAACTCATGTTGTGTACTTGACCTCCTCATGTGAAGTATGCCACTGGTATTTACTTAATTTGAAGTGTCCAACCATAGGTGTACTAATAGGTTTTGAATTCTGCATATTAAACCTTCCCAACACCTTATTGATATAATTCTCTTGAGACAAATACAATTTCCTGTTGTTCCTGTCTTTGTGAAT
Organism: Taxus chinensis; assembly: GCA_019776745.2. NCBI lineage: Eukaryota > Viridiplantae > Streptophyta > Pinopsida > Cupressales > Taxaceae > Taxus > Taxus chinensis. The sequence goes on along the minus strand of CM034152.1, from coordinate 42,467,279 downwards.
TTGCATGCCAAGGATTTTCTTTGCTACTCCCAAATCCTTTATTTCAAATGTGTGAGCTAATTTTTCTTTAAGCTCACCAATGTCCTACATACTAGATCTTGCAATAAACATATTATCCACATACAATAACAAAATAATATAGCTCCCATTTTCAAGCTTCTTGAAATAAACACAATGGTCAGATTCACATCTCATATAACCATGCTCATGCATAAAACTATCAAACCTCAAATACCATTGCCTTGGAGCTTGCTTAAGCCCATACAACCTATTTTTCAATCTGTACACAAGTTTCTCCTTACCCTTGACTTCGTAACCAAATGGCTGTTACATGTAAATCTCTTCCTCCAAATCACCGTGAAGGAAATATGTCTTAACATCAATATGTTCTTAATAAAAATATTCCACTGCAACTAAACTTAGAACAATACATATAAAACTCATCTTAACTATAGGAAAAAAATCTCACTAAAGTCAATACCTGCTTTTTATGCAAATCCTTTTACTACAATCCTTACCTTGTATCTTTTCTTTCCACCCTCTTCCTCTTTGATCCTGTAAACCCATTTATTCTATAGTGATATTTTACCTACTAACAATTTAACCAAAACCCATGTCTGATTCTATTCCAAGGATTTCATCTTCTCATCCATGCCATGTTCCCACTCCATGTGCATATCCTGCTACATCGCTTCTTCAAAAAACTTAGGTTCACCATTATCAATCAATAATAAAAAAGATAATGAAGGAGTAAATCTTTCTGGAGGTCTACTTACTCTTTTGACCACCTCACTGAGATCTGGGGTGTCTAGGGATCTTTTTGTCCTTGTTACACATTCATATCAATCTTAAATAGTGGCCGACGTTGGTTGCCCTCAACCGATCATGGTTCTGTAACCGATCATAGTTCCTATGTCTATCTGTTGGCCACAGTTGTCTCACTAACACTAGTATCAGGTGTACTAACACCGGTTCCTATAGGTGTTTGTTCTGAATCTGAACCTACCTGCTGATATCGGTTGCCTTGGCCAATACCGGTTCTTTTAGTACCAATGGTAGTTACTGTGGATGACTGTTTAAAATATGAGAGTTGAGTTTCTTTCACAAAATCATCAACTACTTCATGTTTAGGAACCAAAACCTAATCCCTATACATTCTCTTTTCATTTCAATCAATGTCACAACTCCTAATAATCTTAGAATCTTCTAAATCCCAAAAATAGAATCAATCACCAGATCCATAACTAATGAAAGTACATATCTTAGATTTAGCATCCAACTTCTTCCTTTTTTCCTTATCAACATGCACAAAATCTTCTTAGCTAAATACTCTAAGAAAATAAAGATCTACCTCTTTTTTCAGACCAAGCTTCTTCTGGTATTCCACCATCCAGTGTTGTTAAAGGTCTATGGTTGATTAAATACACTACCGTGTCTACTTCTTTTGTCCAGAACTATACATGCAATCTAACATGTATCCTCATGCTTCTAGCATACTCCATGATTGTCTTGTTCATTCTTTCTGCAACTCCATTCTCATGTGGTGTTCTAGGAACCATTCTTTCTCTATGTATTCCATTTACTGAACAATAATAATTGAAAGCCTTGCTACAATACTCACCACTATTGTCATATCTAAGGCACTTTAACTTTGAATTTGATTCATTTTCCACAAGGGCTTTCCATATTTTAAAAGTCTTAAAAACATTAGATTTATGTTTAATACAACAAACCCATACCTTTCTTGTGGCATCATCAATGAAAGTCACATAATATTGGGATCCTCCAAGAGAAGCTACCTGGGCTGATCCCCACACATCTGAGTGTACAAGCTCCAATTTATGCTCCTTCTTTGTTTCCCTAACCTTGAGAAATTTCACTCTCTTCTGCTTTTCGAATATGTAATGCTCACAGAAATCAAGATCTAGATGTTTCAAATATGATAACTTACCATTTTCCTTTAAGATCTACGCTTTTTTTTCACTCATATGGCCTAGCCAATAATGCCACATGCTTGTATCTAAATATGTAGATAACATAGAAAAGGAATCAGTAACGCAGGTAGACAAATACATGTTCCTACCTTCTTTCCTCTTGCCACAACAAGGAATCCCTTGGTAACTTTCCAATAATTGGTTGTAAGTGTAACCATGCATCCAGATTCACCTAGTTTCCCTGTAGAAATTAGATTTCTTTTGAGGCTTGGCACATTCCTCACATATTTCAACACCCATGTATTTCCATTATGTAATTTTAGATTAACATCCCCTCTACCAATAATATTGCATGGTTCATCATCTCCTAAATAGACATGTCCAAAATCACCCTGAACATAATTTTAGAAATAAACCTTGTTAGGGGTAGCATGGAAAGAAGCTCTAGAATCTAAAACCCATGATTCTACTTTATTATTGAAGGAGAGAATAAGAATATCTTGCATTACCATTTCATTTACAATGTTTGCTTCTTTACCTTTTTATTTACCTTTGTTTGGTATATTCTCTTTGTTTTCCTTAGACCAACACTCCTTCTTTATGAGTTCTTTCTTTCCACAATTCCAGTAAATTAAGTCTTTGAGTCTGGATCTAGAGCTACCATTCCTTGACTTTTATTTCCCATTCTTCTTAATTTTAGAAGATCTCTCCTTTGATCTTCCTCTTCTTTCCATAGTCAAAGAATTTCAAGATGATGATTCTCCTGTACTTTTCTTGTGTATTTCCTCATTAAGAATTACACTAACCACATCATCAAACTTCAAACAATTAGTAGTAGACGTTGTATTACTAATAGCCATAACCAAGTTATCCCAACTATTTGGAAAAGAGCATAAGAATAAAAGTTCTTTCACTTCATCATCAAAAGAAATATTAGCCTATTTTAATTGATTTACAATAGATCAAAAATCATTCAAATGGTTTGATACAGATCCACCTTCTTGCATCTTAGAATTAAACAATTTCTTCATCAAATAAATTTTATTATAAGAACTAGGAGTTTCATACATTTTTACTAAAGATTTCATCAACTCTACTGTGGTTTTTACATCCATAAAATTTGAAGCTACCAATGCTGCCAAGCTCAATCTTATAGATCCTAGAGCCTTTTTGTTAAGAACATTCCATTCTTCATTAGTCATCAAACTAGACTATGCATTCTCATCCAATGGTAAATATAGATCCTTCTGATATAGATAATCTTCCACTTGCATCTTCCATAGTTGATAATTACGGCTGTCAAATTCATCCACTATGTAATTGTTATCTTCTATCATTGCTATAGCTCCCACTCAATTAGAAAACCCTATGTGAGTAAATCCTGTCAACACACAAACCCTAAAACAAAGCTCTGATACTAGTTGTTGAGGTTAAACCATATAACAATTTTGTATAGATCCAAAATTAGATAAAGCATAAAAGCTATAAACACATAACATAACCAAAAGATAAAATAAACAAGAGAAAAATAACACCAGATTTAATGTGGTTCACCCAGTGTGGGTTATATCCACCAAGAAATGACCAATATTATTATTCAGTTCTTTTTAGAGGAAATACAATGAAGATATTCTATCTTCTAACACCTCACATGATGTACAATGATTTCTCCTCTCATCTACACTTTCTTGCTCACCAAGGAAACTCACCTGCAACAATTACAATTCACCACCTTATAAACCCTAATTTTCATGCCTTTATACATATATAAACTTAGGGCACCTCAAATATGATTTTAAAATATTTAAACCATCTTTAAAGAAAAATATATATTTAAATCTACGAGTTAAAACAAAAACAAACCCGCATAGGTAATCGATATCGGTTACCCCAATCGATAGTGGTTCCTACTTGCATTGACTGATACGAGTCCCAGGTGACCAATGCCAGTTACTGTGTAATCCTACAAGTTTACAAAAGCATTCTAATGTGAAGAAATTAAGCTCCATAACTCAAAAATATCCCACTTGGAGATAAATCGCTGCATTGTACCATACAACTCCAATAAGAAGGAAAGATAGGAGGACTTAGCTTATTTTTGAGCGAATAGGAAGTGATCTGGGCTGATGAAATGCTAGAAAAAACTGGGAGGAGTTTTGAAGAGGCTCGTTAGAGGTTTTGAACTTTGAAAATGCATAGGATAGGAGTGCCCATGGGAAGGCATGAGCGTAAAACCCTAAGCAAGAAGGAAAGATAGGAGGACTTAACTGATTTTTGAGCAAATAGTAAGTGATCTGGGCTGATAAAATGATGGAACACATAGGGAGGATTTTTACAGAGGCTTGCAAGAGGTTTTGAACTCTAAAAATGCACAAGATAGGAGCACCCATGGGAAGGTAGGAGCGCTCAAGGGATGACGTATGGATTTGGGTGTTGGTGTCTAGGTAGATGTTGTGGATCTGGATCTTTTAGTGTCAGAAAAGATTCGTTATTGATACTTGTTTGTTGCTATGGATTCACTTTATGATTTGTGATTGTACCTATAACCTGTAAAAAAATAAGTTCACCTACACATACCCACAAACCACATCAAACCTAAAAAGTAAAATGTAGAATGGGGAGTCGGACTGACCTTGGCAGTCACTTGAAGAGTAAACTTACAACCGAGCACTACACTACATCTCACACTCCATGAAGTTCTTGTGTGTGTGGGTAGAAATAATGCTATAGGATGTCCTTGTATAAGTTTCACTAATGCTAACGGGATAAATCTAGAATGTATAAGATGTATAGTATGTGTGGATGGAATAAAATAAACTTCCCCTTTCTATGTTGTGTATATAGAAGTGTGTAGCCCTTGCCCTTGAATAGATGTTAGATGGTTTCCTTTGATGCTCTTATGCCTTTTGAATGCAAGCTTAGGTGGTAGTATGTGATGCTAAGCGCTTGGTCCCCCATTTTGAAAACATAGATGTGCATTTATATGATTCCCTTGTTTGAATTTCATAATTGAAAATTGAAAGGCCAACCCAAAGTGATAAAAAGTAATTAAGAAGTGAAAGGGGTCCAAAAGGATAAGAAAAGGATAAAGAGGGACAAGAGCATCCAGGAGGACAAGAGTGCTTGTTGCTAGTGTCTTGAATGGGTGCTAGTGTCTGAGGCCATAGAAAGATAAAACAGTTAAATGTTGACAAGAGTGTAAGATGTAAAAACCCAATAAAAGTACATAATACAAAGTAAAAGGCTAAAGGGATTTGTCAATTACTAGTTTTCTTATTAAGAATCATGTAAATGCTAGCATGCTTTTAGGACCTAGAAATGTACCCAAGTGCATAGATTTTATGTCTACACCTTCATGAGGTTGATGAATGAGGTAATGAGGCCATTTATTGATTCCTTTTTCATTGTGTACTTGGGTGACATTTTGGTTTCTAGCAAAACTTTTGAGGATCATATTAACCATTTGCATCAAGTTTCGTAAGTTCTAAAGGAGAACTAGTTAGTGTTGAATGAGATGAAGTGTATGTTTTCTCAACAATTGCTTGTATTTTTTGGGCATGTGATTGGAGACGGAGAGTTAAGGACTGATCCAAAAAATATAGAGGCCATTGTAAATTGGCCTACACTATCTAGTTTGACCAAGACCAAGATTTTTATTGATGTAGTTCATTATTTGAGAAAGTTCATCAAGAACTCTTCCATAGCAACACCACTACATTTTTGTGACAACAAGTGGTAAGTATTTTTATTGGGGAAAGAAACAACATGATGCTTTTGAGTAATTTAAATACAAGATTAATCATGCTCTAGTTTTGGCATTACCTAACTTGCAACTTCCTTTCAAAGTAGAAACCGATGATAGTGACTATACTATGGGGGTTATCCTACTTCAGGGTGGTAGGCCTGTATGTTATCATTCTGAATTATTTTAAGGAGCAATTTTGAATTATTGTACATATGATAAGGAATTGTATGCTCTTGTACAAGTGGTCAAGAAATGGAAACATTATCTAATGGGTAAGGAATCTATCATACACATGGATCGCCAACCTCTTCAATATTTTTAGGCTCAAAATAGACTTCAACAATCAAGACACTATAAGTAGATAGGTTTCTTGCAACAATTTCATTTGATCATAAAGTATAAGAAAGGTGTTAATAACCTATTAGCTGATATGTTGTCTAGACCTCCTTTACTTTTATCTATGGAAACTTTGACTCTTCTTGAACCTTTATATGTAAAGTATATCAGGAAGGTTATGAGCAGGATCCAAATTTTGGAGAAATATTTTAGCAGAAACCTCCAAGTGAGGGATTTTCTCTTAGGGGATAATACTACTTCTAAGACAAGTTGCTCTACAAGAATGAGAAAATTTGTGTGCCTAAGGGGGGAGAGTTTAATTGATGAGGGAAGCACACACTTCTAAGGTGGCCGGTCACTTTGGTGTGACAAAGACTGTTGCACACTTACAAAGGTATGTTTATTAGCCAAACATGTAAAAAAAAGTTTCCACATTTATCAGGGGTTATGTTCTATGTAGTACAAGCAAGGCTAGTAACAAAAAATTGGGTTTATATATGCCATTACCAGTTCCATCCCATCCGTGGGAGAGCATCTCCATGGATTTTTTGGGCAGTTTTCCTACTTCCAAGAAAGGGTATGATTATATTTTTGTGGTAGTGGACCATTTTAGTAAAATGTGTATTCTCATTCCTTGCAAGAAGACCTCTAAATACAATGATGCAGTTGAGTTATTTTTTCCTAATGTGTGGGTTCATTTTAGTTTTACTAATTCTATTTTGTCAGACAAGGACTCACAATTCATAGGAAAGTTTTGTTCTACTTTGTGGGAGAAGATGGATACTAAACTGAAAAGGTATACTGTTTTTCATCCACAAACAAATGGGAAAACTAAAGTGGTAAACCATACCTTGGTTCAATGCTTGAGATGGTACAATAGGAAATATCTCAGGAATTGGGATGAGAATTAAGTGTATTTACAACATTCGTATAACACGGTAGTTTATGCTTCTACTATTAAGAATCATTTTGAAATAGATTTTGGTTATTTTCCTAAGAGTGCATTTGATGTTGTTATGAGATTACCATGTATAAATAATGGGAAAGTTGATTTGGAAGTCCACAAACCTGAGAAGTTCATTGAGAAAATTCAATAGATACATCTCCAAGTACAAGGGAGATTGAAAGAGTCACATGCCAAGTAAAAAGCAAGGCATGATCAACATAGAATTGAGCATTCTTTCCTTATTGGTGACAAGCTATGATTGTACTTGAGCAGAGAAAGGCTACAAGGTAGAGCTAAGAAACTCAAGCCTCTTCGATATGGCCCATTTGAAATTCTGGAACAAGTGGGTAAAAATGAAATTTTCTTGGATTTTCCTCCTTATATGAGAATATATTCAATTGTGAATGTTGAGAATTAATGTCTCTTTGAGCTCTCCATGTTGGATCAGCAAGAAGAGGGATTTTTTCTACCATCTATTGAGGATATTGCTCTGGAAAGTTAGTTAGAGTTGGAGGAAGATGTGGTATTATAGAAAAAAGAGAGGACAACACACCGTGAAGTGCAAGACAAGTGGTTGATTAGGTTAAAAGGTCAATTTCCTACCAAGGCCAAGTGCTATTCTAAAGAAGACGTGGGGAAGAAAATTCCTCACCTCATTAGTCCTTGAATCTTTTAGGGACTTAAAAGCCTCAAATTAGGGAGGTATGATCTAAAGATGGATCTAGAAGTACCTAATTCTATATATTATCTTATTTGAAACTTGGAGTACATCCCCACAACATGTTCATTATTTTGGAAATGGTTAAGTCTAGTTGACATTGATCTAGACACCTTCGAATGAAGAAAAAGGACAATGTTGTTATGTTCAGTGTGGTAAATGTACATATGTCACAGAGTTACCACAACGGTTACAGAACCGCTGCTCTTCACAGAGTAGTAGTTGTACAATTGCTACCTGTAGACATCAATGGTTGTGTAACCGCCATGGTAGTTACACAACCACCCCTATAGCTAGCGGTGGTTCTACTTTCGATGACGTAAAAATGAGGAATCCAAATAGTTGTAAATGTTTGGGCTTCTAAAATTAATTCATTTTTCCTTTCCATTTGTCCTTGGACAGATACAATATAAATATAAGTTCTTTTACTCATTCTAAGCAAGTGATTTGGAGTGAATTCAAGTGTGATCAAAGAAGGAAGTTGGAATTATTCTTTTTTTGTTCATAGACAGTTGATTTCTTTTTTCTTGAGGATTTTAAGCAAGTAATGCAAGGGAAGGAGCTTGAATCCTTTTAAAAAGGTCATATGTTGATAATGAACTGTATTGTATTGGAGACTTACATAGTGAAAGGGAAGCAATTGCTTATCCAACTGAAGTTTTTCCCACATTGGGTTTCTCGAGGATAGAACTATTGTCTCCTTTCCTTTCCTCTCTCAATTTCAATAATGTGTGAATGTTTATTTCATAACACACTTGATAAAATGAACTTAGTTAAGTTGTCCATCTATTATCACTAAGATATGATCTATTCATTGTTGAAATAAGGTAGTTTATGGATCATTTCTTCTTCTTGTTCACTGAGAAAATCATAATTTTGGTTTTACCAATGTTTACCTCTATCCCCACTTCTATACAAAAGAGCCCTAAAGAATGAAGGTGATCTCTTAGATCTTGAATTGTCTCTGTCATTAGAACTCAGTCATCTACAAATAGTAGAAGTTTCACTACATATTTTGCCAAGTGGACCCCTTACCCTCCAAATTTTCTTATCCACTCCTCTAACTTGTTAATGTTTAGCCCAAATAAATTTAGGAAAAGGGGCATCCTTGTTTGATGCCTATATCACTCCTCAAACACTCGGATAATCCTACCTACAATTTTATTTTAGCCTTGACTTTCTTGTATAATATGTGAAATATTTCCCTTTATTGTGTTAGAACCCCCAATTCTTCCATTTTGCTCCATAGTTTGCTCCTTGGCATTGTGTCAAATGCCTTTTTGATATTTACGAAGAAACAATATGCATCCTCTTTTTCATCCCAAACCTTTTCAACTAGGTTTCTAAGCATGACACAATAACTGATGGTTGAGTGTTTGGGTCTAAAACATGTTTTCCCCTTTACTCTCTTTCCTCCACATAATTGTTGATCCTACACTCTATCATACTTCCAAACATGTTTGTAAAAAGAGGATTAACCATGATGGTTTGGTAATTGGATGGATTATTTACATCTCTACTTTTAAACAAATGTATGTTTAATCTAGTTGTCCATTTTGTTAGGAAGCCATTTTGGATGACCTCATTGAAAATTACTTTGATTTGAGGTGAACAGATATATGCTCCCCATCTTAGATGCTCAGCTTGAAGTTTTCTATGTCATAGGATTTACCTTTTGCTAGATTTTTAATCCCTTGTATGACGTCCTTAATAGTAAAAATTTATTCATTAACAAAGATAATGGGAAGATTATCTTATTCATTTTTACGCTCATACAACTTCTTTGAATATTCCATCCATTGATTCATTTTTATGTTATTATTTGTGTTATTTTTTTCTTATCGAATCTCCCTAAAAAACATCTTTGCTTTGTACTTCCCCTAATAAATCAGATACTTCCTTATAGATTTAGTGTACTATTCTTCTTTTTTCTTCACTAATTGCTTGTACATTTTTTTAATTTTCCTTTGTTATACTAGTAAGCTCCTTTAGTAGCCTTCGCATTTCCTTGCACTCTTCATCATACCATGGATTTGTTGGGAAATTGTTTTTTCCTTCTTTTTGGGTTTATCTCTCTTGCACATGTTTATGGCTTCTTGAATGGTGTGCATTAGCCTCTCACTCTTAGTGTAATATTTTCCATTGATAGGCACTCCTTTACTTTCTTCTTGGAGTTTTCTCTCTAGCGTCACTCTAAAAGTATGTTGATTTTCCTTTATCAAGATGATGTTTCTTTTGGAAGTAGGTTTGCTTTACCCCAGTGTGATCATCATGTTGTTTATCTCCTCGACATTGGAGTTTCATAAAAATTGGGTTGTGGGTTAATTTAAGTTCCACTAGATAATCTTCAGCTTCTAGCTCTTCTATCTTGGCGACACAATTTTGAGAGAAAATAACATTATTGTTTAAACTTTGTACGTTGTATGACTTACATGTAAAATTTCCCGATCTTTACCATTTATCACACCATTACATGGAACCAAGTTGTGAGTGTTGTATAAGCCTACTAATTCTTCTCCAAATTTTTTGATACCCCCATGTTCATCCCCAGAAACCCTTGACCATTGCTGATTTTCCTCCTCTACCATCCAGAGTGGATTTATATCTAGATCCTCATTATTTCCTATGATGTTTACTTGTTTGATTCCGGTCTTTGCATTGAAGTCTCCTATTAATAAAATCTTCCTAATCCTATCGTAGACTAAAAAATCCCTCTTTAGAGAGGAATACATTTATTCACAATCTAGATATTCTTTTTATAAAATTAAGAGTTCTTGGGTACAAGATAACATGCAACTATGCTAATAACGATGTCATTTTCTATTATTCTTATCCAAATGTACTATTTATTTTCATCTTGTTTTTATATTATGATATTTATACCCCATGTTTCCTTTATTAACACCATTAAATCCCCATTCCCTTTTCCATGGTCTGATACTTTACTCAAAATTGTTGCCTTCTGGTATCCTTCAAAATCTGACAGTTTACACCCATCATGTTCATGCATTTCAGTCATATAATTATATATTTGTCTTTGGCTATAGGCCCTAACCCGATCCTCTTCTCTATGGGTAACCTATACAATTTATACTTATCATATGTTGTCATGTAGAATGTACAGCATGCAAAATTGAAAATTTATGTAATGACAACTAAGCCCACACTAAAAAACCCTCGAACTAGGTAATATAAACCTACCCTCTAACCAATTGTTGATCATGTAAACCCCATCATAGCCGAGGGGCATGTACTAACTAGATTTTTAAAGCATGTTTCATGTGTAGGTAAAAGTAATGGGAATCAATTCATGGGTTCATCATGATTCACTTTGTAGGAATTTCTCTCGGAGGCCCAAAAAGGCCTATTTTTCAGTGTTATTGCACCTAGTAAGCACCCTTTGAGGTTGCATCAAGAAGATATAATTCCACCAAGAAGTTTATTATAGATATATGATATCATTGGAGGAAGTTTTGGGAAGTTATGAAAGAAGAAATAAGTTTAGGGACAAACAATGCGACACCGAAATACTTGTAGCATAGTGCAGGGAATGAAAGGAGTGAAAAAGCTAGTGAGCTTGTTTTGAAAGGCTTAGGAGAATTAGGTATTTTTTTAAAGTGAAAATATAAGGATGCCTACTTCACATTTCAAAAGGTTTCAGGATATTCTGTTATCCATATTTTGAGATATTAGCCCGAAAGTGCAAGCAAAGATCTCTAATCGTGGTGGAGGTTTAAATGAGCATTTTGGGAGTTCTAAAGGGAGTTGGGACCTTATTAAAAAAAATTAATTTAGTTCAACCCTTTATATGGCCCATGTGATAACTTAAAAAAAATTCAAGTTTATCTCTAGTGACAGTTTGACCCTCCGGCGCACGGGCTTCACCAGAATAAAAAATTGGGGTAAATTTTGAGCTTTAGGAATAATTTTTCCTAAACATGGTACCATTGATCTTAGCAGGAGTTTTCTAATCAAAATCATATAAGTTTTATCCACGAAACTCTCTGGGAATCTCTAGGGGCAAAGGATCAATCTTTCATGTCTATTTCTGGCAGCTGTTGGTGAAGGTGAGATTATTATAAGTATCCATGTCACAATTTGCAATCCTAAAATGAATTTTAAACCTTTTCTCTTGGTAAAAATGTGCAATGGGTTTAGATAAGTGTGACCCCAAAGAGGAAGGAATTTTTTGTCACTTAAGTGACATCTTTGGTGGTTAGGTGCTTCACTTACAAACATGACCCTTGGTGTATTTTGTGATGTTGCGGTGAAAATTACACAATTTTACCTAGTGAAAAAGGGCATCAGGTGATGTAAAGTGTGACCCCTTGGAGGGGGATTCATTTCGTCACTTAAGTGACCATGTTGTGCACTAGGAAAGTGTTATCCAAATCACAACTCAAACACACCCCCTTCCCATGAAAAAACATGACCCTTGGCACATTTTGCAATATTGCTGTGCAAATTAAACCATTGCACCTAGTGAAAAATTGCATCATGTTATGCAAAGTGTGACCCCTTGGCAGCCCTCCCTCCTCCGACACTTGATCTCATAACTTACATGTTAGAAAATTGTCTTCACCTCACCCCAATGTGCAAACAAGTCCCCCTCCTCATGAGATCCAATCCCATGGCACACTTTGCAATGCCACGGTGAAAATTTCACCATTGTACCATTTACCAAATAAGGTAAGGTGCAATGGAGGCTCACATACCTCATTTAGAAATTCTTCACTCACCTCTTAACCCAGGTCAAGGAGAAGAAGTGCACGGAGACCAAGAGGTGGGTTTGGCTTAACCATGATTGGTATTTGAATATTCAAACATGACTTGAGCATTTTGGATCCATTTTTCATTAAATCCTCATCCTCCATTTATACTATACCTGTGCATGCCTAGATTTTTACAAAGAAACCCTCCTCTAGAAATGAAAAATTTGCTCATAACGCCTTCATTTCTACTCCATTTTTTCATGTTTTTTTTCTAAGCACTCCTATTGAGAACACCTTTAAGATTATCCAAGAATCATCCCCATTGATCCTCTATATTTTTTAAAACACTCACATGTGCATCTCTATCAAAAAAATTGAAAATCACTTGAAAATTGGAGTAAACACTCACGATGAAATTCCTAATCTAACAAGACAATTTTCACTCCAATCCGACAACCTAAGCATATAATTCTATTTTTAGTAGTTGGTCTCTATGCCTTAATAAAAATAGAGAATATGATATCAAAGAAGAAAACATCCAAATCCCTCACGACAAACCTCAAGTTTGAGACTCTAAAACTATAAATTGTGAAATTGGGGAAAATTGGCTAAATTTGGTAGGTCAAGATGAGGTGAGAGTTACTAAAAATAGTAAGTGTCTAGAAAAGGATCAAAATGGTCATGGTTGTTCATCCTCCATTCCCCACTAATGGTAATCATCACAGAGGTACAACTCATGCTTTTAAAAGGGTGAAAAGTGGCATTTTGATTCAAACAAGAGAATATCCTTCTTAGTACCCAATTTTGGTCACAGTGGAGCATTTTGGTCTCGGTGTGTTCCTCACTTCGCCAGATGGTTTGATCAAAGGTTTGAAGTATGTTTCATCCATTTTCTCACCTTTATTCTTCACATGGTAGAGGTAACCTTCACCTCATCTCATGGATGGTTCCACTCCCCTAAGTCTCTGGATCATCAGGTTGAATTGTGCAGGCTATGGTCTCAAAGTTACATCAAAAACTTAGAAATTTGGGAGGCATTGCAGTGTTCCAAAGTTTAAAGGATTAGTCAAGTGATGGAATTCTTCTCTCATCATCTTAAATGGTATCAAACTCTCTTTCCAGTGGCCAATCAATCAAAACATGAGCTCACAATGTGTAATATTGGGGAAGCATTCATCACTCACCTTCTCAGTGTGTTCAAACGGTGTTGCAAAGGTTCATTATTCCAAAAGTATTCAAAGGTATTCATTTGAGCTCTTCATTAGGTCATCATGGAGAAATTTTTTTATCTTAAAAAATTAGTGGAGCTGATATTTAACAAGGGCGGAGGCATCTTCAATCATGTTCGGGACCATTCTTCCTCTCCTCTCTCACTCTTTCTCACTCTCCTTCTACCCCCTACATTCTAATTCCTCATTGTGTATGATCATGAATTCTTGTATTATTCATTAAAGTGACTATGTAATACTTGTGTAATGTAAAATTCCCTTTTGAAATTATAAAAGGGGAATTATTTGTTCTTTCCTAGGATAATGAAAAGTCACAAGATGAATGGGAACATGAAAAATCATGTGGGGGTAGATGAAGAGATGGATTGTAAAACTATAAAAGGAGATGAATTCCTCATTGTAAAGGGATGGTTAATGCTTGTTTACTACCTCTCATTGTATTTCTATAAACAAGTGCCTTCATTTCCTCTATTTCTTGTCTATTACTATTCTATCTCCATCTCAACTTGTACTCCATGAACATTATAAATTTTGAAACATGATGTAATAAAACTGTGTTTCTTATTGATTGTTCCTCTTTCTTTGTGAACGGTTTCTTTTATTTAATTCAAGTGAAATAATTAGATTTTAATGAAATAAAATTTTATATGTTATTCATTTATTAAAATTCCTTTCCCTTTTCCCTCTCCTATCTCCCTCTCTAAAGATTTTCCCTCCATTGTATTCCATACAAACAATTTCCACAGGTTTAGGGAAGTATTCATGTGTGATCCCTGATCTTCGAGCCACCCTAGAAATTAGTTTAGATTATTTTCATTCCTTTCTTTCAATAAATGGAGCTGCCCCATTCAAGAAGAGGGACCTAGTCCTAGAGTGTTGGTGAAATCCCACAATTTTCCCACTCGAAAAATTCCTTCCCCAACAATTTTTGGCACCCATTATGGGGAAGATTCTACATATTCTACACCCAATATATGAACCATAAAATCCTATAAATAAAATATTCCAAAAAATAAAATAAAAACCAAAAATATACAATCCCTTTGAGAAAACTTTATGTTTAAAACCTTTCTTAAATCAACCCTTTTTTCCATTTGCAAAGTTCCCTACGAACTAGCTGAAAGAAGATATACCAGGCTACACAAATTAAGAGGAATTGTTGATCCCACTTTTGAAGATTTGCAAAATAAACAAGAAAAAGTCAGAGATAATCCATACTATTTTTCTCAAGCTTCATCCCCATCTGATTCATCAAGTTGTATCTTGGAAATCCTATCCAAACTCCTACTGATACTCCTCCTACAAATCCTCTTGATTCTCCTATCATTTGATCATTGTTGGAAATTGAATTACCAAGTGAAGAAGAATGAGAAGAACCAAATGAAGAATTTGAGGAATAATTTATAGAAGTAAGAATGACGGAAGAAGGAGAAAAACCCCAACCAATTCTTCCTCGGGGAAGGAATATAAGTCCACTTGCTCTTATAACTCCTATTCATAATCTACCGGTAAGTTCCGACAAGAAATTTCCAAAGTTCAAAGGTGACAACACACAACTTCTTGAAGAACACATCACTTACTTCTTCACCTCATGCAAAATTATTGGAATTGAACATGAAGATGTTATTGTGATATTGTTTGTAGATTCACTGCAAGAAAAGGAAACAAAATGGTTTTATCTCCTACCATCTGGATTTATCACAAATTAGAATGACATAAAAACATTTTTTGAAGAAAGGTTTAAATCTACTGAAGATTGTCAAGACCTCATAGTTCATCCATTTCAGATGAAAAAGGATCCCAACGAGACTATGAGGGACTTCGTAGCTCGTTATAACAAGTTGTTTAAGAGGATACCCTTTGAAGCTTTGTCCTCTGATGAAAATGTGAAAAGATTCTTCATCAACCCTTAATTACATGAGGTGGGATTCATCCTCCAAAGAGTTCAACCAAGAAATTTGGGCCATGCTCAAGAAATTTCCATTGAATTAGAAGATGACTTCATCATATCGGGAAAGACCAAGAACCCTTCAATGAAGGATAAGGCCCAAAATTCCAAAACTGAGAGAATTGATTCATTGTTTTAGAAATTGGAAAATGAATTAAAGATGTTGAAGAGGGAGGTTTCCCAACAAAAATCCCATCAAAGTCATAATAGAAATTAGATTGCAGGAGCATCCCGAAGGCTTGCCTTCGAGGATCCACATGTGAATGCAATTTATAGAACTCCTCCTAGAACAATGTGAGAATATTATCCATCACATAAAGGGTAGTAGTTCAAAGCCCCATATTATGACTACTAGTTCTGAAGGAATAATAACAACCCCACCTACACCTCTATCATAGAACATGCTTTCCATGAGTGCATCAAAGAATGATAATATTTATCCTTTCCATGTCTCCCTTTTTGTTGGAAGATACTGGTTGAATAATTGTATAATAGATTCATGTGCTTATGAAAATGTAATGCCTATAAAGGTTGAAAATGCTCTCAAACTCACTTTAACACAGGCCAGTGGCTCTTGTTACTCCATGGAGTCAAAGGAAGTCCCACTCGTATGGAAGATCAAGGATTCACAGGTGGATCTCACCGAATTTTCAGACAAGAAGGTGTCATTAACTATCTTGGTAGCAAACATTCTAGATTCATTTAGAATGTTGTTAATTAGAAGCTTCTGCCAAAACTTGGGAGGAAAAATCTAGATGAGTTGGTCTTGTGCAACCATTCTAGTTAAGGGAGATATGGAAAATTTACTTCCAGCTAAAAAGATGAGATATACGGTGCAAAATTTAGGAAATCTGGGAGCTAACATCTTGTACCAAGATAGTGGGAATATGATTCATTTCATAACATATGAAGAGGAGGATGAGATTCCTATCTTGATAGGACTGAACATTCCTTTCCAAAAGGGTATTGATCATGAAGAAGTATGGAGAAATCTTGAGTTGTAAAAGGATAACCCCTAGTTTCTAGATGATGCAAACCATAAGGAAGATGAAATGATTTTTGATGAGCACCAAGATGAAAATTTAGTTAATGTATTTATCAATGACGAGGAAGTGTTATCATTCACATTTGAAGATGAATATTCTATTGATCATGTCATCTAGGAGGAAGAAAATCCAACTTATGATGAGCCTTTGAAATGTTTAAAAGAATAATTTGTGCAAGAAATTCTAAGAAATGCAAAAGAGACAGAAGATCATCAACTCAGTCTTGAATCCTTATGTGAGCCATGGAATTACAAGATATGTATGAATCTAGCGTGGTTTTTGTAATCGATTCAACAATTGGTCATGATGAAATAAAGTAAGGTTAAAAATTTGATATCCCTCTTGAAATAATGATTGATGAATATGTTGATGAAAGTGAAGTTTTATCTTTTCCATTTGAAGAGGAAGATTATTTCTATGAGGAAAAGATTGAAACAAAGGCCATTGAGTCCTTTGACGATGAAGACTCCCATATTGAATAGATAGTGAAGTTAAATGAGCCTTGGGATGATGGATCAAATTCTCTAAACTGTTTTAATGAGTTTCAAAATGTAAATTCTTCAAATAGATGTGATGGTGAGCTCTCGACAATTTTGAAGGAGTCCGTGCAAGAAATTTTTGAAGCTACGAAAGGTATAGAAGATTCCAAGCTAAGTCTTAACCTCTTGACTCATGCTATGTCCATACAAGATAGGTACGAGGCTATGCTTGATTCTTCATTCAATGTCCATATATCTCATAATGAAATAGAAAAGAAAGATGAACTCAATGCCCCTCATGAAAAATTTGTCAATAAACATGAACATGGAAAAGAGAGACACTTGGAATATTCAAAAAACCCAATAAAAAATCAGCCTTGGGGTAATGGTGGAGCTCAAATTAAGAAATCAACAATGTGGATGAATGCAAAAGATGGTTTGCAATCTAAAATGGATAGGATTTGTGAGAAAATCTATGAGAATTAAAAAGATCATGTAGGCTCACTCCTCTCAAACATACATATACTCATGAAAGCATCTGGATTTCATAAGCAATTGAGAAGAGGAGACTACTTCCTCGAACACATCAATGGATTAACAAAATATAATCACTCAATGTTACCCATTCAGAGGTAAATTCTGAAGGGAAAAGTAATTCATTGAAAGTGGGTTGTCCCCCACATGTACCATAGGTGAATATAGGTTTGTGTGTTTCCATATCTATTGTGTGTTTCCATTTTTTTGTGTGTTTGTTTTTTTCACGTGTTTTTTCAATAAATGAGGTTTTGTTGTATCCATCCTTGATATGTAATGACTCCTATAGCTCAATGGATAAGACACTGGTCCTCTTAACATCTTGAGATTCTGGGATTCTTACTTGCTTTGGTATCAATGTGTTCAAACCAAAACAAGGCCCCAAGATAGAGCCATCCGTTGTCATGTAAAATATTTATCATGAAAATTTGATTTTTTTTGCAATGACAACTTAGCCCACACTAGAAACTCCATGAACTGGGTAATGTAAACCTACCCTCCAGGAAATTGTTGATTATGTAAACCCCATCATGGCTGAGGGGGATGTGATAAATATATTTTTAAAGTGTGTTTCATGTGCATGTAAAGTAATGAGAAGTAATTCATGGGTTCATCGTGATTCACTTTGAAGGATTTGCTCCCAAAGGCCCAAAAAGGCCTATTTTGAGTGTTCTTGCACCTAGTAAAAACCCTATGAGAATGCATCAAGAAGAGATAATTCCTCTAAGACATGTATGACATAGCTATAATATACTTGGTGTTAGTTTTGGGAAGTGTTTTAGGAAGAAACACGTTTAGAGATAGACTATGCAACATTGGGCTACTTGTAGCACAATGCAGGCAAATGAAAAGAGTGAAAAATATAGTGAGCTTGTTCTAAATGGTTTAGGAACCTTGGGTAATTTTTTAACATTAACAAGAAATAATTGGAAAGATAAGGAGGCATAATTCACATTGTAAAAGGTTTTGAGAGATTATATCGTCCAGATTTTGAGATATGGGTAGGACAGTGCAAGTAAAAATCTTTGATCCTGGTGGAGGTTCAAATGAGAAATTTTGGGAGTTCCAAAGGGATTTGAGACCTGATTAAAAAATAAAATTTAATGTAATTCAACCCTCTACATGGAAAATGTGATAAGTTAGACAAAAATTCAAGTATCTCTCGGGTGACAGTGTAGACACCCAAAATTGGGTAGCAATCCTCTAGACCCATGTCAGTTAACACACTCCTTTATCATGACCCCTTCCAAAAATTATTATTAATCTAATTATATATATTGGGTTAATCACCACCCCACCCTTCCACCTCATCTCTCCACCTCACCTTGGACCCATTCCAAGGGCATTTAACTAACTCAGACTAGGTCATCACTCATAACATTGAGTCATCACTTCACTTGGCTAACTAGACTTCTTATAAACCTAACATTTATTTCCAACTCCCTTTTCCATCAAATTCCTATGTGTTTAAATGTGAACCAAGACTCCTAACCCATTTCCAATCTTGAACCATGCCAAAAGGGAAGAAACATGCTATCTTGAGTAAATTTGACTATTTCTCCCTAACTGACGTCGGCTATTCCTCGGCCGATGTTGGTCAAGGAATTGCCATTGGTTCCTTTAAATAATGATTTCCAAATATTTCCTCAGGTTCTTCTTTTGGTTAGCTTTTGGTTATTCATCCACATCCTTCCATTCAATTGAGCATCCAACAATCAAACACAACACCAAAGCATCCAAGTTCTTCACTATTAACTAACCTCTTGCTCTATAGCATCAAATCATTCACACAGGGAAGCACACAGGCTTTGTCATTGTAGCACTAGATGCAGACTTGTTTCTTCTATGAGTGCCCACCAATCACCGCCATCTACCAATCTCCAGATCTTCAAATATGTATCTTAACCAGGTTGTTAGTTTTCTAGCTTTGGTCTTAGATCTCTTATTGTTTAATGTTCTACTACTTATTTCTCACACGAATACCATCCATCAACCCTCTACCCGATACCATACGAGCCTTAATCTCTCTTCCTTTCCAATCACCTCTCTCACCCTTGCTGAACCTTCACATAAATCTCAACAGTTTGCCTAAGTCTTCCAAACACTCTGTGTAATCATAGAGAGCCCAAAACAACCCCCTTTCACCTTTGGTAGTGGAAGAAGTGAGTTCCCTCATGGAACGTGTTATACATGTGGATCTCCTAACCACTATAGGTGTAAATGTCCTCAGAATATTACATGTTCTTTTTGTGGAAAGAATCATAGTTATGATGAGTGCCCGGACTTAATATGAGCATCTTAGCAAGTAACATAAACAAGAAAACAAAGGCACAGAGATTGTTAGGATAAAAAGTGTTGTGGAAAATCAATGGATGCCCAAGTTGGATGCCGAATTTGAGGCATTGTAGGTAAAGATCACGACCCGCACTGAAGCAGTGCATAACAAAGAAGAATTGCAGTAGAAGCCTACCATCACTAAGGAGGAGGTTCTACATGCATGGTACCTAGATCCTGCCCATCAAAAGGAGGTTTACCAAGAAACCATGGATGTACTTAGGAATCTTCAGGGTGAAATACAATATTTAAAGGAGCAATCAGGGAAGATGGAGCAAAATAAATCATCCGCAATGCTCTAAACTGATATGGATGACTTGAGAGAAGTGTGTAAATTGTTGCACCAGGAGAATATCATTCCATTGTTGGGGAATTGGTTAAAAGGAAACACTCTACGCGTAAGTACTGAGACTAGACGACAGATCCTGCATGCAAATCTTCCCCCTCATAGCCTAGATTATGATAAGGAAATAACTCTGAATGCTGTTGTAGATGGGTGGCTATTGAGTAATATACTGATTGATATTGGCGTGGAAGTCAATGTTCTTACCTTAGATGCATGGGTACAAATGGAGAGACCTCCATTACAACCATCCTCTAATGTATTATTCATAGCTAATTGGACTAAGGCCACTGCCATTAAAGTTTTACAAGATGCATCCATTACCATACAAGGAGACAAGTTCACTGGAGATTTTTGTTGAGTTGTGAAGCTTAATTACTTCATTTTAGCATGTAATTGGAACTTGCTAGAAAATACAGTAACCGGCATCGGTCAAGGCTAACCAACGTCGGTCAGTCCAGGTTAAGAAAAGTAATCCGCGCTGGATCAGGGTTAACCGAGTGTTGGTCAGTCCAGGTCAGGAAAAGTAATCCGTGCTAGATCAGGGTTAACTGGTGTCGGTTACCTTGTGAGAAATTTTTAATTAACTCTCGGGAATTAAATCTATTTTTAGCATTAAAATAGATTTATTGATTGTAATTGCATGGCTAAGTGCCCTAAGTTTATAAATGACTATATAAGCATAAAAGCTAGGGTTTAGAAGTAATGGATGTATCATAATTACAAGATAATTATGTGAGAGAGAATTCTTGGTGAAGAATCAAAAATCTTGAAGGAAGAAAGTACTGAACATCTGAGAAGTGTAGAAGATTGTAAATCTTCATTGTATATCTTGTCAAAGCTTTGGATAATAGATTGGCTTGTTTCTTGGTGGACGTAGCCCACACTGGGTGAACCACGTTAAATCTGGTGTTGATTTATGTCTCTTGTTTTGTATAATTCTTCTGGTAGAATATCCACTTTTATTTGCATGTATGCTTAGATCTGATATATTGTCTGTACAACCAGTGTGCTAACCCCAACAACTGGTATCAGAGCTTTGTTTGAGGGTTTTTTGTGTGTTGACATATTTACTCACAAAGGGTTTTCTGATTGAGTGGGAGCTACAACAATGACAGAAGATAATAAATACAAGGTAGAGAAGTTTGACGGCCGAAATTATCAATTATGGAAGATGCAGATTGAGGATTATCTGTATCAGAGAGATTTGTACTTACCATTGGATGAGAAGTCTAGACCTACGAAGATGACTGATGAAGAATGGAAGATTCTTGACAGAAAGGCTTTGGGATCTATAAGATTGAGCCTGACAGCATCCGTGGCTTCCAATATTACAGAAGTAGCTTCTACGGTAGACTTAATGAAATCTCTTGCTAATTTATATGAAAAACCTAGTGCTTCAAATAAAGTTTATTTGATGAAGAAACTTTTTAGTTCTAAGATGCATGAAGGTGAATCTGCCTCTAGTCATTTGAATGATTTCTGATCTATTGTAAATCAGTTAAAATCGGTTTCAATACCATTTGATGATGAAGTAAAAGAACTTTTATTCTTATGTTCTTTTCCTGATAGTTGGGACAACTTGGTAATGGATGTTAGTAATACAACATCTGCTAATAATATTTTGAAGTTTGATGATGTGGTTAGTATAATCTTGAATGAAGAAATTCATAGAAAAAGTACAGAGGAAACATCATCTGGAAATGCTTTGAATGTAGAAAGCAGGGGAAGGCAGAAGGAGAGATCCAAGAGTAAGAGTAATGGGAAATCAAAGTCAAGGGATAGCAGATCTAAATCCAGAAGTAAGGGAATTACTTGTTGGAAATGTGGAAAGAAAGGACATGCAAAGAAATATTGTTGGTCAAAGAATAAAGAGAACCAACAACCAAACAAAGGTAAAGAGGTGAATCTTGTTGCATCAGAGGTAATGCAAGATGCTCTTATTCTTTCTTTAGATAGTAGAATTGAATCATGGGTTTTAGATTCAGGAGCTTCTTTCCATGCAACCCCTAATAAGGGTTATTTCAAAAATTATGTCCAGGGTAATTTTGGGCATGTTTATTTGGGTGATGATGAACCTTGCAGTATTACTGGTAAAGGGGAAGTTCATCTAAAATTGTAGAATGGAAATACATGGGTATTGAAAGATGTGAGGCATGTGCCAAGCCTCAAGAGGAATCTTATTTCTGCAGGGCAACTAGGTGAATCTGGTTGCATGGTTACTTTTACAGGAGACTCTTGGAAAGTCACCAAGGGTGCTTTTGTTGTGGCA
The DNA here is from genome assembly GCA_019776745.2 of Taxus chinensis. NCBI lineage: Eukaryota > Viridiplantae > Streptophyta > Pinopsida > Cupressales > Taxaceae > Taxus > Taxus chinensis. The sequence continues at coordinate 42,444,703 of CM034152.1, read as the reverse complement.
AGAGGTAAGAAGGTAGGAATGTTATATTTATCTACCTGTATTACTGATTCCTTTTCTGCATTATCTACTTCAGATTCAGATGCATGCATGTGGCATAATCGGTTGGGTCATATGAGTCAAAAAGGAATGCAGATCTTAAAGGCTAAGGGTAAGTTATCAGATTTGAAAGATTTAGATCTTGATTTCTGTGAGCATTGTATCTTTGGAAAGCAAAAGAGAGTGAGATTTCTCAAAGTTGGGGCAACTAAGAAGGAGCATAAATTGGAGCTTGTACACTCAGATGTGTGGGGACCAGCTCAGGTAGCTTCTCATGGAGGATCCCAGTATTATGTTACTTTCATTGATGATGCTACAAGAAAGGTATGGGTTTATTGTATTAAATGTAAATCTAATGTTTTTGAAACTTTTAAAAGATGGAAAGCCCTTGTTGAGAATGAATCAAATTCTAAGTTAAAGTTCCTTAGATCTGACAATGGTGGTGAATATTGTAGCAAGGATTTCAATGATTATTGTTTAGTGAATGGGATACGTAGAGAAAGAACGGTTCCAAGAACACCACAGGAGAATGGTGTTGCAGAGAGAATGAACAGGACAATCATGGAACGTGCTAGAAGTATGAGGATACATTCTGGATTGCCCTTGTAGTTTTGGGTAGAAGCAGTTGATATAATGGTTTATTTGATTAACCATGGCCTTCAAGTTCACTAGATGGAGGAATACCAGAGGAAGCATGGACTAGAAAAGAGGTAGATCTTTCTTTTCTTAAAGTTTTTGGTTCAGAAGCTTTTGTGCATGTTGATAGAGAAAATAGAAAAAAGTTGGATGCAAAATCCAAGAGGTGCACTTTCATTGGTTATGGATCTGGTGATTTCAGTTTTCATTTTTGGGATTTAGAGAATTCTAAAATTGTTAGGAGTCGTGATGTTGAATGGAATGAAAAGAGAATGTACAGGGATCAAATTTTGGTACCCAAGGATGAGAAAATTGAGAAGTTTATTGATGAAAATGAACTCTCAGGTTTTAAAGAAACACCTTCAGAAATACATAGTAACTGTGGTCGGTTAGGCCTTGACCAGCATCGGTCAGATGAACCGCCGATGGTTATAGAGGATCAGAACTGGCATCGGTTAGCTGAACCGATGTCGGTTAGAGGTGACCGACATCGGTCACTATCAGAAGTTGATACTAATGTCCAAGAGGTCCAGATTGAGCCTTCGGTACCCCAAACTCCTGTGAGAAGGTCACAAAGGGTAAGTAAACTTCCAGAAATATTTTCACCTTCTCTATTTTATCTATTATTGACTGATAGTGGTGAACCAGAAAGCTTTGAAGAAGCAATGCAGGATAAAACTCACGTTCAGTGGGAGCATGGCATGGATGAGGAGATGAAATCTTTGGAACAGAACCAGACTTGGGATTTGGTTAAATTGCCAGCAGGAAAGAGAACATTGTAGAACAAGTGGGTTTACAGAATTAAGGAAGAAGAGGGTGGACAGAAAAGGTACAAGGCAAGGCTTGTAGTAAAGGGATTTGCACAAAAGACAGGTATTGAATTTGGTGAAATATTTTCTCCTGTTGTTAAGATGACTTCTATTCGTACTATATTGAGTTTAGTTGCAGTAGAAGATTTGTATTTAGAGCAACTAGATGTGAAGATGAATTTCCTTCATGGTGATTTGGATGAAGAGATTTATATGCAGTAGCCGCTTGGGTATGAATGTCAAGGGTAAGGAGAAATTAGTGTGCAGGTTGAAAAAGAGCTTATATGGGCTCAAGCAAGCTCCAAGGCAATGGTACATGAGGTTTGATAGTTTTATGCATGAGCATGGTTACTTGAGATGTGAATTTGACCATTGTGTTTATTTCAAGAAGCTTGAAAATGGGAGCTATATTATTTTGTTACTGTATGTGGATGATATGCTTATTGCAGGATCTAGTATGCAGGACATTGGTGAGCTTAAGAGAAAGCTAGCTCACACATTTGCAATGAAGGATTTAGGAGCTGTAAAAAGAATTCTTGGCATGAAAATACATAGAGACAGGAAAAACAAGAAATTGTATTTGTCTCAGGAGGATTATATCTACAAGGTGTTAGAAAGGTTCAACATGCAGAATGCAAAACCTGTTAGCACACCTATGGCTGGACACTTCAAATTGAGTAAAGATCAGTGTCCTTCATCACAAGAGGAGGTAAAATACATGACACGAGTGCCATATGCTTCAGCAGTTGGAAGTCTCATGTATGCTATGGTTTGTACAAGACCAGACATTGCACAGGTAGTGGGAGTTGTGAGTAGATATATGGCTAATCCAGGTAAAGAGCATTGGAAAGCAGTCCAATGGATACTCAGGTATTTGAAAGGGACATCTAACATGTAGTTATGCTATGGAGGTTCAGATATTTCATTACGTGGCTATGTTGATTCGGATATGGCTGGAGATCTGGATGGTAGGAGGAGCACTACTGGATATATTTTCACAGTAGGTGGAACGATAGTTAGCTGGATTTCGAGATTGTAAAAGGTTGTGGCTTTGTCTACTACAGAGGCAGAGTATGTTGTAGCTACAGAGGCTAGCAAGGAGATGATATGGATGAGTAGGTTCATGGAAGAGTTGGGAAAGGAGAAAGGTAATTGTAAACTGTTCAGTGATAGTCAGAGTGCAATTCATTTGGCAAAGAACTCAGCATTTCATTCGAGAATGAAACACATTCAGTTGAGATATCACTTCATACGGCAGGTATTGGAGGATGGACAATTGAATCTGGAAAAGATTCATATGAGCAAGAACCCTACAGATATGCTAATGAAGCCATTAGCAAAGGAGAAGTTGGAGCTACACTCCACTTCTGTTGGTCTTCGAGTTTGAGACTTGAAGAGGAAGAAACAAAGCCAAGGAAGGATCCAAGAATGATGTTGTACATGTATGGTGCAGTAATTAAACTCCAAGTGGGAGATTGTTGAGTTGTGAAGCTTAATTACTTCATTTTAGCATGCAATTGGAACTTGCTGGAAAATATAGTAATCAGCGTCAGTTAGGGCTAACCGGCGTCGGTCAGGTCCACCCACAGAAAAGTAATCCACATTGGATCAAGGTTAGCTGGCATCGGTCAGGGCTAACCAGCGTCGGTAAGTCCAGGTCAAGAAAAGTAATCTGTGCTGGATTAGGGTTAACCGGCGTCGGTTACCTATGCGAGAAAGTTTTAATTAACTCTCGGGAATTAAATCTATTTTTAGCATTAAAATATATTTATTGGATGTAATTGCATGGCTAAGTGCCCTAAGTTTATAAATGACTATATAAGGATAAAAGCTAGGGTTTAGAAGTAATGGATGTATCATAATTACAAGATAATTATGTGAGAGAGAATTCTTGGTGAAGAATCAAAAAGCTTGAAGGAAGAAAGTACTGAACATCTGAGAAGTGTAGAAGATTGTAAATCTTCATTGTATATCTTGTCAAAGTTTTGGATAATAGATTGGCTTGTTTCTTGGTGGACGTAGCCCACACTGGGTGAACCACGTTAAATTTGGTGTTGATTTATGTCTCTTGTTTTGTATAATTCTTCTGGTAGAATATCCACTTTTATTTGCATGTATGCTTAGATATGATATATTGAATCTACAACTGGTGTGTTAACCCCAACAATTTTAAGGTTTTAGCGCTGACAGAGTCAGACAGCTTCCCAACTCTATTGGTGCATCCTTGGTTCTATGCAAATAATGCTAATGTTTGGTTCAAAAAGGGTTATATCAGATTTGAAAACAAGGAGGAAAGAGTTATTATCCCTTTAACAGTTGGAAAATATGTGCCCTATGTTGAGCCCTTGAGTGAAGAAGACCTGAATAGGATTTATGTACGCGCCATATGGGATCCAGAGGTGCTTGAGCCATGTAAAGAAGGAATCCTTCAGTGGGAGGATACACAATCTATTAGTGATACTACAAGTGTTTCTTGTGATAATTGGGCTCGAATCACTTATGAGTTGGTAGGGTGCGTAGTAAAGAGCATATTTCCTAAGGGTAGTAAACCACGTTATATCATGAGAATAGGTAACAACTCGGTAACTTGTTACACCAGAGAAGGAGATCCTATGGTATTCCTAGGTGCCATGGAAGAACGGTGGATAGACCCACTGGAGAGAAGGAATATGCTAGCATATACACTATGCGGGACAACAACTCACTAGTGGGTGGTCCACAAGGATAATCTTATTGGATGGAATGAAATTAGGATCGCTCTTACCAATAGGTTCTACATGAGCAATGTACCTACTAAAATATGTACTTATCATGGTAATCAACCTGTTCAGCACCACGTTTAGAAGTGTGAGAGACTATGGAAAGGGGGGCAGGAAGCTTTATAACCTTCACTCTAGGTGCACAAGTTTTATTCCACTTTACAAGGCTGCGTGCGTGCTTGGTATGTATATGCCAAACTCCATAGAGAGACTAGAAATTGGCAGGATTTAATTGCAGGAATGACCCAGACGTTTGACTTCTTCTCTACCAAGCCTCCGGTGGAAGAAGCATTAAAGGTCATAAAGCACTTAACTATGGGAGATAGTGCCAAGGTTGAAGAACTCATTCAGGAGTTATTTGATGAAGGATACTTAGGAGTGCATGTTTTGTTGAAGAACTAGAGGCTGATGCCACACTACTTCAGCATGTGCTTACCTTGAGAAATAAAAAGGAAAAATGGTCTACTTAGTGGATGACGAAGAAGTATAAAATTTGGATGTAAACCATTTAACAGGTAAGCGTGAAGTGTTGGACAGTGTAGATAAGACCACGCGTGTTCCTATCATGAACCTATAGAAGATAAAGAAAGTGAATATTGGATCAAACGTTGAGCCTAAGGAGGCCATAATTGGAGACTATTGGTCAAACTCTGAAGTGAAAAAATCATAGAGTTACTATGAGATTATCAAGACTTATTCCCTCAAGGGTACCATGAACTTAAAGGCATGCATGAATCATTAGGGGAGATGAGGATAAATCTTAAAGAGGGTGCATGCTCAGTTAGAAAGAGACCCTACAGGATGAACCCTAACTTGCGTGAAAAGGTCAAGGAAGAGATTGAAAAAATGTTGAAGTCTGGAATCATGCAAGCCCCTTCGATGAGTCAGAATGGGTTAGTCCAATGGTGATCAGTATCAAGAAGGATGGTCATGATTAGGATCTATGTGGACTACATGGAGCTGAATGATTGCATGTGTGACTGATCCCTTTCCTATGCCATTCACTGAGGAAATACTAGAAGGCATTGCAGGGTGTGAAATCTATTCATTTACAAATGGGTTCTCCAGGTATCATCAAGTTAGGATTGCCTAAGAGGATCAGGAAAAGACTACTTTTACTACTGAATGGGGTAGCTTCGCCTATAATGTGATGTATTTTGGTATGAAAAACGTGCCTGTTATATTTTCACGCATAGTTGTTCAAGCGTTCAAGGGCTTTATTCACAACTTCTTACAGGTTTATTTAGATGATTGGATGATGTATGGTCTTATTAAATATCATTATGAAAATCTATGCTTGATGTTTGAAAGATGTAGATAGTTGAGTATCTCTTTGAACATTAAGAAGTGCATATTTTCTACACCATTTGGAATACTGTTAGGACACATAATCTGCAAGGAAGGTTTGTTGGTTGATCCAGCTAAGGTTGTAGTCATTATAGGCCTAAAAGAGCCTACTAGTCAGAGTGAGGTGCACATATTTTTGGGTCATACAGGATATTATAGGAAGTTTATTAAAGGGTATGCCAAGATTACTGCACCTTTGGAGGAGTTATTGAAAGGAAAAGGTACGTACTACTGGGGAGAACCACAACAGTGCACATTCAAGACATTAAAATAAAAACTTACTACCGCATCTTTTCTATGTTTTCCTTCATGGGACCAACAATTTCATGTACATGTGGATGCCTCTGGCATGGCCATTGGCATGGTATTGGCTCAATCCTAGGAGAAGGTATTATAGATCATCCTATCTGTTTTGCTAGTAGAAAGTATGACTCCTACAAAACAAAATTACATAACTACAGAGCATGAATCTTTGTCAATGATCTATGCGCTACATAAATTCCAACAACACCTGCTAGCTACACCATTTTTCTTTTACAAAGATCACATGGCATTGAAGTATTTGGTAAGCAAGCCCATTTTAAAGGGGCACATATGCAGATGGGTACTCTTATTTCAAGAATTTGATTTCACAGTCATGGTAAAACTAGGGAAAAGTAATTACGGACCTGACCATTTATCACGAATACAGTCGGGAGAAGAAACAAAAGCCATTGATGATACCATGCCCAATACATAGTTATATAGGTTACAACTCACACCATTAGAATTAGAGGACATTGCTATCTTTCTATGAACAAGCATGGCGCCAGAAAGAATGAAATCATTTGAGAGGAAACAACTTGCCATACGCGTGGCACCCTATATGTTGATTAGCGGTGACCTATACAAATTAGGTCGAGATGAAGTATTGTGCCACTATGTACTGGAGCATGAGCATACACATCTTATGGAAGAAGCTCATGGTGGTATTGCAGGTGGCCACTATGTAGGTGACGCCATTGTGCATAAGATCTTACTCATTGGATTATGATGGGAGACCCTGTATAAAGATTGTAAGGCATATTGTAAGGCATGTGATCACTATCAATGTCTTGGGAAACCAGGTCAATGAGATGAAATGCCTCTAAGACCTATTACTAGTGTAAAACCATTTGAGAAATGGGCTATAGATTTTGTGGGTCCTATTTCACCAGCCGCAGTGCAGGACTAGATCACGTTATATCATCACTTGTATAGACTATCTAATAAGGTGGGCAGAAGCAGCAGCTACAAAGGATTGTATAGCGGCTATAACAGCCAGATTTCTATGGAAAAATATTATTACAAGGTGTGGATGTCCTTTAAGTTTGACCAGTGATAGGGGCACACATTTTCTTAATGAGACAATCAGAATTTTATTGGATGAATTCATGATTGCACACCATAAGACTACACCCTATCATCCTCAGGAAAATGGGACTATTGAGGCTTTCAACAAAATTTTGAGCCAGACATTGAGAAAAATATGTGAGGTTGGAAGAAAGGATTGGGATGATAAAGTATCTACAATACTTGGGCATATCGAACAACATATAAAAGGTTGAAAAAAGCCACACCATTTCAGTTAGTGTTTGGTGTGAAAGCAGTTCTTCCTATGGAATTCATGTTACCATCTTTGTGTATTACACGCGCTGGAGGTCTAGCTGATGAGAAAGCATTAGAAGAATGGATTGAACAGTTAATCAAGCTGGATGAGCAACAAGCAATAACATGGTGGAGCCAAAAACAAGAAAAGGCTAGACAGAAAGTATGACATGATAGGCACATCAAGGATAAAAAGTTCACAATTAGACAAATGGTGCTCCTATATGATTCTAAATTTTTGCGCCATCCAGAAAAACTCAAGGTACATTGGTTGGGGCCATATGTTGTCACTCACATACTCGAAACAAGTGCTTTCAAATTAGAGGGGTTTGATGGAATACTATTACCCGGTTACTTGAATGGGAGTAGGCTGAAGCCCTATTATAAATAAGTATTCTTGGTGTTTGTAATAAGGTAGTGTTGCCATTTAGATTAGGTTTTCAATTCTGCATTTCCTTAATGTATTTCCTTCTTGGTCACTATGCTTTGTCAATTTAGTTGGTGTTTTTGTGTAATAAACAAGTTTTCGTGCCAAAAGCTAATTACTATTTGGAGAATTTTCATGTGTAGAGGACTGCACATACCCTTAGTGTGGGGTAGGTTATTGATATCCAGGTACAAGACTAATGAAAATAAGTACACATGAAAGGAACTAACTTCTACGGGTGTTATTCGAGTTTAAAAATTGAAAGAAAAAGAGATTGCTTCTTGAAATGATGACCATAGGTGGAGGTGAATGAAGAAACAAGTATAATGTGAGGTAAGCAGAGGCCATGGTAACTACCAAGGGAAGGTGCAGTGGCGAGGTACTCAGGTGCATGGAGGTGCTCTGAAGAGAAGTCTTTGGCTAGGAGGTAGGAAGGAGCACTAGAAGGTTATAACTTGGGCGCGAAGATGTATCGTTTGGAAAGAACAAAAATGGTCGATTAATGAGAGGATTTTTGGTAGGTGGAGGAGCAATAAATGCACTAAATTTTTGAAAATTTATGTAAGGATGGGATGCGAGTTCATTTTTACCATTGCAATTGAGATAATTTAGAAATAGCTAAGAGCAAATGAGTTAAGAAATCATGTTGAGGTGTGAAGAGTGTGAAACCAAACACGGAGAGAAGGTTTGTGCACAAAGAAGCTTGCATTCCCATAGGTGAAGGGTTTGAGTGAAGTAGACATGTTACAAATGAGCTAGGGCACACAATTTTAACTAGGGCATGGAGATTTGAACTAGGGTTTAAACTTGCTCGATTACAGAGGGTAGAAAAGAGATAATTTTCAAATGACACCGAAGAAAGCACCCACATCAGGAGTAAAAGGGAAGAAGAAGGTCGAAGTGGAAGAAGAAATTTCTCCTAAGAGTAATTTCAGAGAAATGCAATATCTAGAGGGCATGATCATGGGATAAGAATGGGATTCCCACATCCATCAATGTAAAATCAGTGATTATAACCATCATACATTAGATAATAGGAAGGATCTCGATGCATTGTTGACAACAAAAATGAACAAGAACACCGTAAAATATATGCCCATGTACAATGACGCTGGTGAGAAGTTACTAAAACAGATTGGAGTATACCAATTTTACGAGCTGCCATACTTTGGAAAGTATGAACCATTGTATTGATGGTTGATGAGCAAAGTCCATGAAGACATCTTCTACTTCTCTGAACGGAGGGTTAGAATCACAGCCACATTATCCCAGTAGTAACAGGGTTGAAAGGCACAGAGGTAGATTTAAATGGTGATTTAACTAATAAGGCCACAATCCTTGAGACAAGGAAGGAGTTGGGGTATACCAAGGGTCCGCACGACATGGAAAACGAAAAATTTAAAAAGTACCCAGTAGTGTAGGCAAATGCACATCTTGTAGCAAAGCTGAATGACTAAGAAAGGTGGTCCCATGTAAACACAATGTGGCTACACATTGTGAAGAAGATGTCACAGGGAGTGAGTTACAACATCTTTGGTTATATAAAAGAAACTATCATGGAAGAAGTGCACATAGGAGAGAAAATCCATTTCGGGACTGTTCTATTATCTCTGGTGCTCATGGAAATCGGGGTGCCTGATGGGACGAAGGTGAAAATTTGGGAGTACCCTATGGAGAACAAGTCACTTGTGAAAATATTTGGTAAGTACTTATGCGAGGGATAAATGAGCTGACCATTTAAACAGAGGGTGGAGAAATGTTATGATAGGCTCCGTGTAGCGTTCGAAGAAGAATGACGCATACCCAAGGAGTTACCTTTGGTAGTAGGGAAGGCAATGCAGTTTGTAGTATACCAGCACTTTTGCATTATGCGGTTTGCCATGAACAATGGGGCTTAGATCCCACAGTGCAAATTACCATATGCCTTTATAACACGATATTTCAAGGCATCAGTTCACTGGTTTTTAGATACGCGCCACCTAAGCTTCAATGCAGACAAGGTAGATTGTGACTATCATACACTAAGAAAGACATATGTATATCCAGTATGAACTACCTACATTGAGAGGCTGATCTCAGATATTATAAGCATGAATCCTGTAAGCTTTTCCATTGGAGAAATTGGAGCAGCACTCATGTACCTGTAACTCAATCTGAAGATGGAGAACAATAAGTATGTGGAGAATGAGTTCATGCTCCCAAGGCCACCAAAAGGCAAGCACACAATGGAAAATATTCCAACACCTAAGCCCACAGAGATAATAGAAGTAGAAGATGAAGAAGAGGAGCATGAAAATAGCAGTGGTTTGGAGCACAGAGGCAATCTACAGATAAGGTAGAAACAGAGTGCTTGACTACACCTTAGGGGTAGGAAGGAGAAGATGAGGCCTTGGCTACAGTCTAAGGAGAGCACCCATTCAAAAGGGTATTAAGGAGAACAAGGGGACCTAAGGTGCTACTCCACAATTAGTGCGTAGAGAACCTTAACTCTCCCCACAAGAGGAGACAACTGAGAAGATAAGAAGGAAATTTAACTTAAACAAGTAGGTGGAAGATTCTGAGGAGAGCACGCCTCAATCTCCTACACCTCTAGAGGATGTGGAAGAACCAAAGGATGAGGAAATGAAGGATGGTGAAAAATGGGAAAAGGAGGCATATGAGACAATGCAAGAGACTACTCAGGGTATGGCAGAACAAGCTCCGAATCTTGAAGCTCAAGTTCCTAAGGGGCCAAGATCGAAGAGAATAAGTAGAGAATATGTTGCATCAGTCATGGGATATGCTGAGGACACAGGTAAAATTGTTTGTGCTATCCTCACGAAGGTCACCTACTCCTTCGCCCAAGACAACCTTGACATCTCATTGTGATCCTTTGGCAAGATCCTACTCTAGTATCCTTTCTTGGCTGTTAAATACATCTACTATATCACTTCCGTCTATCAAGCCTTATGATCCTCTTAAACCTAAACTAGTAGGGTTTGATGACAGAAAATTTGTGCTTATCATCACTTACTAGGGTATGATGTCGAGAGTTGTAAGCCTTTTCAAAACATTCTCCTCTAGCTTTGTGATTCTAACAGTCTTTGAAGAAGATGATATGTTGGAAGAGGATTCCATTCTTTCTTCACCTATTGCCCCACAACCCTATTTTTCTCCTCCTATATTTGAAATTAACATGGTGCATGTAATCACTTGGTCACAACACGTGAAAAATATTGGAAAGGAAAAAGTTGGTAACCTTTCTACTTTGCCTTAACCTACCATTTGACCTAAACCTCCCCCCAAGATAACCATACTTGGGATGACATCAACTACTTCTTTTGGGGTTACCCATCATTCAATGATCAAACAACTTCACCAATACCTATTGAAGATGTCTTTATTCAAATTGATTCAAACCTCTGACTCTCATCATTAGGCCCTCATTGAGGTCCTGCAATCCATCGAGGTTCCACCTAATGAAAATTCACCTATCACCACCCTCATTACCCCTCATCATATTGCTTCCATTAATTTTTCCAAATAAGAGATTTCACATTCACAACCAAATGAACCAGATCTCACTCTTTTCATCTCTACTTACATAATGATATTCATGTTAAATACATTATGATTGATAAGGGCACTAACATAAACATCATCTCTTCTAATGCCTACAAACAAATGGGCATACCACCTAATTGTATGTCTAGCAACCCCACCATGCTTTGATATTTCAACAATGCCATGACCACTACCCTTGACACCATTTTCCTCCACATCTGCATGGGTCCCCAAACCATTCCTAAAATATACTATGTTCTCAAAGGAGAGTTCCAGTATAATATGTTGCTAGGCCATCCTTGGATTTGCACCATGGATTTTTTATCTTCCACCCTTCACTATTACATCAAATTTGAATATGAAGGAGAAACTTACACCATTAAGGAAGATCCCCCCCCTTCAAAACCTAAAATATGATTTATCATCCAAATGATGCCCTAATCCCAATTAAGGAAGTTACCACATCTACCACATCTACCACATCTACAACATCTACCACTTCTATCGCTTCGCCTTCCTCATATAGCCCACCTATTGACCCTCCTATTTTGCCTTATACTGATGCCCCATCTTCTCAGGCTTCAGATAGCTCATCTGTATCTGTTACCCAAGTACTAACCAAAGACCCCTTGCTAGACATTTTTCAATGCCTTTTACCTGGAGAATACCACCTTCTTAGCATTAAAAAATTCCTTACTCTACAGGAGTATGGAAAACTACACCAAAACCTGCATTATGACCATCGTATAGGAGAGGTCATACCATACTGTCCTCCCCACCTTCGTACTAACCTAACCTACAGGGGTATTGACATTTCCTCTTATTCCATTGAGCCACCTATTAGTCAGAAAAAATATGGCACTTAGCGAAAAACATAGAGAAGGTTCATGCAAAAGAGAAGAGCGCATTCAAATGTGCGGGAGGATTAGGAAGGAATCACATGCTAAGGACGGAGACAAATTCGAGACTTAGCTATTTTCACGATGAAGATCTATTTTTGGAAGATGGCGAGTAGAACACACAAACCGGTTGGAAATTTGTGCGACACACATTGGCTATTTTTGGAGGATTGGCTACGAAGTGTTTTACATGAGTACATGTTGAGAATAGATTTACTACTGATAGTTAACTAGAAGAAGTCTATTGTTAGTGCACTTGCATGTGTGGCTATTATTGTAACAACTCATGGATAATAATAACATGCGACCTATTTTGGGATTAGATAAGTGGTGAAGGGAAAGTCCCCACCCATATAAATATATAATGAACTACGTAGTGTAGGTGTGTGTGAGAATAATATGTAAAGGCTAGATTACTGTGAGAATATACTATCAGATTTGTACACACATGAGCATATGATTCTATTATTGTAAGAAGCTTCTGTGTATTATTGCATTTAAAATAATGGAGGTTATTGACTGAATCAAGGCGTTAATCATGGTTATAGTTTATTATTGTGTAAGTGATTTCACTATGATTATTGTTTGATTCATGATACTTTAAGATATAGATCTCAATATGCACTGTAGAATGATGTATTAGTCATGGATATGAATGCTTTAAGTCTTCATCATGCTAACATCTTACAAAAACAACCATAAAGAGGGATCTGGTACCTTTGCATGCTTTGGGTGAGCACTCAGTCTAGGTTGAGTGATGTGCCAGTTCGTATGGGATTTTACTGGTGAATTCTAGGCTGCATCATTGGTCCCATTTCTGGGACCTCTTTTTCATTTGATTTTAGGATGGTTCACAATGAAGATGTACCGGTTGACCCCAACAAGTGTTGAGGAGTGGATACACGACCTAGAAGAAGAATATGCATGAAGGTTCAACACTAAATTTGAGTTTAATGCATGCACATGGATGGAGTAAAAATTGTATGAATTTTTGTAAGAGAGATTCTACACTATCTTTCCGGTAGAACTATACGAATGGCTGATTGCTTATGCATCTAAATGGAATTAGAGGTATTGCATATTTTTCTAGACACAAGAAGAATTTCAAGCCATTTATGATGTTGATTTGATCTAGAATCACATTATGGATACGTGGTTCTATGGTGTTTTGAACATCTATATATTGGAGTACTCAATTTCCACTTATTCGTTCCCATAGGTAGCCAAATTCCAATTTTTATGATATCCTAGGGAAACTTACCTGCAGGGCATTCCACTAGCAATCAAAATTTTGTTAGTAACTTTGAATTTGGAGAGCAAACTAATGGCTAACTAAACCACACCACACGTGGGGGTAGGAGAAGGCTTGGTGAAAGATGGTAGACCTAACGGCAAAGAGGAAAAGAGAAGAAAGGTGGCTTAAGTATAATGAGGTGCGTGAGAGGGCGGTAGAGAAGCAGTGAGAGTTTGCAGAGCAAATAGCGTTGTGGAGAAAGATAGTTTAGGAAGGAGTTGAAGTTCACACAGAAGACATGAAACCTGAGCATCAGGAACTCCCCCATTTGGGAAAGCATGATAGGGAACCCTCCTCGACCTTACATGGAAACGCACCAGTAGAGATGGCCAGGGCCGTGGGCGCACATATGAATCCACCTAGAAACCTTGCCCTTGTGCTTGGTTTTCTAGTATCAAGTACAACATACAATCAACAAGCTGATTTAGGTAGTGGGAGAGCAAGATTGACTCATATAAAAAGCACAGTGATGGCAGCACAAATAACTTTGTTGTTATATGGGAGTACCTTTTTGGGTGTATCATTCACACAGAATTTAGGCACACAAATTTTTGAACTCTCCTCTAGGAGTAGTAACACTTCATAGAATGTCAGGGTACAGTTCAGTACTACATTTGGGACATAGGGAAGTACATATTCTGGTCCAAATCTAGCTACAGGTTTTGGATCAGGAGGTATAGGTGTCTTTAACTCCAGTGGATCTGATGGTTTTGGAGGTAGAGGAAACACCAAAGGTTCAAGATCAGGTGGGCAAGGTTTGCACCGACCTCATAATATTTACATGGAGATGTCGCTTCGTCTCCCAGAGTATAAAGGCATAGAAGATGTTGCTGAACATGTACACATGTGTGAAATACTATGGTGTGAAAAAGGAATCATGACTTTTGAGCGTAGGGAAAGTAATTTTTCTAAGTTATGAGGGCACACACACAGTTGGTACATAAAGTTTGACCCTGATCAGACTTGTGTAGACTATGCAGCTTTAAAAGATGCTTTTCTTAAAGTGTTTTGAATCCTTGAGTTCGAGAAAAAGAGTATAAGTACGCTTAAGAATATCAAGCAAGGCACTACTGAGAGTGTTAGAGAGTATGATGCCCATTTCAAAACATTGTTATCTAAGCTGTCTTATGATATTCATGCAAGCCAACATGCACAATGGTTTGTTGGAGGTTTGATTACACCTTTTAGGAGGGTGCTATCACATAAAACATACATTGATCCACGTGAAGCACTTGAAGCAACCTTACGCACTGAGGAAGTTGGAAGTATAGACACTGGGGTGAGCCCATTCTTAGAAGAACAAATCACTGCTATGGAAAAGAAGTTACAGAAACTATTGGAAAATTTAGCACATGAGACATGCATAGGGATTTGGTGCTCAGATTGTGAAGTGGAAGGTCACACAAAGGATAGTTGTCCCTACAGAATAGTGTGCTCAATGTTGTTGGACTATGAGATATGCTATCTAAACCATGATGCTAGCTGTTGCCCATTACTACAACACATGATAAGGAAGAACGTTTCATGCTACTACAAAATATGTAGGTCCACAACTCATGACATAGAAGACTACCAGCTAATTGGTTAGATCCATGATGCTATCGATATCAGTGTACAAAAAACAAGAGTTTCAGATAACGCTAAAGGAAAGAATGAGCATTAGGATCGAGATCACAATTAGGTGCACTATTATCAGAATGAAGGGAATTTTGAGGGAGGTTGTGGCAGAGGCCAAGGCTTTCGAGGAGGATACAGAGGCCTAGGACATGGTAGTGAAAGAAATGAGTTCCCTCATGAAATGAGTTATACATGCGGATCTCTTGACCACTACAGGAAAAAATGTCCTCAGAATATTACATGTTCTTTATGTGGAAAGAATCATAGTTATGAGGAGTTCCTAGACTTCTAAGAGCATCTTAACAAGTAGCATAAATAGGAAAGAAAAGGTGCATGGAAGGTTAGGATACAACGTGCTGTGGAAAACCAGAGGATGCCTAAGTTGGAAGTAGAATTAGAGGGCATTATAGGTAAATATCACGACACTCACAGAAGTAGTACACAACAAAGAAGCATTACAACAGAAGCCTACCATCACTAAGGAGGAGGTTCTGCATGCATGGTACCTAGATCCTTCCCATCAGAAGGAGGTTTACCAGGAAACCATGGAGGTACTCAGGAATCTTCATGGTGAAATACAATATTTAAAGGAGTAATAAAGGAAGATGGAGCAAAAGAAAGCATCAGATATGGTCCAAACTGATATGGATGACTTGAGAGAAGTGTGTGAATTGTTGCGCCAGGAGAACCGAGAATATTATTCAATTGTTGGGGAATTGGTTAAAAGGAAACACTCCATGTGAAAGTACTGAGACTAGATGACAGATCCTGCCTGCAAATGTTCCCCCTCATAGCCTAGATTATGATAAGGAAATAACTCTAAATGCTGTTGTGGATGGGTGGTTATTGAGTAATATATTGATTGATACTGGTGTGGAAGTCAATTTTCTTACCTTAGATGAATGGGTATAAATGGGGAGACCTCCATTACAACCATCCTCTAATGTATTGTTCATGGCTAATCGGACTAAGGCCACTCCCATCAAAGTTTTAAAAGATGCATCCATTACCATACAAGGAGCCAAGTTCACTAGAGATTTTGAGGTTCTAGCACTGGAAGAGTCAAACAACTTCTATTGGGGCATCCTTCGTGCTATGTAAATAACATTTATCTTTGGTTAAACAATGGTTATATCAGCTTTGAAAAAAAGGAGGAAAAACTTATTATCCCTTTAACAAATGACAAATATATGCCCTATGTTGAACCCTTAAGTGAAGAAGACCTGAATAGGATTTATGTACGTGTCATCTAGGATCGAGAGGTACTTGAGCCATGTAAAGAAGGAATCCTTCAGTGGGAGGATGCATAGTCTATTAGTGATACTACAAGTGTTGCTTGTGATAATTGGGCTCATAACACTTATGAGTTGGTAGGGCATGCAGTAAAGAGAATATTTCCTAAGGTAAAAAAACCACGTTATATTAGGAGAATAGGTAAAAAATCAGTACCTTGTTACACGAGAGAAGGAGATCCTATGGTATTCCTATGTGCCATGGAAGAAAGGTAGATAGACCTGCTGGAGAGAAGGAATATACTAGCATATACACTACACGGGACAACAATGCACTGATGGGTGGTCCACAAGGATAATCTTGTAGGATGGAATGAAATTAGGATTGCTCTTACCACTAGGTTCTACAGGAGAAATACACCTACTCAAACATGTACTTATCATGGTAATCAACCTGTTCAACACCACATTCAGAAGTGTGAAAGAATTTGGATAGAGGGGTGGGAAGCTTTATCACCTTTACTTTGGGTGCACAAGTTTTATTTAACTTTACATGGTTGCGCACGTGCTTGATATGTATATGCAGAACTCTATAGAGAGGATGGGAATTGGTAGGTTTTAATTGCAGGAATGGCCCAGAAATTTGACTTCTTCTCTACCAAGCCTCTGGTGGAAGAAGCATTAAAGGTCATAAAGTGCTTAACTATAGGGGATAGTGCCAAGGCTGAAGAATTCATTAGGATTTATTGGATGAAGGAAACTTAGGAGTGCATTTGGTTGAAGAAATAGAGGCCGATGCCACACTACTTCAGCATGCTTTCCTTGAGAAAGAAAAAGGAAAAATGGTCTACTTAGTGGATGTCGAAGAAGTAGAAAATCTGGATATAAACCATTCAACAGGTAGGCGTGAAGTGTTGGATAGTGCAGATAAGACCAAATGTGCCTATCATGAACCTATGAAGATAAAGAAAGTGAATATTGGATAAGATGATGAGCCTAAGGAGGCCATAATTGGGGACTATTGGTCAGACTCTGAAGTGGAAAAAATCATAGAGTTACTATAGGATTATCAAGATTTATTTCCTCAGGGGTACCATGAACTTAAAGGTGCACATAAATCATTAGGGGAGATGAGGATAAAGCTTAAAGAGGGTGCACACCCAGTTAGAAAGAGACCCTACAGGATGAACCCTAACTTGTGTGAAAAGGTCAAAGAAGAGATTGACAAAATGTTGAGAATCATCAAGCCCCTGGACGAATCAGAATGAGTTAGTCCAATGGTGATTAGTATCAAGAAGGATGGTCAGATTAGGATCTATGTGGACTACATGGAGCTAAATTCCTTATGTGTGACTCATCCCTTTCCCACACCATTCACTAAGGAAATACTAGAAGGTATTACAGGGTGTGGAATCTATTCGTTTACAGATGGATTCTCTGGGTATCATCAAGTTAGGATTGTCAAGGAAGATCAGGAAAAGACTAATTTTACTACTGAATGGGGTAGCTTTTCCTATTCTGTGATGCCTTTTGGTCTGAAAAACATGCCTGCTTTATTTTTGCGTATAGTTGTTGAGTTGTTTAAAGAATATAGTCACAATTTCTTACAAGTTTATTTAGATGATTGGATGGTGTATGGACTGGTCAAGGACCATTGTGATAATCTACACTTGATGTTTGAAATATGTAGACAGTTGAGTATCTCTTTAAACACCAAGAAGTGCATATTTTCTACACCATTTAGAACACTGTTAGGACACATAATTTGTAAGGAAGGTTTGTTGGTTGATCTAGCTAAGGTTGTAGTCATTATAGGCCTAAAAGATCTTATTAGTTAGAGTGAGTTACACAGATTTTTGGGTCATATAGGATATTACATGAATTTTATTAAAGGATATACCAAGATTGCTACACCTTTGGTGGAGTTATTGAAAGGAAAAGGTACGTTCTACTGGGGAGAACTACAACAGTGCACATTCGAGACATTAAAAGAGAAACTTACTACCGCGCCTATACTGTGTTTTCATTCATGGGCCAACCATTTCATGTACATGTGGATGCCTCTAACACAACCATTGGCACAGTATTAGCTCAACTTGGAGAAGGTATTGTAGATCATCCTATGTTCTTTTCTAGTAGAAAGCTGACTCCTCTAAAACAAAATTACACAACTACAGAGTGTAAAGCTTTGTCAATGATCTATGCGCTACATAAATTCCAATAGTACCTACTAGCTACACCATTTTTCTTTTACATAAATCACATGGCATTGAAGTATTTGGTAAACAAGCCCATTTTACAAGGGCACATATGTAGATGGGTACTCTTATTTCAAGAATTTGATTTCACAGTCATGGTAAAACCAGGGAAAAGTAATTCTAGACTAGACCATTTATCCAGAATACAGTTGAGAGAAGAAGCACATGCCATTGAAGATACCATGTCCAATGCATAGTTAGACAAGTTACAACATGCACCATCAGAATTAGAGGAAATTGTTGTCTTTCTACGAACAAGCATGACACTAGAAGGAATGAACTCCTTGGAGAAGAACCAACTTTCCATCCGCGCAACACTCTATATGTTGATTAGCGGTGACCTGTACAAATTAGGTCAGGATGAAGTATTGCGCTGCTGTGTACTGAAGCATGAGCATACAAATCTTATGGAAGAAGCTCATGGTGGTATTGCAGGTGGCCACTATGTAGGTGATGCCACTGTGTGCAATATCTTACTCACTAGATTATGGTGGGAGACCTTGCATAAATATTGTAAGGAATTTTGTACGGCATGTGATCATTGTCAACATCTTGGAAAACTAGGTCAACGAGAAGAAATGCCTCTAAGACCTATTAATAGTGCAAAACTATTTGAGAAATGGGCTATAGAATTCATGGGTCCTATTTCACCAGTCACGCATAGGAATGGATTGTGCTATATCATTACTTGCACAGATTATTTGACAAGGTGGGCAGAAGTAACACCTACAAAGAATTGTATAGTGGCTACAACAACCATGTTTCTATGGGAAAATATTATTACAAGGTATGGATTCCCTTTAAGTTTTGACTAGTGATAGGGGCACACATTTTTTGAATGAGAAAATCAAAATTTTGTTAGATGAATTCATGATTGCACACCATAAGACTACACCATATCATCCTTAGGAAAATGGGACTGCTGAATCTTTCAATAAAATTTTGAGATAGACATTGACAAAAATCTGTGATGTTGGAAGAAAGGATTGGGATAATAAAGTATCTGCATTACTTTGGGCATATCAAATGACATATAAAATATTGAACAAAGCCACACCATTTTAGTTAGTGTTTGGCGCAGAAGCAGTTCTTCCTATGGAATTCATGTAACCATATTTGCGTAGTGCATGTGCTTGAGGTATAACTGATGATAAAGCATTAGAAGAACAAATTAAATAGTTAATCAAGTTGGATGAGCGATGAAAAATATCATGATGGAGTCAAAAACAAGAAAAGGCCAGGTAAAAAGCATGGCATGATAGGCACACCAAGGATAAAAAGGTTCACAAATGGACATATGGTTCTTCTTTATGATTCTAAGTTTTTGCGCCATCTAGGAAAAATCAAGGTACATTGGTTGGGGTGATATGTTGTCACTCACATACTCGAAACAAGCACTTTCCAATTAGAGGTGCTTGATGGAATATGGTTACCCAGTTACTTCAACAGAAGTAGGCTGAAGCCCTACTATAAATAAGTCTTCTTCGTGTTTGTAATAAGGTAGTGTTGCCATTTAGATTAGGTTTTCAATTATGCATTTCCTTAATGTATTTCCTTCTTGGTCACTATGCTTTGTCAATTTAGTTGGTTTTTTTTTCTGTAATAAGCATGTTTACGTGCTAGAAGCTAATTACTATTTGGAGAATTTTCATGTGTAGAGGACTGCACATACTCTTAGTGTGGGGTGGTTATTGATATCCAGGTATAAGATTGATGAAAATAAGTACACATGAAAGGAACTAACTACTACGGGTGTTATTCAAGTTTAAAAATTGAAAGAAAAAGATATTTCTTCTAGAAATGAGGACCATAGGTGGAGGTGAATGAAGAAACAAGTATAACGCAAGGTAAGCAGAGGCCATGGGAACTACCAAGGGAAGGTGCAATGGTGAGGTACTCGGGTGCATGGAGGCACGCTAAAGAGAAGTTTACAGCTAGGAGGTAGGAAGGCACACTAAAAGGTTATAGCTTGGGTGTGAAGATGTACCGCGTGGAAGGAATGAAAATGATCTATTAATGAGAGGATTATAGGTAGGTGGAGGAGCAATAAATGCACTAACTTTTTGAAAATCTATATAAGGATGGGATGTCAATTCATTTTTACCATTGTAATTGAGATAATTTAAAAAATATCTAAGCACAAATGAGCTGAGTAATCATGTTGAGGTGCGAAGAGTGTAAAACTAGAAGTGGAGAGAAGGTTTGTGCATAGAAGAAGCTTGCATTCCCATAGGTGAAGGGTTTGAGTGAAGTAGACACGTTAAAAATGAGCTAGGGCATGTGATTTCTCCTAGGGAACGAATAATTGAACTAGGGTTTCAACTTACTTGATTACAGAGGGTAGAAAAGAGAGATTTTTCAAATGACACCAAAGAAAGCACCCGCAACAAGAGTAAAAGCGAAGAAGAAGGTCAAAGTGGAAGAAGAAATTACTCTTAAGAGTAATTTCACAGAAATGTACTATCCAGAGGGCATGATCGTGGGACAAGAATGAGATTCCCACATCCATCAATGTAAAATCAGTGATAAAACCATCATACATCAGATAATAATAAGTAGCTCGATGCGTTGTTGAGAAGAAAATGAACAAGCACACCGTCGAAGATATGCCAGTGTACAATGACGCTGGTGAGAAGTTACTAAAATAGATTGGAGTATACCAGGTGTATGAGGTGCCATAATTTGGAAAGTATGAACCATTGTATTGATGGTTGATAAGCAGAGTCCACGAGGACTTCTTATACTTCGTCAGACGGAGGGTTATAATCACAACCGCATTGATCTTAATAGTAATAGGATTGAAAGGCACAGGGGTAGATTTAAACGGTGATTTAACTGATAAGGATGCAATCCTAGAGACAATGAAGGAGCTGGGGTATACCAAGGGTCTACACGGCATGGACATCAAAAAATTTAAAAAGTACCCAGTATTGTAGGAAACTTCACATCTTGTAACAAAGATGAATGACCAAGAAAGATGGTTGTAGGTAAACACAATGTGGCTACACATTATGAAGAAGATGCCATAGGTAGTGATTTACAACATCTCCATTTACATCGTAGAAACTATCATTAAAGAAGTGCAGGGCTGTTCTATTATCTCTGGTGTTTATGGAAATCAGGGTTCCTGATGGGTTGCAGGAGAAAATTTGGGAGTACCTTATGGAGAACAAGTCACTTGCAGAAAGATTTGGCAAGTACTTGTACGAGGGATCAATGAGCGTACCATTCAAATAGAGGGTGGAGAAATGGTATGATAGGCTTTGCGTAATGTTTAAAGAAGAATGACGCATACCCAAGGAGTTACCTTTGGTAGTAAGGAAGGCAGTGCAATTCTCCATATACCAGCACTTTTACATCGTGTGGTTCACCTTGAAAGATGGGGCTTGAAGCCCATGGTGCAAATTACCATATGCATTTACAACATGATATTTCCAGGCATTAGTTCACTAGTTTTTGGATGTACACTGGCTAAGATTCAATGCAAATAAGGTAGATTGTGACTACCATACACTGAGAAAGACATATGTATATCTAGGACGGACTACCTACATTGAGAGGCTGATCTTAGATATTAGAAGCATGAATCCTGTAAGCTTGGCCATTGGAGACGTTGGAGCAGTGCTTGTGTACCTACAACTCAAGACCAAGCTAGAGAACAATAGGTATGTGGAGAATGAGTTTGCACTCCCAGGGCCACTAAAAGGTAAGCATACAATGGAAAATTTTCCAACACCTAAGCCCACAAAGATAATAGAAGTAGAAGATGAAGAAGAGGAGCATGAAGATAGTAGTGGTTTGGAGCACATAGGCAACCTACAGACAAGGTAAAAATGGAGTGCTTGACTATGCCACCTGAGGGGCAGGAAGGAGAAGATGAGGACTTGGCTACAGTCTAAGGAGAGCGCTGCTTAAAAAGGGTATTCAGGAGAACAAGGACCCAAGGTACTACTCCACAATTAGTGCACAAATCACCTTTAATCTCTCTAAAGAAGGAGACAATTGAGAATAGAAGAAGGAAGTTTAAGTTGAACGAGGAGGTGTAAGATTATGAGGAGAGCGCGCCTAAATATCCTACACCTCCAGAGGATGTGGAAGAACCAAAGGAAGAGGAAATGAAGGATGGAGAAAAAGAAGAAAAGGAGGAAGATGAGATAACACAAGATATTGCTAAGGGTACGACAGAAAAAGCTCTGAATCTTGAAGCTCAAGTTCCTAAGGAGCCAATATCGAAGAGAACAAGTAGAGAATATGTTACATCAGTCATGGACTATGCTAAGGACACAGGTAAAATTGTCCATGCTCTCCTCATGAAGTTCACCTACCCCTTCATCCAAGATGACCTTGACATCTCATTGTGATCCTTTGACAATATCCTACTCTAGTATCCTTTCTCAGCTGTTAGATACATCTGCTATATCACTTCCGCCTATCAAGCCTTATGATCCTCTTAAACCTAAAATAATAGGGTTTGATGACAAAAAAATTGTGCTTATCATCACTCACCAAGGTATGATGTCAAGAGTTATAAGGCTCTTAAAAACATTCTCCTCCAATTTTGCGATTCTGATAGTCTCTTTGAAGAAGATGATATGTTGGAAGAGGACTCCATTCTTTCTTCACTTGTCATCCTAAAAACCTATGTTTCTCCTCCTATATTTGAAATTAACATGGTACGTGTTGTCACTCGGTCAAAACACGTGAAAGATAAAGGAAAGGAAAAATTTGGTAACCCTTCTAGTTTGCCTTAACCTACCATTTCACCTACACCTCTCCCTAAGATAACCATACTTGGGATGACATCACCTACTTATTTTGGGGTTACCCATCATTTAATGATAAAAAAAATTCACCAATACCTGTTGAAAATGTCTTTATTCAACTTGATTCAAACCTCTTACTCTCATCATCAGGCCCTCATTGAAGTCCTGTAATCCATCGAGGTTCCACCTAACAACACTTCACCTATCGCCACCCTCATTACCCATCATCAGATTGCTTCCATTAATTTTTCCAAATAAGATATTTCCCATTCACAACCTAATGATCCAGATAGCTCTCTTTTCATCTTTGCTTACATAATGATATTCATGTTAAATACATTATGATTGATAGGGGCACTAACATAAACATCATCTCTTCTAATGCCTACGAATAAATAGGCGTACCGCCTAATTGTATGTCTAGGAACCCCATCATGCTTCAATATTTTAAAAATGCCATGACCACTACCCTTGGCACCATTGTCCTCTATATCCATGTGGGTCCCCAAACCATTTCTAAAATATACTACGTTCTCAAAGGAGAGTTCCAGTATAACATGTTGCTAGGCCATCCCTAGATTTTCACCATGGATTTTGTACCTTCCACCCATCACCGTTACATCAAATTTGAATATGAAGAAGAAAATTACACCATTAAGGAAGATCCCTCCCCCTTCAAAACCTGTAATATGCTTTATTGTCCAAATGATGTCCTAATCCCAATTAAGGAAGTTACCACATCTACCACATCTACAACATCTACCACTTTTACCACCACCTTCCTCATCTAGCCCACCTAATGACCCTCCTATTCCTCCCTCTACTGATGCCCCATACTCTCTTGCTTTAGATAGCTCATCTATACCTGTCAGCCAAGTACCAACCACATACCCCTTGGTTGGCATTTTTCAATGCATTTCACTTTGAGAATACCTTCTCCTCAACATTAACACATTCCTTACTCCACAGGATTATGGAAAACTACACCAACACCTGAGTTACAAACATCATATAAGATAGGTCATACCATAAGGTCCTCCCCACCTTATTACAAACCTAACCTATGGGGGGATCAACATTTCCTCTTATTCTATTGAACCTCTTGTTGGTTAGACAAAATATTGCACTTAGTGAAAAACATATAGAAGGTTCACAGGGAAGAGCAGAGTGCATTCAAATGCGTGGGAGGATTGGGAAGGAATCACATGCTGAGGACAGAGACAAATTTGAGACTTAGTTGTTTTCACGATGAAGATCTATTTTTGGAAGATGGCATGTGGAACACACAAACCGGTTGGAAACTTGTGTGACCCACATTGGCTATTTTTGGAGGATCGGCTATGAAGTGCTTTGCATGAATATAGGCTGAGAATAGATATATTACTGAAAATTAACTAGAAGAAGTCTATTGATAACACACTTGCATGTGTGGCTATTATTGTAAAGATGCATGGATAATAATAGTATGCGACCTATTTTGGGATTAGATAAGTGGTGAAGGGCAAGTCTCCACCCTTATAAATATATAATGAACTGCATAATGTAGGTGTGTTTGAGAATAGTATGTAAAGGTTGGATTACTGTGATAATATACTATCAGATCTGTATGCGCATGAGCATACGATGCCATTGTTGTAAGAAGCTTATGTGTATTACTGCATTTAAAATAATGGAGGTTATTGAATGAATCAAGGTGTTAATCATGGTTATAATTTATTTTTGTGTAAGTGATTTCGCTATGATAATTGTTTGATTCATGATACTTTAAGATCTAGATCTTAACATGAAATGTAGAATGATGTATTAGTTATGGATTCGAATGCTTTAAGTATTCATCATGCTAATATCCTGGAACAATAACCCTAAAGAGGGACCTGGTACCTTTATGTGCTTCGGGTGAGTGCTCACTATAGGTTAAGTGATGTGCCAATGCGTATGTGCTTTTACTGGTGAATTCTAGGCTACATCATTGATTTTTTTGCAAGAACCTCTTTTTCATTTGTTTTCAGGATGGTTCAAAATGAAGATGTACTGGTTGACCCTAGTAAGTGTTGAGGAGTGGATACATGACCTAGAAGAAGAATATGCACGGAGGTTCAAAAATGGAACTTAGTTTAACAAACACATGTGGGTGGAGAAGAATTTGTATGACTGTTTGTACTTGAGCTTCTTCCCTATATTTCCAGTAGAACAGTATGAGTGGCTGGTTGCTTATGCATCTAAACAGAATTGGAGGTATCAAACACTTTTCTGGACGCAGGAAGAATTTTAGGTCCTTTATGATGTTGATATGATCTAGACTCGCACTATGGATACATGGTTCCATGGTGTTTTGAAAAACTATATCTTGGAGTAATCAATTTCCACTTATTCATCGCTAGAGGTAGCTGAATTCCAATTTTTACAATATCCCAGGGGAACTTACTTGCAGGGAATTCCAATGGCAATGAAAATTTTGTTGGTAACTTTGAATTTGGTGAGAAAACCAATGGCTAACTAAACCCCACCACACATGGGGGAAAGAGTAGGCTTAGTGAAAGATGGCAGACCTAGCAATAGAGAGGTAGAGAGAAGAAAGGTGGCTTAAGTATAGTGAGGTGCATGAGAGGGTGGTAGAGAAGCAACAGGAGGTTGCAGAGAAAATGGCATTGTGGAGAAAGATAGTTCAGGAAGGAGTTGAAGTTCACATAGAAGATGTGGAACCCGAGCATCAGGAACTCCCCCATTTGGGAAAGCATGATAGGGAACCCTCCTTAGCCTCACGTGGAAGCACACCAACAGAGATGACTTGGGCCATGGGTGCACATTTGAATCCACCTGGAAACCTTTCCCTTGCACTTGGTTTTCAATTATCTAGTACAAAAATAAGTCAGCAAGCTAATTTAGATAGTGGGAGAGAAATATTGAGTCATATAAAAAGCACAATGATGATAGCGCAAACAAATTCATTGTTATATGGGAGTACCTTTTTGGGTGTATCATCTGCACAGATTTTTGGACTCTCCTATAAGAGTAGTAATATTTTGTAGACTGTCGGGGTACAACTCAATACTACGTTTGGGACACAGGGAAGTACATCTTCTGGTTTGACTCCAGCTATAGGTTTGGGATCAAGAGGTATAAGTGGGTCTAGCTGTAGTGGATTTGATGGTTTTGGAGGCAGAGGAAACATCAGAGGTTCTGGATCAGGTGGGAAAGGTATACACCAACCCCAAAATATTTACATGGAGATGCCTCTTCACCTCCTAGAGTATAGGGGCATAGAAGATGATGTTGAACATGTACACATGTGTGAAATAATATTGTGTGCAAAAGGAATCATGGCTTCTAAGTGTAGGGAAAGTCAATTTGCTACTATGTTACAAGGACACACACAATTGGTACAAAAAGTTTGACCCTAATTAGACTTGCGTAGACTATGTAGCTTTAAAATATGATTTCCTTAAAGTGTTTCACATCCTTGAGTTGAAGCAGAAGAGTATAAGTGCGCTCAAGGATATTAAGAAAGGCACTATTGAGAGTGTCTAATAGTATGATGCCCATTTCAAAATGTTGTTATCTAAGTTTTCTTATGATATTCATGCAATCTAACATGCACAATGGTTTGTTGGAGGTATTATTACACCTTTTAGGAGGGCGCTATCACATAAAACATACACTGATCCATGCGAATCACTTGAAGTAACCTTACGTGTTGAGGCAGTTAGAAGTATAGACACTGGGGTGAGCCCATTATTAGAAGCACAGATCATATCTATGGTAAAACAGCTGGAGAAAATATGGGCAAATTCAACACATGAGACCCACACAGGGATTTGGTGCACATATTGTGAAGTGGAAGGTCATAGAAAGGATAGTTGTCCCCATAGATTAGTGAACTCAATGCTGTTGGATTGTGAGATATTCCATCTAAACCATGATGCTAGCCATTTCCCATTACTACAATGCATGATAAGGAAGAACGTTTCATGCTACTACAAAATCTGTAGGTCCACGAATCATGAAACAGAAGAATACTAGCTGATTAGTCAGATCCATGATGCTATCAATATAGGTGTACAACATACATGAGTTTAAGATAACTCTAAAGGCAAGACTGATCATCAGGATTAGGATCAGAATCATGCATGCTATGATTAGAATGAAGGGAATTTTGAAGGAGGTCATGGTAGAGGTCGAGGGTTTCTCAAAGGATATGGAGGCCGAGGCCGTGGTAGTGGAAGAAGTGAGTTCCCTCACAAAACATGTTATATATGTAAATCTCCTGATCACTACAGGTGCGACTATCCTCAAAATATTACATGTTCTTTCTATGGAAAGAATCATAGTTATGAGGAGTTCTCAGACTTGTATGAGCACCATATAAAGTAGCATAAATAAGAAAACAAAGGAGTAGGGATGGTTAGGATACAACATGCTGTGGAAAATCAGTGGATGCCCAAGTTGGAAGTAGAATCCGAGGCATTGCAAGTAAAGATCACGACCCATGGTGAAGTAGGGCATTACAAAGATGCATTGTAGTAGAAGCCTACCGTAACTAAGGAGGAGGTTCTACATGCATGATACCCAGATCCTACCCATCAGAAGGAGGTTTACAAGGAAACCATGGAGGTACTCAGGAATATTCAGGGTAAAGTACAATATTTAAAGGAGTAATCACGGAACATGGAGCAAAAGAAAGCATCAGAGATATGCCAAACTGATATGGATAACTTGAGAGAAGTGTGAAAATTATTGTGCCAAGAGAATATCATTCCAATGTTGGGGAATTGGTTAAAAGGAAACACTTCACGTGTAATTACTGAGACTGGACGACAGATCCTGCATGCAAATCTTCCCCCTCATAGCCTAAATTATGATAAGGAAATAACTCTAAATTTTGTTGTGGATGGGTGGCTATTGAGTAATATACTGATTGATACTGGTGTAAAAGTTAATGTTCTTACCTTAGATGCATGGGTACAAATGGGGAGACCTCCATTATAGCCATCCTCTAATGTATTGTTCATGGCTAATTGGACTAAGGCCACTCCCATCAAGGTTTTAAAAGATGCATCCATTACCATATAAGGAGCCAAGTTCACTGGAGATTTTGACGTTTTAGCGCTGGAAGATTCAGAAAGCTTCCTAGCTCTATTGGGGCACCCTTGGTGCTATGAAAATAATGTTGATCTTCGGTTCAACAAGGGTTATATCAACTTTGAAAACAAGGAGAAAAGAGTTATTATCCCTTTAACAGATGGAAAATTTGTGCCCTATGTTGAACCCTTAAGTGAAGAAGACATGAATAGGATTTATGTACGCACCATCCAGGATCCATAGGTACTTTAGCCATGTAAAGAAGGAATCCTTTAGTGGGAGGATGCACAGTCTATTAGCGATACTACAAGTGTTGCTTGTGATAATTGGGCTCATATCACTTATGAGTTGGTAGGGCGTGCAGTAAAGAGCATATTTCCTAAGGGAATCAAACCACATTATATCAGGAGAATAGGTAACAACTCAGTACCTTGTTACAATGGAGAAGGAGATCCTATGGTATTCCTGCATGCCATGGAAAAATGGTGGATAGACCCACTGAAGAGAAGGAATATGCTAGCATATACACTACCTGGGACAACAACGTGCTGGTGGGTGGTCCACAAGGGTAATCTTGTAGGATGGAATGAAATTAGGATTGCTCTTGCCACTAGGTTCTACAAGGAGAAATGCACCTACTCAAATTGTACTTATCATGGTAATCAACCTATTCAGCACCACATTCAGAAGTGTGAGAGACTCTGGATAGAGGGGTAGGAAGATTTACCACCTTCGCTCTGGGTGCACAAGTTTTATTCCACTTTACATGGCTGTGCATGTGCTTGGTATGTATATGTAGAACTCCATAGAGAGACTGGAAATTGGAAGGATTTAATTGCAGGAATGACCCAGACATTTGAATTCTTCTCTACCAAGCCTCCGGTGGAAGAAGCATTAAAGGTCATAAAGCACTTAACTATAAGGGATAGTGTCAAGTCTAAATAACTCATTCAAGAGTTATTGGATGAAGGAAACTCGAGAGAGCATTTGGTTGAAGAAATAGAGGCCAATGCCACACTACTTCAGTGCACTTGCCTTGAGAAAGAAAAAGGAAAAATGGTCTACTTAGTGGATGATGAAGAAGTAGAAAATCTGGATATAAACCATTCAACAGGTAGGCGTGAGGTGTTAGACAATGCAGATAAGACCACACATGCCTATCATGAACCTATGAAGATAAAGAAAGTGAATATTGGATTAGATGCTGAGCCTAAGGAGGCCATAATTGGAGACTATTGGTCAGACTTTGAAGTGGAAAAAATCATAGAGTTACTATGGGATTATCAGGACTTATTCCCTTGAGGGTACCATGAGCTTAAAGGCATGCATGAATCATTAGGGGAGATGAGGATAAAGCTTAAAGAGGGTGTACACACCCAATTAGAAAGATACCCTACAGGATGAACCCCAACTTACGCAAAAAGGTCAAAGAAGAGATTGAAAAAATGTTGAAGTTTGGAATCATCAAGCCCCTGGACGAGTTAGAATGGGTTAGTCCAATGGTGATCAATATCAAGAAGGATGGTCAGATTAGGATTTGTGTGGACTACAGGAGCTAAATGCTGCATGTGTGACTGATCCCTTTCCTACGCCATTCACTAAGGAAATACTAGAAGGCATTGCAGGGTGCAAAATCTATTCATTTACAGATGGGTTCTCTAGGTATCATCAAGTTAGGATTTCCCAGGAGGATCAGGAAAATACTACTTTTACTACTAAATGGGGTAGCTTCACCTATACTGTAATGCCTTTTGGTCTGCAAAAATGCCTGCTGTATTTTCACGCATAGTTGTTCAGGCATTTAAGAAATTTATTCACAACTTCTTGCAGGTTTATTTAGATGATTGGACGGTGTATGGATTAGTTAAGGATCATTGTGAAAATATACGCTTAATGTTTGAAAGATGTAGACAATTGAGTATTTCTTTGAACATCAAGAAGTGTATATTTTCTACACCATTTGGAATACTGTTAGGACACATAATCTGCAAGGAAGGTTTGTTGGTTGATCCAACTAAGGTTGCAGTCATTATAGGCCTAAAAGAGCCTACAAGTCAAAGTGAGGTGCATGGATTTTTGGGTCATACAAGTTATTATAGGAAGTTTATTAAAGGGATATGCCAAGAGTTTCTGCATACCTTTGGAGGAGTTACTAAAAGGAAAAGGTACATTCTACTGGGGAGAACAACACCAACATGCACATTCGAGACATTGAAGGAGAAACTTACTACCGCACCTATTCTTTGAATTTTCCTTCATGGGACCAACCATTTCATGTACTTGTTGATGCCTCTGGCATGGCCATTCACATAGTGATGTTAACCTAACATGGAGAAGGTATTGTAGATCATCCTATCTATGCTTTGTTAGTAGAAAGTTGACTCATGCAGAATAGAATTACACCACTATAGAGTGCGAAGCTTTGTCAATGATCTATGCACTACATAAATTCATGACAGTACCTACTAGCTACACCATTTTTATTTTACACAAATCACATGGCATTGGAAATATTTGGTAAACAATATCATTTTACATGGGTACGCATATCCAGATGGGTACTCTTATTTCAAGAATTTGATTTCACAGTCGTGGTAAAACTAGGGAAAAGTAATTCTAGACCAGACCATTTATCTAGAATATAGTTCAAGAGAAGAAGCACATGATATTGAAGATACCATTCCTGACACATGCATAGTTATACAGGTTATAATGCACACCATCAGAATTAGAGGACACTATGCTATCTTTCTATGAACATGCATGACGCACAAGAAGGAATGAAATCCTTGGAGAAGAAACAACTTGCCATACACGTGCAACGCCCTATATGTTGATTAGTGATGACCCTATAAAAATTAAGACGGGATGAAGTATTGTGACCGCTGTGTACTAAAGCATGAGCATATAGATAGTATGGAAGAATCTCATGGTGGTATTGTAGGTGGAAACTATGCACTGTGATGCCACTACGTGCGTAAGATATTACTTGGTGGATTATGGTGGGAGACCCTGTATAAAGATTGTAAGGAATTTTGTAAGGCATGTGATCATTGTCAACGTCTCGAGTAAACCATGTCAACGAGATGAAATACCTCTAAGACCTATTAATAGTGTAGAACCATTTGAGAAATGGGCTATAGATTTTATGGGTCCTATTTCACCAGCCGTGTGTAAGACTGGATCATGCTATAATCATAACTTGTATAGATTATCCGATAAGGTGGGAAAAATCAGCACCTAAAAAGGATTATACAATCACTACATCAACACGATTTTTATGGAAAAATATTATTACAAGGTATGGATGCCCTTTAAGTTTGACCAGATGATAGGGGCACATATTTTCTGAATGAGACAATCAGAATTTTGTTGGATGAATTCATGATTACAAACCATAAGACTACACCATATCATCCTCATGACAAATGGGATTGCTGAGGCTTTTAACAAAATTTTGAGCTAGAAATTGAGACAAAAATCTATGATGTTGGAAGAAAGGATTGGGATGATAAAATATTTGCAGTACTTTGGGCATATCAAACAACATATAAAATATTATAAGAAAGCCACAAAATTTCTGTTAGTGTTTGGTGTAGAAGAAGTTCTTCCTATGGAATTCATGTTATCATCTTTGCGTATTGCACACGCTGGAGGTATAGTTGATAAGTAAGCATTAGAAGAATGTATTGAAAAGTTAATCAAGCTAGATGAGTGAAGAGTAATAACACAATGGAGTCAAAAAACAAGAAAAGGCCAAGAAAAAAGCATGGCATGATAGGCACATCAAGGATACAAATTTCACAATTGGATAGATGGTGCTCCTTTATGATTCTAAAGTTTTTGCGCAATCTAAGGAATACTCAACATACATTGGTTGGGGCCATATGTTGTCACTCGCACACTCGAAACATGCACTTGACAATTATAGGAACTTGATGGAATACGGTTACTTGGTTACTTCAATGGGAGTAGGCTAAAGCCCTACTATAAATAAGTCTTCTTGGTGTTTGTAATAAGGTAGTGTTTCCATTTAGATTAGGTTTTCAATTTTACATTTCCTTAATGTATTTCTTTCTTCGTCTCTATGCTTTGTCAATTTAGTTGGTTTTTTTGTGTAATAAGTGCGCTTACGTGCCATAAGATAATTACTATTTAGAGAATTTTCATGTGTAGAGGACTGCATAGACCCTTAGTGTGGGGTGGTTATTGATATCTAGGTACAAGACTGATAAAAATAAGTACACATGAAAGGAACTAACTGCTACGTGTGTTATTCAAGTTGGAATTATGAGTGTCATAAAGCCTTCCAAACATTGAAGACCTACCTTCTTCAACCACTTGTACCCATTCCTCCTAAATACAATCAACCTTTTTACCTTTACATTTTTGCTACTAATCATTCCTTAGGTGTAATACTCACTCATCGTGATGATAAGAATAGGGAAAAAGTAGTTTATTACATAATTCGTACTATTATAAACTACAAAAATCAGTACACTCATGCTGTAAATCTTTTCTTATCCATAGTCTTCGTGGCCACAAACTTCGCCACTACCTTCTTAATCAAAAAATGTTTGTCATTGCCAACACTAACCCTCTTCATTACATGTACGCGAAACCTTACCAACACCAATGCACCATTTGTTGGCCCATGCTTCTTGTAAACTTGGAATTGGATTTCATTCATAAAAATTCTATCAAAGGAGAAACCATCATGGATCAATTCACAGAAACTCCTCTTCCTAGAAATCAATCCTCAAATTTTAATTTTCCTGACAAATATATCACCACCCTTTGCCTTGATGACATTGTTTATCAAATGAAATTATTCTTTGACAGATCCAAATGTCACTACGAGGGAGATGCGGGGGTCATCCTCATTCCTCTTGATGGTGATCCCATGCCACTATCATTTAAACTAGATTTCAATTACACCAATAATATAGCCGAGTACGAAGCACTTGTGTTAGGTTCAAACTGCCATTTCCCTAGATGTTAAATCCATTAACATATTTGGTGACTCTCAATTGGTTTTGAACCAAGTCAATGGTTTGAACCATTTTCGTAATGATGAAATTTGAAAGTATAGGCATCATGTCCATATATTTTTTAATACGTTTGATCACTGCCTCATTCAAGCCACTCCGTGATCCACTAAAAAATTCATAGATACCATGGCTTTTATCTTATTTCTCAAATACCTACCTCACCTTTGGACTCAAAAATATTCATCACAATCCAATGGTTGCAGTCACCTTCTTATATTATTCCTGGTGTTAATTTTGTGGGTAACATCGATACTGACCCACGCAACATTTGGTATAAATAGTTTGTTGACTACCTCTCACTTTCAATCCTACCTCTGGATCTCACTTACAATGGATGAAGAAGCCTTCCTAAAAAGTGTCTCTAGTTACATCATAATGGGAGGTCTTCTCTACAAATGTGGCTTTGATGGTATCCTCTTATGGTGCCTCACCAGTTCTGAAATCTCGTACACCATCAAAGAAATTCATGACAGGATTTGTGGGGGACATTTTAGTGGCCTCGTTGTTCCAAAGCGTATCCTTTGACTTGAGTACTAGAGGCTAACCCTTAACCAATATTGTTGTGACTACGTCCAACATTATGTGAAGTATTAACAACATACTAACCTTCATCATACTCCTAGTCATGCCTTATAAGTCACCAAATACTTTTGGCCCTTTTCTCAATGGGGTTTGCATCTCGTTAGAGAGATTAACCCTCATTCCTCACAATGTCATCACTAGATCATCACTGCAACTAAATATTACACTAAATGGGTGGAACCCATCCCTCTCATTTCTACCAAAGGCAATAAAATACTTGAATTTATCAACCACCATATCATTTTCTGCTTTGTTGTTCCTCATCACCTCATTACTGACAATGGAAAAAAAATTAAAAACAAAACCCTATGAAAAATCTATGACAAATTTGGAATTAAACTTAGTTTCTCTTCACCATATTACCCAAAAGTAGATGGTCAAGTTGAATCTTCTAACAAAATTCTTATGAAAGTGGTTGACGAATCTGGTAAGGATTGGCACACGCACATTCCTTTCGCCTTATGGGCTTATGGAACCAACATTCATACCTCTATTGCTGCCACGCCTTTGTCTTTGGACTACAGTACAGAAGTCATCTTACCTCTTAAAATCCAAATTCCATCCCTTTGTACATGTTTGAAAGATATCCTCTCTGATGATGAGTTTCACTTAGAACATTTGGCACAACTTGAGCTATTGGAAAAACATCGTCTAAATGTTATAGGCCACCTCCAAATCTACCAAAAGCACATTAATACTGCCTATGAAAAATGTGTTTGAGAATGAACATTCAATATTGGTGATCTTTTCCTAAAGGAAAATCAACATGTAACCAAAATGGAGAAAAATAAACGTGGCAAGTTTTCTCCTAATTGGCTTGGACCTTATATTATAACCCATACTTATGGATCAAGAACTTATCGTTTATCTTCTCTTGAGGGTAAACCCGAACCTGATCTTCTTAATGCCTTGCATATTCAACTGTTCTATTGTTTAATGAAGTACTACATCACTTTATGTCTCTTATATGCTCATCCCTTGAATGAACCTCTCCTTCTAACTACCTCTTTTTAAGGACCAATGACTAAACCAAAATTGTGTGATTATCCATCACCATTCAACCTTATCTTGAATATGAGTACCCAAAATCTACTCATGGCATGATTCTCATGGATACTTTTCATCCTTATCAAGATGGAATCCCATGGTCATTCGTCACTTCAAACCCCTCTTTCATAGTTAACCTTTGTCATGTTATGGTTTTTCCTTCATAAAATAGACCTATACTCCTTTATAGTCTTTTCCATGACTACAAGTCCAAAATAATGCAAAAAAAATGGGATAAAAAAACTATACTCCTTGATTCAAAGTTATCACACATAAATGAGTCACTCAAATGAACATCTGTACCTCTTGATTACTACTATAAGTAGATTTCTCCCTCGAAGGAAAACTATAAAAATCCAGCAACTTGTTGTAATTAATCTCTCCAAAATGAAGACTAATCTATATTTGTGAAAATAAAAATTATCTTGGAGCTTCCCATATCGATCAGCTTTATGAAGACCTCAAGGAGACACTACTATTTATCCCAATATAGACTTTTCGCATCAATAAGTCTATGAATGTAAAAAGAAAAAATGCAAAAGAAAAATACAAACTTTTGGTCATGGGCTTTCCTATGTTGGTTTTGGGTATCTTGCAGAAGGGGCTTGTTGTCCCGTAACAAGGTTACACTAAGAAAATTACTCCACCCTACCCTTTTTGACTTTCTCCTATGTACTTAAGGGGCATGACACACGTGTGAAATTTTGTGATCATGCAACTTCTTTCAACTATAGACCATCAATCATACAATGTATCTATGGGCTTATGTTCATAAGTCTATCTATATGGCCATTATGGTCCTTGCCAATTATAGAGCATTTTTCTTCTTTTTGGTTCATCTTTTCCTACTTGTTTCTAATTCAGCATGACAAGACCAATGTAATTGAATATACTGGTTTGATTCTCATTTCACCCACACCCATATGAATCATAATTTCCAAACCATTATATATACTCATAAAATCAAAATAAAACCAAAACTAAAACCATACCTATACCAATCACATAGTTAACCGGTTGCCCCTTTTACTTTCTGCTCAACATTTGACCTTGCCTACTTTCTACCTTGCCTTACCAGGACCATTTTCCTTACCCAACCTACCTATCAAAAATCTTATACTTCCCTATCCTATGGGAGAACTACATCATCCTAAGGCCCTTTTGCAATGGTTATGTAGGCAGCACTTCGAAGACATGGGGTCTTCGAAGGTTAGCTCAACCTCCATTTTTCCACTATCTTTCACCGTTTTGCCACTATTTATCCCTACTACCTAATTTTTCTCACATTTCCATAACATCAATAACTTGGAAATTAAATCAACTAAAACATACATCTTAACCATGCTTATACATCTAGTTTCCATAATATCAATAACTTGGAAATTAAACCAAACAGGCCTACACATATAAGCTTCCATAATATCAATAACTTTGAAATTAAACCAAACCATAACATCAACCATGCCTACACATCTAATTTCCACAATATCAATAACTTGGAAATTAAACCAAACAAACCATACATCATAACCATGCCTATACATCTAGTTTCCATAATATCAATAACTTGGAAATTAAACCAAACCATGCCTACACATCATAACATATGCCATATACAACTAGTTTCCATAATTGGATTTAAAAATCAATAAACTACCTGTTTCCAAATAAAACTATGTAAATTAAAGCAAACACAATAGATATAAGTGACATCATCTATATAGTGGAAAATTTGTATGTCAATACATTGTATATACAGATATAAATAAGTCTCTAAAAACTCTCCCACTCTCTCTTGTCCTCTCATCTAGCCTCTGTCTTCGTGTACTGGTGACCTCCCATTGGACTTGCCCATAAGAAAAGTGGCTCCCTAAACTACTAAAACCATGGGTCCGTGATATTGACCTCTGATTAGATGCCTTCTAAGCTCTTTAGGTAGCATAGCTGGAAATCAAAAGATGAAGTTCTGCAATCTGATCCTCATAATACCTAGCCTCAGCCACAATCTCACTCTATTGATCCATAGATATCACCTGTGGTGGTGGAATCGATCTAGCACGTATGTATGGATAATATCCTGATGAAAGTGATCCTTTTCCCTATCCTTAAACCGACATCGGTCACCCTGTCAATAACCCAACCTGTTTCCTTTGACCTAATGTTTCCTGTAGGATGCCCATTTTTTGCTGCCACAACCCTAAAACATCCCTACATACCCACCTATCAGCCTCACCACCTTGCCAACTCCCTAAGGATACTTAGGGGCACGTTTATATCACCTAGATACCCTTGCCATACTGACCCCACCTATTTGACAATCGAACTCGCTTACTTAGTCCACTGTGTAATAATGCTACCTTTTTTGTTTCGCCTACCGACCTTACCTTTCCTTATTTTGTGATGCTTATCTCAACCAGACCAGACCTTTTAGAATTTTGGAAC
The DNA here is from genome assembly GCA_019776745.2 of Taxus chinensis. Taxonomy (NCBI): domain Eukaryota; kingdom Viridiplantae; phylum Streptophyta; class Pinopsida; order Cupressales; family Taxaceae; genus Taxus; species Taxus chinensis. The sequence continues at coordinate 42,407,256 of CM034152.1, read as the reverse complement.
ACACCTATACCCATTCCTACACCTATCCCCATTATGTTTCTAGGATCACATCCTATACCTTGGTTACCTAGACCACATCACCCTGTTTTGGATAAAATATCGACCTTTGACAATGTAGAGTGTGTATGCTCTTCAACCTTGTGCCTTGTTACATTCTGAGCACATGTGTTCATTTGACTACCTCCAACTTATCACACCCATTACCAATACCTACACCTACACCTACACCTTACCCCATTTTTTATCACCTACCACCTTATCAAACCCATCACCGATTCCACCTTCCACTACATCAATTCCTAGTTTGAGGAGGATCACCTCCACCCTTATCAGGGGAAACCTACTTCTTGTTTTTGTCACCATCGCTTATTAGTAAAAGATACATGACAAAAAGGGGAATTTTAGACACCCAAAATTGTGTTGTAACCCTCTAAGCCCCTTTTAATTAACACACCCCCTTATCATGACCCCTTTCACACATTGTTATTAATATAATTATCAATCATAGATTAATTACCACCTCACCCCTCCACCTCACCTCTCCACTTCACCTTGGACCCATTCTAAGAGGATTTAAATATTTGATACTAGTTCATCACTCCCAAAATTGAGTCATCACTTCACTTAACTAACTAAGACTTATTCTAAACCTAACATTTATTGCCAACTCCCTCTTTCATCAATTTCCTACATGTTTAAATGTGAACCAAGACTCCTAACCCGTTTTCAATATTGACCCATGCCAAAAAGGGAAGAAACTGGCTATCTTGAGAAAAATTGACAATTTCTCCCTAACTGGCACTAGTTATTCCTCAACCGGTGCCAATCAAGGAACTGACATCGGTTGCTTTAAATAAGGATTTAAAACTCTTTCCTAGGGTTCTTACTTTAGTTGGTTTTTATTATTCATTCACATCCCTACTTTCGATTGAGCATCCCAATGATTAAAAACAACACTAGAGTATCAAAGTTCTTCACCAGTAATTGACCCCTTTCTCCGTAGCCTTGGATCATTCATACGGAGAAGAACACATGCTTCATTTCCATGGCATTGGATTTGGACCCATTTCTTCTATGTGCACCCACCAACCACCGCCATCTACCAAGCTCCAGATCTTCATATAAGTTTCTTAACTAGGTTGTTAGTTTCTTAGCTTTAGTCTTAGATCTCTTATTTTTTTCTGTTGTACTAATTCTTTCTCACCCAAATACCATCTTTCACCCATCTACCTAATACCCTATTATCCTAAATCTCTCTTCCTTTCCAATCACCTCTCTCACCCTTTTTGAGCCTTCAACTAAATCCCAACACCCTATCTAAGCTTTCCCAACACTCTATGCAATCACAGAAAGCCCAAACCAACCCCTTTTCACCTTTGGCACCCAATTTTCCCTACCGTGATCAGTTAGCCAACCTATCTCGGCTATAACCATTTATCGACGGTGTTTCCCTGACTGGCATTGGTATCTGTGTCAGGCATTTTCCCTAGACCATCAATCTCATTCACTCACCCAAAAACTCTCAAAACCTCCCAAAAGATCATGCAGACTTCCCTAATACCCTCTGCTACACCTACGGACCTTAACAACCCACCAACTACTTTTGATTTAATCTTATATTCACTATTTAGATTAGATTCCATTTACTGTGCTTGTGTGAGATACCTAAATTATACAACTACAGTAAGACCCTCTATTTCATGTTCTTATCAACATTTAATTGATTTTAAAACATGGATTAACAGCCTTCTAGGAAGCACATTGCTTCCCAGATCTAGCTCCTACTAGGAAATCCACCAACCTATGCATTTAATTCTATCTTGTGGTCTTATTTTTCTTCCCAGGTAGTCCTTCCTAGATAAAAAGGAGTGCTCTCGATTGTCCTATTCTTCAACAGTGCACAACCTCTTCAGGACCTCTAGGTATTATTCACATACCGAACCTTATACCTTAAAAATTTTTCTCATACGTACGCTTCTTATTGGTGAAACAAACAGTTTGACCCTCCAGTGCACAGGCTTGACAAGAATCAAAAAGTGTGGTAAATTTTGAAATGCAGGAAGAATTGGCTCCTAAAAGTGGTACTATTTATCTCACTAGGATTTTATAGTCAAAATCATATAAGGTTTGTCCATGAAACTCTATAGGAATATTTGAGGAAAAAGGATAACTCTCTCATGTCTATTTCTGGTAGCTATTGGTGAAGGTGGGCTTGCTATAAGTGTCTAGATCAAACTTTGCAATGATGCAATCAATTTTACACCTTTTCACTTGGTGAAATTTTTTAATTGGTGTATAAAAGTGTGATCTAAATGAGGAAGGAATATTTTGTCACTTAAGTGACATCTTTGGTGGTTAGATGCCTCACATACAAACATGACCCTTGGCGTATTTTGTGATGTTGCAGTGCAAATTACACCATTGGACCATTTCAAATAGTAAAAAAGTGCATAAGGTGCTACAAAGTATGACCCCTTGGAGGGGTATTCATTTCATGACTTAAGTTACCATGTTGCACACTAGGAAAGTGTTATCCACCTCAAAACTCAAACACACCCACTTCCCATGAAAAAACATGACCCTTGGCACATTTTTCAATGATGCGGTGAAAATTAAACCATTGCATTGTTATACATGGTGGAAAAGTGCATCAGGTGCTACAAAGTGCAACCCCTTGGCAACCCTCCCTCCTCCAACACTTGATCTCATAACTTGCATGTTAGAAAATTGTGTTCACCTCACCCTAATGTGTAAACAAGCCCCCCTCCTCATGAAAGCTGACCCCATGACACATTTTACAATGATGCAATGAAAATTGCACCATTGTTCCATTTTCCAAATAAGGTAAGGTGTAATGGAGGTTCACATACCTCATTTAGAAAGCCTTCACTCACCTCCCATCTTGGGTTAGGGAGAAGAAGTGCATGGAGACCAAGAGGTGGGTTTAGCTTAACCACGATTAGTGTTTGAATATTTAAAAATGACTTGAGAATTTTAGAGCCTTTTTTGATTAAATCCTCATCCTCCATTTCTTCTTTACCTATGCATGCTTATATTTTTGTAAAGAAACCCTCATCCATAAACGACAAATTTTGTCATAACTCCTTCATTTCTACTCCATTTTTCGTGAAATGTTTTATGAAAAATCCTCTTCAAAACGCCTTTAAGGAGACCCAATAAGCATCCCCATTGATCCTCTAGATTTTTTACTGCACCAAAATCTTCATCTCTTCCCAAAAAAATTTCCTTTTCATATTCTTAGATATCAGGAGGAAAAAATCACCCGAAAATTAGAGTAAACACTCACGGTGAGTTTCCTAATCTAACAGGACAATTTTAACTCCAATCTTACAACCTAAGCACATACTTATATTTTTAGTAAGTTGGACTTTGTGCCTTACTAAAAATAGGAAAATATTATATCAAAGAAGAAAACATCCAAAACCCTCAGTGCAAACCTCAAGTTTAGGACTCTAAAACTAGAAATAGTGAAATTGGGGAAAATTGGTTAAATTTGGTAGGTCAGGATGAGATGACACTTACTAAAATAGTAAATGTCCAAAAAAAATAAAATGGTCATGGTTTTTCATCATCCATTCCTCATTGATGGTAACCTTCATGGAGGTCAAACTCATGCTTTCAAAAGGGTGAAAAGTGGCATTTTGCTTCAAGCAGGAGAAAATCCTTCTTAGTTCCCAATTAATTTTGATTCAAGCAGGAGAAGCACAAGGGACTGAGAGGGGGGTTGAATCAGTCCTTAAATTAATTTTATTTAATTTACCAAACCATACATTCATCAATGATATTTTTCATACAACATTCATACCCATGTGTGCTTATTAAGATATACAACATCAACCACAAGAAAAAGAAACAAGAAAACCATATGTAAGTGGGAAAACCTCACGAGGAAGAAAACCCATTGAAAATATACTTATATTACATACAAGAAATTTATTTAGTGAATGAACAACTTCAAAAGGAGCACCAACCCCTAGTTTATTAGAGAAACAACCCTATAAGGAGCACCAACCCCTAATTTAGTGAAGAACCAACTCCAAAAGGAGCACCGACCCATAATTTAGTGAAGAAAAAATTCCAAAAGGAGGATAAAAACCCATAGGATGACCAAGTGCAAAATAATCCACCTAAAGAGGTTTTATCTCTGATAATTTTGCTGCCACAACTGATGGAGATCACTAATTCAGCTCACAAACCTTAGGTCTTCAATCTTGCTCTTTCTTCTTCTTTCTCACCTTGTCTTGCCTCTAAAAACTTGTTATCATGCTGTCATACCTTCCTAAATCTGAAAAAAATATTATCATCCCTAAAATCATGCCCTTTTACTTGTAAAAAACTCTCCTCTAGGTCACACTACTCCCCCATGCAAGACTAGCTTACCAAATGAGCTCAAACTTCATTTTAATATGTCAATCAACTCACAAACCCAAAGGAGGTTGGTACCTCATGAAAAATTTGACCCATACACATTCATTAAATTCAAATAATATCATGACAATAGTAACATATGACCCAAGTAGGTTGGCCTAGCTAAAAACCTCATTACATGTGCCAAAAATGACTCAAATCCCCATGGGCACAAATTTAAAAATGTCCTTACATAAAATACATACATATTCATGACCCATAATACATTACACATGATTAAAATATTATTTAACATTAATCAATTGTCTTAATTTAGCTCAACCAATCAAATTATTTCATATAATGGGCCCAATGCTCTTTGTATTTCTCAAAACTGTTGTTTCCTACACCCTTCACCACCTTGGAAACTTCATTATGCCACTAAATCATTTCTACTCAATGAAACCATTCCATTTTAAAAATTATTTTAATTTCCTAAAACTTTATAACACTTCTAATCAAGTTATAAGCCTTTAATCAACCACATACTCAAACCACAGTACTTTTGTCTTCACTAAATCAACCTGCCAAAAAAAATGGTTTCAAAGGTTAGCTCATAAAAACATTTATAAAAAAATTTAAGACCTAAAAATGGATTCATTTGATTCCAAATTCATCCCTCTTCACATTACACATGATAGAAATATCAACCAATCCATCTCATGCTTCTAACAACTCAAAACTTGCATCAAAACACATCTTGTTTTATACTGCTAAAAATATTCCTATCCAAAGAATGACATGTAAACCATATAAAATGACCTCATCATGAATACAATATTACATAAAAATAAATGTATCTAAATCCTCTTTCCAAAAAAACTTAAATAATTTTCAAATTCCATGTGTAGCTCTAGATATGACCATTTTACTGAGCACCACTTTTTAAGGCCTCAAAACTGCCCTTTGACCAGTCAACTTGAATGGACCTCATATGACCATGTACCTATATGAAAATGTCCCAAAAAATCCATGGACATCAATATCAGCTCACATACATTCCATAACATTAATTTATCACATACCTGATTTGGACAACCTTGTCCTAAAACCTTCTTCTTCAGAAACTGACCTGTTTGATTGGGGCCTAGTCATCACCATGACCACAACCATACATTTTTGGAAATATAAGAGAGTCATATACATCATGAAATCATAAATTTTTATGAAAAAGTAAAAAATAGGTCAATATACCTCTCTTTTTCTCCTAGCTAGGGTTTTATTAGGGTTTTAGACTACTTTATCTTCTTAACATTTTTCATAAAAACCTAACGATAAAACAACCTTATTATTTTTTTGAAACCTTATAGAATCACCATAAAAATATATTTGAAATCCACAAGGTCCCATGCAAAGCACAAACTTCAGGGTGAGCATCAGAAGATCAAACTCGAGCTATATTTTCACTTGTTCTTGACTTTGTCTCACATAAACTGTCGTAATTTGCAAAATTCTCATCCTAACAACATGAAATTTTGTCCAAAGCACCACAACACATAACAATAACATATAAAATAATCTTAATTTCATCACCATACCTAAAAATATCTAGCCTATCTCATTTTCATAGCCCCACCATAGGGTTTCACAATGTATAAGTTAGGGTCAACTAAAAGAATGCTATAAATCATAATGTAATCACTAAAATGACCCAAAAATACTTGATACACCATGATATACCTGAAAACATGCATCAATGATCTCATATGGCTCCATGTCACAATCTCATACCTCCTAGCATGCATACCCATTCCAAATGAACACCTGTAATGTGGCTAATCACCTGTATATGTACCATGAAACTGATAAGAGTGCCTAAAAAATCTCTAAAACTTCCATAAACCATGAAAAAATGATTCTCAAGCATCCAAGAAGCTCATACCACCATGAAACATCACCTAGGCACCCAAATAGGCTTGCAAGAACAAACATTCCTCAATGAATCTCACTACATCACCATAAATACATCTAAACCAGTGTGTCAACATCATGTACATCATCATATGACCCTAATACATCATCTAATTTTCCATCAATGTGGTTTTACATCAATGACAACACCTAAAGGACAACATTCCAACAATCTCTCCCTTTGTCATTGATGAAAAAATACTTGAACTTCTCCCCCTTTTTACATTAATGAAAAAGGCATACCTATAGAAAAATAATCTTAACCTTACTAATTTCATAGCATCACCTCTTGGTTGGAAACATCCACCAAAGGTTTGAAACAAACTCAAGAACCTTGAAAATTATGTCAAAATATGATTTTCCCTTCATTTTAAGTATGCAACCACCATGCTCCCCATGGGCCAAAAATCTACAACATCTAAACATCATAAATAATCATGAAAGAAACATATTTTTACCTTATTTGAAGCTAAAACATCATCCTTCACTTTCTAAGCATGCAAAAATGAGCAGTTTTCACCTCAAACCCTGTTTTAGCCCTCATGAACCACTGTAGCAACCTGTAATTTGAGTCATGCATACTGATATCATGCCAACAATGTCAATACCAAAGCATATCATATCATCATATCACCTAACTTGACTATAATCCATCTTGTATAGGTATATATCAAGATTTTCACATACCATTCTTGTCATCATTTAACCACAAGGACTCATGTCTCTAAATAGTCATATGGGAGAAATTTCAACCAAATTTAGCATGCCCTAGAACCTCATACATACCTTGACAATGCAATTCATAGCTTCCCTTGGACCTACGGCTTATAAGTCTAGCCCTCAAGCATAAAATTGAGAAACTAACCATGTTATCTTGACAACAAATTAATTTGACTACCTTTGTTAGGTCCCAAACCATCTATTCAATGGTTACTAGTCTTATTTGAATGAAATATACCAAAATTTGGCATTAACATACCTGAGCATGTGAGATCATACCTTACAAGGATTAAGAACATAATTTTCACCAACTAGAAGCATATTCCCAAGCTCTCGCTGTCATGAAAAGCTTTATACAAACTTGACCAACATTTACACCTGTAACACTGTAGTAGTGTATCCATAGCCTTGTCAAGCAACCTCTTCAAAGGTTAAACAACTCTACACCATAAGGATAATTTAAAAACATCATAAATGCACTTCATAAGTCACCTTGATAACTCAAAAGAAATTAAACACACATCATATAGGTTGAACTACTCACATTCTTCCCTTCACAATCATTGTAATATGTAGGTGGACACTTTGCACTGAATGATCAACATACTCTACCTCTGTTTTTTCTCATAACCTGTAGGTGCATGGATGCTCCTTATTATTGCATAGTCCATCATCAATCATAGAACAACATCTATAGAAATTTCACCTTAATAAGTATCTTTTTACATAATTTGGTACCAAAATGCATGACATAGACATACTGAGGAGCCATGTTCTTACTTACAACTCTTGAGACCCAATTTTGCTATACATAGATTACAACAACACATACTAGGACTTTACTAGAATCCTTACACCTTTAAATGACTCCAGACACTATGCAACTTATAAATTTACTAAAACAAACTTGAAACAACTCATGAAGACTTTTTCCATAATCTACTAATCCTGACACATGTTTGTAGAGTAACTTTTCACATGATTTAATCATCATGCTAAGGTTTTCAACTTTTGTACAAACTTGGAAGTTTAAACCTTCTTCATACTTGTTGAACACTTCTCTATAGTCCAATAAAACCCTGATTATATGTACAAATTCTTTAAGACACCTCTAACTAGCATATGCTAGTAAAAACTGATGGAGCTTCCCCAATCATGAAGGAAAAAACCTTCCAAGATCATGAAATGTGTTGTTGTCATGCAAATGTGCAACAAGAAAATTTCCAATTTTCAAGCATGACAATAATACCCATGTGTCAATTTTTTCAAATTTTACCTTTCCAAGACCCCCCAAGTCTACCCATGCTCAGAATCAAGCCTTACTCATCCCATCTAATGGTCCTTAATTGGATGTCCATAAAATACACCTAGTTTATTTAGTAAAGTAAAGTCAATCACCCTAGGTGATTTTAGAAGTTCTTGGAGAATGCCAATTTTGGGTAGTTTTTGTAAGGGCTACCACTGGCCTTCCCGGACTAATGCACCCCCATGAAGCAAAAATGAGGAGTAAAATTAAACATGGAGATGAAATAAAGGTCTAAAAAAATCAAGGAAAATATTTTGGAATATTTAACGAAGATTTGGAAGTTTTGTGGTAGGTTCATCAGAAATGGGTTCTTAGGCCTAGGCAGCGCACACTGTTAAAAAAACACCCGAGCTTCAAGAAGTAATTATGGGAGTTATATAAGGAGTTAGGAGATAAAAAATATATAAATGGAAAGGTGATTAATATAAATTTAAGATTGTGGAATCATGTTTTTCACAACACATAGGCGCAATATGTTTATATACCAATTTTTCTCATGCTCAGTCATGTAGCCAGAAACAAAAATCTAGATTTTTGAGGGCTAAAATGGATGGAATCAAGAGATTATCCCCTGCCAAAATTGGATTCATAAGGAACTTTTTCAATAAAAATAATATAAAATTTCACCTTTAAACTCCATTTGGGAGCTCCAGATATCAGTCGTTCACATGCTTGGCCTCTCAAGGTAAGCTCTCATACTTAGTTAAATTTTCGAAGAGGACACATGTCAGCTCCAGGAGCCTAACACATTTTGACGTCCCTTTCATCCCTTTAGCAAAGGGGCATAAGGGACACAAAAATGCATCCTAACCATTTTTAGCCTTTTAATTACTCATAGGAACCTTCTACATCGCCAGTTCAGCCCCGAGGAGCTAATCGGAATCATATCCCCGCATTACACAGATGATCGCAAAGTGTCACTAACTTAAGGCGCGATGTGAAAATTGATCCATCCATTATATCCATTTAGCTAAAGGTATATCAGAGAATAAAAAAATGTCACCCAAGCCCTATCTGGCTAACAATTCATCAATGGTTCCCCATCTGCAATGCCAACATTCAGCCCCTGGGTGCTAGTCCCTCAAGCTCCTCTAGCTCAAGTCCTCAACCGGCCATGATCTTGCCAAGTGTTGCAACCTAGGCATGATAAGCAAATTGATGTCCCTTTCATCCCTTTAGCTAAGGAGACAAAGGGGACACAAAAATGTGCCCATCCCCGTGCCTTCATGATTTTTGGATGAAATCACAACACTTAGCCATTTTTATGCATGTTTATTCCCCCACACCTCCATACTCTGTTGACGTGCTGCCAAAACTATTCTCTCAGAAATTCTAAACCACCATTGTTGCACTCAACTAGACTCTACCAATTAATTCACATGATACAAAATATACATATACCTCAGAAGGAAAAATCTGATCGAATAAATTAAGAACGGAAGAGCAAAAATGAAGAAATTTCATCCTGAAAACCCTTGTAGTAAAAAACAAAGAAATGCTTGTTTCTCTCAATCTAGAGCACATAATTGAGATGCCAGGTTTTACATGTATTCACCATTTTTGGAGACGATCAAGATGCAACAAATGAGAGATCAAATATGCCATTCAAGATCATTTTTTAGTAATTAAAACTACTTTTCGTGCCCTACGAAAACAAATTCATCTAGATTTCCCATCAATCCGACAATGGTATCTAGCTAAAAACTTGCACACAGAATCCAAATAAAATACATATCACAATGGGATTGATTTCATCATGATCAAAGGCAAAAACCAGAATCAGAAAATTTCAAATCTCCATTAATGGCCACCGTGGCAGCTCCATGCCTGAAGTCACTGCCAGGTGAAAATTTCATTTTTTATTTTCAAACATTTTGGTAGGAAAAATCAAGTGAAATTCGGAGGACGAGATCGCGAAGACAGGCTGAGTCTGAAAAAATGTATTTCATCATAATTTGAGCACCAGATACCTACTTACTAAAAATAGTAAGTACTCCTACATGGATGACTGCCATTTTTGGTAAGTCACCATCTGAAGAAACTACGAAGAAGGTGGTGAACACATGGGAAGTATCACAGGTGAAAATCATTGAAAGGGTCATCTTGGCCCAAAATTGACACTAAAAATAGTAAGTTGTCCCATAAACACCTGTCATAAATAACAAGTTGCTTTATAAAGTGGTTTCCACAAGAGGAATACAATAAGAAAAAGGAGTTTAAATTGTCATAGTCAGGTTGAGGTCCAAACAACTTATTTTTACTCTTACTAAAAATAGCAAGTTTTTGGCTTTTCTATTCAAGAATAACATTGCTAAGAACCGTGATAATCAAATTCATAGGTTCTCCCAATATCTCCTTCCACAGGTGTAATCAGTTGCATAGTATTGCTCTCATTTACCATGGTTCAAAGTTATGCTCTCTAAGTATAGTAAGTTAAGAGATAAACACCCCTCACTATTTTGCCCTTATGTTCATTGGTACCTAACACCTTGTATAGACAAATGTATCATTTACCAAGGACATATGTCCTATCTCAGCAATATGACATCTGTTACAAAGGGTCATACAATTGTGGGAGGTTTTTTCCATCCTCAACTTCTTCGGAATGGATCTCCATGAGAAATTCCCATCGTCACCATTGGGATTACTCAACAGTTTTTCTAAACACTCAGTTCGCGGTGTCCATAGGTCATCAAAAGGCACTTTCTTGTCAGCATCCAACTTGCTTGCAAGATGAGTGAATCATTCTCCAACAAAGAATTCAACAGTCAGTGGGTATCAGTCTCATCGACATGAGGCAGAGAAAAATTCAGCATAGAGTACAAGTCTTAAGGAGTTTCTCAGGAGGTAAAGGATTTATAGATTCATATTTTCATCTCCTTGGAGCATTCCAAAGATCAAAATCAACAGAATTCATCAGAAGAAACATCCCATCTTTTCTTTCTCTCTTCTCTCCTCCCCCACTTTTTCTTTCCTCCACATTCTAATTCTTCGTTGGGGTTGCACTTTTTTCATAATGCCTTAATTAATTAAAAATGACTTTATTTTCAATGTAATAAGTCACCCTTAAGTTATAAAAGGGGATTTAATGTTTTCTTAAGAATGTGAAAAGTTTCAAGGAATATGAAGGGTCGATGGGGAATAGGTGAAGAGACTTCTAAAATTCTATAAAGTAATAAGATCCTCATTCAAACTTCTTTTGAATTTTGAAATTCTTTCTAGCTGGTTGTATTCTTGTTAATTCATGAGAGATATTTTGCTTACTTATGAGTGGAAAAGAGTTACTCATTTTCTCTCTAATTTCCTCATTTCCTCACTATGTACAACTGTAATTTTTTAAGCTAATAAAGGAAGAACATTGTGTGTTCGAAGGCATATGAATGTGCACATCTTTGTAAGTATGGTTTCCTCTAGCCAGTAGCCCCAAAATCATGTTGTTTTCTTCTTTAAAAATGCATGTGTAAGATTTTCCAACTAGTGTTTATAAGTATATGATTTTCTACTTGTAACATTAGTTTCCCCTACTTCATATTCTCACTCCCTTTCCTGCTCTCTTGACAAAGAATCTCTATCAAGAAATCACTAGCTTTTCCACAGGGTTAGTGGAGTGCCCCTGTCATATCCTCGACCGCAAGGACACCATGGATAAAAATCACCTTACGTGTGCATCCAAATACAAAAGATGCATCGTTTAAGTAGAAAGACTTCAATTCTAAGAGCATTGGTAAGAAACCCATAAATTTTTCCACCTGAAAAATTTTCTCGCCAAAATTTTTTGATGCCCACCGTGGGGTAGATTTAGCAGCATTTACACCCAAAATATGACCAAAAGGTCAAGAAAATAAATTCTAAAAATCCAAAAACCAAAAAAATTGGAATTTGAAAAGTCACACAAGCCTTATGTCTACAAATCATGGCTATTCCAGGTAACCCTCATGTTGAAAGGCCCAAGCTACTATTTCATATTCAATAAGACATCACTTCTAACTTAAGGGAAGCCATATGGCATAATCGAAAAAGATTCACTCAATACTTATTTGCCAAAAGAGTATTAGACCTTGAAGAAGAATGTGCCACTGAACTAGAAAGACAAAGGAAAGTTCAGGCTCCACAGAGAAGATCCTAGATTTCCAAGCTGGAAGATCGAAGGTACACTTGGCAACAAAACCAAGGTTTAAAAAATGATCTCATCTTTGAAAAAATTCAAAGAAGATGAGAGCTGATCACAAATCTAAGGTCTCCCCTATGACAGGAAAACATTCCTAGTGGAAGTTCTAGAGTCATCAACCCATTAGATGTTGAGTTTCCATACATCAATGAGAATATTGAAGATTTCACCAACATAGAGACCACACAAGAAACTAGAGAAAGAGAAGCAAGAGATGAAGTAGAGATAAGAGCTCAAATTGAGGAGATTGAAAGAGCCCAAGCCGAAGTAGATGCAAGAGCAATAGCTGAAGCAACAACATTAGAAAGGCTAGAAGCTAGAATCAGGAACAAAATGGCAGATCGTGGCCTTGAAGAACATAGACCAAATGTACCATGGGGTGGAAACACTAGCCCACTTGATTTTCCTCAACCACTCCATGAGCTACCAAAAGGCTCAAGAAAAAATTTCCCAAAATTAAGAGGAGACAGTTCTCAACTTCCCAAGGAGCATGTAGCAGCATTCATCACCACCTACAGTGTACTAGGCATAAAAAACCAGGGTGTTTCTATCCAAATATTTATGGAATCACTGTAAGAGAAAGATACCAAATGGTTCTACATGTTTCCCCCAAGATCTATCACCTACTGGGAAGATATAAGAAGCATATTTGAACATAGGTTCAAAACCACGGAGGACTGTTAGGATCTCTTGGTCCAATTGGTGCAAATGAATAAAGAAGCTTTTTAATAAATGAGATACTTTATTGCCAAATATCACCAGATAATAAGAAGGATTCCTAAAGATTTCGTGCCTCATGAAAATAACTTGAAAAGGTTCTTCATCAGTGCTCTACCATCAGAAGTTGGTTTCTTCCTCAGAAGAACCCAACCTAGGGATTTGAAGGAAGCACAAGACTTCACAATTGATACTGAAGATGATTTGATCTTGTCTGGAAAAGTAAAAGGTCCTAGTGGAAAACAAAAATGTCAAAGTTTGAGTTCAGTTACCATAGACCCAATGTTTAAGAAAATGGAAAATGACTTGGTTTCCATGAAGAAAAAACTGTCTCAAATATTTATGTGGAATGCTCCAAGGGAACTGAATCCTCTGAACCATTTGAGAATCACCCCACCTCCCTATAGGCTTGCTCTCGAAACACCACCGGTCAATGCTACGTGTGACCCTGATGAACTAGAAGAAGAAGAGGAAGGTGATGATGGAGGCTACCTTGAGGTCGAAGAGGTTAATGGTGAGACTCAAAATGGCCTTATTAAGTATGTTGAAGGAGAAGAAGATGAAGATGATGAAGAAGCTCTAAGATTCTTATGAGAGGTGCTAACACAGGCTCAATCAAAGAAAGTAGCTTCATCTTCAATAACTGTAGTGAAGAAGAAGAAAGAAGATCCTCCCATTAAAATTCCACAGAATAAGATCATCAGTAGAGGGTTTCCACTGCCACTATCAATGGAATCAGCTAAAGAAGAACTAGACCCACTAATAAGCAAGAAGCCATTTACCATGCCAAGTAAGTCTTCTGGTACTCCCTCCAATTCAAAAGCTACCTCTAAGAATAATTCTTCTTTGAATGATACTCCTAAAAAATCATCTAAAGTAGCAGTCACCTTCACAAAATCTGCTAGCCCTTAGTGCCTCTAAGACCGATAAAGTGGAACCTTTGTACCTGTCACTTCTCATCAAATGATTTCAACTCAATAATTGCATCATAGATTCTGGAGCCTTCGACATTGTGATCGTAGGAAATACCTTGACCCGTGTGAATGGCTCTTGCTATTCCATGGAATCTAAAGAAGGACCTTTGGTGGGAAGAATAAAGGATGCTCAAGTTTCTTTGGTTGACTTCCCAAAAAAGAAAGTGCTGCTCACCATCTTAGTAGCTAAAGATCTAGCCTCCTTAGACATGCTCACAAGCAGAAGTTTTTGTAGGGATTTAGGTGGTGAAATCAAAATGGACTGGTCCTCTGCAACCATACTTGTGACAGGGGAGATGAAGAAGCTACTTCCGGTGCATAAGATGAAATATACAGTACAAAAATCAGATTACCCTCATGGCGAACATTTTTTTCCAAGGTGGTGGGATAGGAAATTATTTCCTCACATTGTCGAGAGATGAAAATTTTCCTTTCCTCACCATGAAGAAAGAAGAGGAAATTTGTCTTATGGAAGATGAGATACAAGATTATTTTTGGCACGAAAGAAAACTCATCGGAGGAGCAACATATTCAATAGAGGAAGATCCTAACTGCATAATGGATGATATTAAAAGGAACGATAACCAGATCATACCAAGCCAAGAACACAAATGCTAATCAAACACCACGATCTATAAGATGAAAATAATTCACCAGAATAAATTTACATAAAACCTTTGCAAACAAATGAGTAGTAATATCATATATTATTATGAAACTCAATGAGAATGGGCCTTACTTATATAGGTAGGGAATAACAATCTAAGAACCAGTCAAGGTCGTAGATCAAGCCATAAATCAAGGAAAGAACTAGTCATCAAATAACTAGTTAAGTCCATAGATTTAGGAGAGAACTAGACATCAAGGATATAGTCAATACCATAGATCAAGGAAATAACTATACCTAACAACTAGATAATATCTTCTAATATCTAAATAAAATAAAAGAAATATCCACACACATAAGTGGGTGAGGATAAATACAATAAAGGTAAATAAAGTACCTAGGTGAACATGAGCTAAGGTAAATACCTACTCTAACACCCCCCTCAAGTGAAGCTAGGGGCCAAAATAGAAGTGACATGTCCACAGTATGAGTCTCGAAAACTAGGTTTGAAGAGGTACTCATGTACAAAAAAACTGGTGAAAAAGGACACCTCAAGGTACCCAAAACTAGTAACAACAAAGTAAAGAGAGTAAAAACCCGCTGTAAGGCATCCCAAGAAGCTTGGATAAAAAAAATCATACAATACTAAAGAAGTTTGGTGTGAATTGTGGTTTGAATCCATTGCTCAAACACAAAACTCAAAAACAAATGATACTCGGCTTCACTAGAATAGCTCCATAGAAGGAGACTGTCAACGGAGTGATGTCAAAAGTGCAAGAAAGAACACCGAAGATAATTTGATCAATTGCTGCAAATAGGTGTGCCACGATCCAAGAACAATAACCAAAGAAATAAGGCAAGGACACAAAATCTAGAGTGCCACAATCCAAGAAAAGCCAGGGTAACAAGGGAAGGACACAAAAATTGAAGAAGCAGGATCAACACCACACCCTCCCATACTACTGAATGGGTGGAGTGACCCCAAAGATCTGTATGAGTTTCCCAAAATCAACTACTCGAACACTGAAAAAATAACACTGGGCTTCACTAGAATATCTCCCCCACCAGAGAGACTATCACCATGCCAAAGTGTCGAAAATACAGATAAAAAATATCTTAACAAACAAGAGAGATACACTACACCAGCTAAAAAAAAGCTCAAAACAAGAAGCATTACAACGTAGAAGGTATAGAAAGTGGAGCAAGAGGCTGAACGGTGAAGGAGCCATGCTTGTAGATTCCTCTCAACAAATGCTTATGTCCCCGCCACAAGTGATCAAATATCCACCCCAAATCAACATAGATGGATGAAGAAGATGCCTGCATATGACTTGGTGCAAAATACACAATGGGTGCATGCAAAGGAACATCAGAATGTGTGTCAGGTTGATCATGTCTGACAGCTGAAATCTCAGGTTTCTCAAGCTTGAGTGAAGGTGCAGAACTCATGTGTTTCTCATGATCCTCAAAAAGATTCGAGTGAACAAAAATAAGAGCTATGTCAATGTGTGATCCCAATGAAGTATCTACTCGAAAACTAATGTTATGGCAATAATTCCATTTAACATGTGGAATAGGGGAAACAATACCTTGTGAATGTCTACCAATACCTCCACCAGTGAAACCCATAGAACGGAGCATGTGAGAACTAGATGCAGTGGTATGCTTCTCAAAAGAGCCATCTATAAGAGTAGAAGTAGGATACACAACATGTGTTACTATAATAGGCAGAGATGTGGAAGAGCATACAATAACAAGCCTCATAGGGTTAAGAGCATCAAGATTAGTAAAAGGCGCAAAGAATGGCATATCAATGTCAATGGGTACAAGAGCAACAACTACAAGTGGAATAGGAGCATGGACATGACTATCCACAATATGATGGTGATGCTATAGGTTAGCAAGTTTTTGTTGCATGGAGTGTATTAGTGTATCTTTATCATGAATGAGTGATTGTAGAAGAGAATTCCACTTTTTGAGCGATCTATTTTCTTCCACAAATTTTACAATATCCTCTTGAAGTCCACACACTTAAGAGAAAAGCATATCATTCTCAGAATCCATGATAGATACAAGAATGTAACTCCCAAAAGTTTAGGATGTCGGGCTCAGCCGAAATTGCATCCTCAATTGATTACAACACTCCTCCATATTTGGCACTTTATAATGAGTGTGTGTTACAATATGACACTTTATAATTATAGTGCAATTCTCAAAATAAATATTTCGTACTTTTGCAAAAAATGACACTCAAAACTGAGTTACCGATCAAAAGATAATTTTTTTTAATATTATGATTTGTTATTTATTTTAGTTGCCACTAAAACAAAATAAATTGCTTTCCCAAAATAGATGTTTGCGGATTTTCCCAGAATAGTAACTCACGCGCAACAGTTCGTGGACCCCTACCAAAAAAGGAAAGAATACGAATGCTTCTCCCATGCAATCCAAAAATGCTATGTGGCAGCAAAAAAAACCATGATAGACCTCGATAAACTCAAAAAATCCAGAAACTACTTTCTTGCATTCCTTTCTTGCTGGTAGGGATCTCGAGGTGAACCAGTGTGTTTCTCTGTAACAACAACAAAACCCAAAAAAATGACTTCCTCTAGCAAAGGTCAAGTTTACAGTTGATCTTAGGGTTTTGCCACCTTCCGAATCCAATGGAAGCCTTTATTTTCATACAAAACATGACCAAATCCCAAATATATGAATAAACAAATAATTTTCTTACAAAATAAAACTTACAGATGAATGTCAATAACAATCTCCTACTTTGATACCATAAAAGGAACGATAACTAGATCGTACCAAGCCAAGAACACAGATGCTAATCAAACACCATGATCTATAAGATGAAAACAATTCACCAGAATAACTTTACATAAAACCTTTGCAAACAAATGAGCAGTAATATCATATATTATTATGGAACTCAATGAAATACAATGAGAATGGGCCTTGCTTATATAGGCAAGGAATAACAATCTAAGAACTAGTCAAGGTCATAGATCAAGCCATAAATCAAGGAAAGAACTAGTCATCAAATAACTAGTTAAGTCTATAGATTTAGGAGAGAAATAGACATCAAGGATCTAGTCAATACCATAGATCAAGGAAAGTACTAGCCAATACCATAGATCAAGGAAAGAACTATAACTAACAACTAGATAATATCTCCTAATATCTAAATAAGATAAAAGAAATATCCACACACATACGTGGGTGAGGATAAATACAATAAAGGTAAATAAAGTACCTAGGTGACATGAGCTAAGGTAAATACCTACTCTAACAGATCTGATGCTTTTTGAATACTCCACTAATAATGAAGTAATGAAAAATGACGAGTTTTGGGTGTTCATGAGTAGTCTCTCTTCAGACTTTGATTTTTATATTATTGTCAGGATTGAGATATGTGAAGAAGTAGAGAAAGTCAAGGAATCAAATTATCTTCTCGATTCAATCATGAATGAACGTATGGAGGACACCAATTTCATTCTCAAAACCAAGGAACATGATGATTATCATGATTTTGATTTTGAACTCGAAGGTGTGCCATTTCCACAAAGCATGGACCGCTTCTCCTTGTCAGAAGGCTTCATAAGACATAATTGTCCATGCCTATATGAAGGAGAACCTTGGGGAACACAAATAATTGAAGAAGCAAACATAATTACTTCAAATGCATCACGGGAAGGTATGAATAAGATATTTTACCACTCCTTTGAGTCAAAATTCAGAAATTATTTTGAAAACAAAGATGAATCTATGTTAAATTTGTAAGACCCATCCATGCAAGACATCTTGAAAGTTGTAAAATAAATTGAATATCCTCAACTTAGCCTGAAACTCTTGGCTCAAGCCATGGAGATATAAGATAGGTGGGAATCAATGAGTGCTCCTTGGTTCAATACACCAATGTTTGATGTGGAGACGAAGTAGTTAGATAGGCTGGATGACTTCCAAAATGGCAAGCATGAAAGAGAAAGAATGTTTTCTTCTTCCATAATGCAAGAGTAAGTTCATGAGTGCAAAAGAAGAAAAATCATCGGAACTCCTTTGGACATCTTAAATTTTGAGAACAACACCTTCGTCTTGGTGGAAAATGGTAGGAAAAATATTGAGCCAACTCATGTGGAGGAGAATTGTCTACAACAAGAACATTAGGAATGTGTTCAAAATCAAATTGATCACATCACCTTGGAATGATCAGCTAGTACAGAGAGTGAATATGTGGATGAAAAGAGATTAGAATATTAAAACAACTTGAACAAGAATCAAACCTAAAATGATGATGAAGTGTTCAAAGGAAAATTGATGTTATGGATAAACACGGAAGGCAGCCGCCACTCTAAAAAGGAGATAAAATAACGTAAGGAAAGGGAAATTTTTGGTGAAGACCTAAGAACCTACAAGCTCATGTAGACTCACTCCTACAAAGTACATGAACAATCATGAAAAAACATAAATTTCATAGGCTTTTAAGGAAGGGAGGTTACTTCCTTGACACTGTGAATTGTCTTCATACACTTTAAGATTACTAACACACATGTAGCTCACCATATATGCTTACTTTGCACTTTTTTAACATAGTTAGGCCACTATACTTAGGTTTGCACTACTGAATTAGTCCATTAGAGGACTTGTCATACTAGGTTATGTATAGATTTGTGGAACAAATTGAAGAGATCAAAACCATCTGAACTCTATAGCTCATCTTTTTACATAACAATGATAGATTTCACATCCTTGCACATGATCAATAGGCTCTGAATGAGACACCCATTCGACTATTTCAACTCCTTTAAGATCCTGGAATCACCTTGGTTTATACTTAAACCTTCAATAATCCTTCATTATTGAGTATTAAGACATATTTCACCATGATGAATACTGAACCCTCCAACAGGATAACAATCAACGAT
Source organism: Taxus chinensis (assembly GCA_019776745.2). NCBI lineage: Eukaryota > Viridiplantae > Streptophyta > Pinopsida > Cupressales > Taxaceae > Taxus > Taxus chinensis. The sequence goes on along the minus strand of CM034152.1, from coordinate 42,387,497 downwards.
CATCCTTACAATTTAGATGGATCACGTGCTTCTTAGAATTTTGAATATGACAACATTATGCAAAAAATTCAAAGGGAAATTCCTTGAGCTACATAATCCCCCCCTTAACCTGAGACACATTCTCAAACCTATAGCCTTCACTTGGTTCATAATAAATTTGGAGACCTTCAAGCTCATTCAAAAATATTCTTCGCATTGTAAAAATACTTCCTGTCACTTGATGTAATCTTCATGACTTGACATGACTGAGAACATTACTTATTTTGTCAAGAAGCTAACATAAGGACCATTTACTTCAACCATTGACAATAATATTTGAATGATATCACTTGGCAAGAAATCATAATTACAAACCTATTGATTGACCTCTAGATGGCAGTTAATAGATTTTCATATACTTATTGACATTATACTCTTCTGACTGAGACTCATAACCATGAAAGATGCACCTAAGAGAACTACACTCACAAAATCAGACATCTACTACATGCAAGGACTTGAAACTCATGAATGGATCATTTTCCATACCTTATTACCCTTGAATTATTCCATAGACCAAGTTTCTTCAATTTTTCTTGCACATGAGCTTTAAAGCCATTCAAACATATGTTATCTTCTTCAACAAGTGCAAACATACTCCCTTGAGCTGACTTGGACTTGTTGACCTTGTTATCCAACTTGATAACATTGGAATCTTACTTGATAGGATTCAAACACTATATAGTAGGCTAAGAATCAATATTCTTGACCATCTGCACTTGAAAAACCTCCTTCTTGGGCTTTGAATTAGATACAACAGTCTTAGGCTCATATATGGGATTGAATTTCCTTTTTAACACCCTTCCATTTGATGCTTGAGAGATACTTGCACCTCTTTGAGTTTCGACTTAGACACAAAATTTTACAACATGTCCTTGTTTGTGACACTTATGCCATACAACACCATTATTGGTTCTCCTTGGTTTAAACACTCTTAGATTCCTTCCAAAATCCTTAGCTCTATGCCCATAGTCACACATGAAAAAAATTCACCTTTAAAGACACCTATCTCATTCCTTGGAGCCCTCTTTTTGCAATTGCTACCTCTATGACCAAACTCAAGAAAAATGAAATAATATCCATTGATTAATGAGCCATACCTCATAACATTAGGTTGTCTAACTGAGTTACACCTTCACATCTGATTTGGAACTAGGACCAACTTCATGATCATTCTTACCTTGAAACCCTAGGCCTTTTTTGTCATTTGAAAATCTTTGAACTTTTAAACACTCATCAAGAGCCTTAGAGATCTTCTAAAATATCTCATAAATATTCAACTCACTATTTACATCCTTCAAATATGGTTCAAGGGATTTTAACTTGTCTTTATATCGGGAACAAGCATATTCTTTCTCTTTTAGGGCTTTTCTCAGACTTTCAACCTGAGATTGACTTGACTATGATTTATCTCCATATCCTTGACCTGAATTTAATAATCCTAAATACATGACTAATATATTTCATTCATTCTTCTAAATATATCCTCAATATCTGAATACTTACCCATTGTTTGTGCTTTAAAGGATCTCCTTCAAGCCGCTAAACTTGCTTCACAAGGACCCACTATGATACCAATTGTTGGAATCACAAGGGAATGAGAGAGGGGGGGGGAGTAAATCAGTCCTTCAATTAAATTTATTTCATTTACCAAACCATACATTCATTAATTATATTTTTCATACAACATTCATAACCATTTGTGTTTATTAAGATATGCAACATCAACCATAAGAGAAAGAAATAAAGTACTCAACACAAGAACACCATATGTAAGTGGGAAATCCTCATGGGGAAGAAAAAAAAAATGCTTATATTACACAAAAAAAAGTGATTTAGTGAAGCACCAACTTCTCAAGGAACACCAACCCCTATTTTAGTAGAGCACCAACCCTACAAGGAGCACTAATACCACAAGGAGCACCAACCCCTAATTTAGTGAAGCACTAACTTCAAAAGGAGGCTACAAGCCCCTAGGATGAAAAAGAAAGGACTCAGCCACCTGAAGATGTTTTATACCTGATAATTATTTTTCCAAAACTGATGGAGATCACTAATTCAACTCACAAACCCTAGGTCAACAATAGGTCTTTAATCTTGGTCTTTCATATTTTTTCTCACCTTGTCTTGCCTCTAAACACTTGTTATCAAGATATCATACCTTCCTAAATCTAAAAAACATATTATAATACCTCAAATAATTCCTTTGTACCTACAAAAAACTCTCTTCTAGGTCACACTACTCCCCCATGCAAGACTAGCTCACCAAATGAGCTTAAACTTCACTTTTATAAGCAAATCAACTCACAAACCCAAATGAGGTCGGTACCTCATGAAAAATTTGACCCATACACCTTCATTAAATTAAAATAACATCATTACAATGGTCACATATGACCCAAGTATGTCTTCCTAGCTAAAAACCTCATTACATGTGCCAAAAATGGCTAAAAACCCCATGGGCATAAAGTCAAAAATGCCCTTACATCAAATCTATACATATTCATGACCCATAATACATTAAAAATGATTAAAATATAATTTAACATTAATATATGGTCTTAATTTAGCTCAACCAATCAAATTAATTCATTTAATGGGCCCAATGCTCTTTGTATTTCTCAAAACTGTTGTTTCTTACACCCTTCAGCACCCTGGAAACTTCATTATGCCACCAAATAAATTCTAATCAACCAAACCATGCCATGTGATTTTTTTTGGAATTTATAAAAAACTTGTATAATTTTTTTAAGAAAGCTATAATCCTTGAATCAACCACTTGCTCAAACCACAGTCACTTTTGTCTTCACCAAATCAACCTACCAAAACAACCGTTTTCAAATATTAGCTCAAAAAAATATTTATGAAAACATTAAAGACATAAAAATGGATTAAATTAATTCCAAATAAACCCCTCTTCACATTACAGGTGATATAAATCCTCAACCAATCCATATAATGCTTCAAACAATTATGTTGGTCCGAAACTTTCGCCATAACACATGTTATCTATGATAGACCACCAAAAATATTCTTGTCCTTAGCCCCTCCTGGAAACCATGTCAAAGTGAACTCATCTTGAGGAAATATTAATATCACTCAAAATATATCTTAATACTATTTCCAGGAAAAAATTGAATCACCTTCACAGACTCCATCTGTAGCTCAAATTACATTCATTGGGATTCAACCCTACTATTTTAGATCCAAAACTGCCCTTTGAAAAACCTACATGAACTGAAAGAGGGAGAAGAGAGAGAACAGATCCGAAGGGACAAAAGAAATGGACTCCAAAGAATCATAAACAATCAAAGATTTCATGCTACTCCTTAGGACCATCTTGGTCCTAAACACCTTCTTGCATCAATAAACATTTTTAGGTGGAGCCCACATACTGACTAAACAATTTATATCCTAAATAGATTGGAAATCCTAAAGAGTATTAAACCAAATCCAGATCATCACTTTTGAGAAAGATAAAAATTGGTCTGATAAACTCACCTATCTGAGCACAAATGCTCCTGAGTAGGATTTAACTAGGGTTGTTAAACTACATTATCTTCTTACAGGATCAGCTCAAAAATTTCATGATAAAATCCATCTAATCTATTTCTATCTAAATACTGTTCTAATTGAATACTAACAAGTATATCTCAAAGATATAGAAGATCCCCAAGAGAGAATCATACATGGAGCACAACAAGCTTATTTACAGAAGGCCATACTTTTGTCATAATATCTAACAGTCACTGTTGACTTTGACCCACTTTTTCCATGACATCATCCCATGATGCATATCTTGTATGATGTCATTCATTTAGAATGACCTGAACACATTTTAGACATTTCGAACCATGAAAATATCCTCTTCCTAGAGATAATCACCACATATCCCAGATATGTCTAAGAAGCTACTCCATCCATAATGATCTTACGTATGCTGAATTGGGGTTGCCTATGTTCTGATGCTTCCCAATGACCTCATACATCCATCTGAGCATCTTAATTCCACCTAAAACTTGCAATAATCCTTAGGCCCACTAACTCCATCTATAATCATGGATCCTTGAAAGAAATATCATGATTCCAAATATCATGTCAAGTCTACCGCTCATCTCTGGATGCTTTTCCAAGGGAGTTTGAAACAAGCTTTAAATCCGACCTAGATAAGGAACACTGATATGACCCTATATAGGTTGTTGATAAAATTTGCGACCTCATGAATACCCATGACACATCATATGAGAATGCATGATCTCATTGACACATCCATAGCTTAGGAGGACTCAAACCATGATTAAGGTATGACTCAACCATGGAGTCATGACACATTGAAATCACCAAAACTCACATTTGATGCTTGACTCCTAAACAACATCATAAGGAGACTCATACATTACCATGACATGCTTTTCCATCAATTGGGGTTTACATCAATGACAAATTCCAATCTATCTGATAATGGCCAAGAATATAGTCCCTTTGTCATTGATGGAAACCCTTGGATGACAAACACACCTAACTTGACCTCAGATCTATCGTCTTTGAGCTTCTCTCCCCTTTGTTGGAAGGTCATCTATTCTGGAAAGGCTAAAATGTACTAAAATACATGAAAATGATTGGACACAAGATAATGCTTGGAGTTCCTTGAAAATAATGCACAAAACTTCTCGATGTACTTGACCAAAAACTGATATCCCCTTGGCGACTCTACTTATTTGAGGATCTTTGACTCCTCCAAGCAACAAACACAGCCAGATCCTCTAGAGCTGATCTTTGAATACTCATTGATACTCCTCCTGACTTTGAGCAGCTTCAGGAGTCTCGGCGGTAGTTTGGAATCACTCCCCATCATTCTGTAAGGCTTAGATTATACAAGAGTACTCAAGTTTTTCTTTCATCTTCAGTCAGCCTAAATTTGGAATCTCAGCCCCTAAACACTAACTTCAGTTTCAAATGGGATAACTTTGGCATGCTCTAAAGTCTCATCAACTGCGGAAACAGCTTCATCACTCATAGTAGACCCCCCTAGACTTATGTGCAACCAATTTTAACTTGAAATTACACGGTGAAATCTAGTCATCATACCTTGTTTTTCTTGTTAAAAAGGTTGACTCGGTCAATTTTCAACAACCTTGAAGGACTTTCTCAGCCATGCAGCACCTTCTTTGAGAAGCGTGCATATACCTCACTTGTGTTTCATTACAAGATTACTTTAGCAAGATTGTTGTACCATATATAACTATAGCGATGGGGACTATGTCATCTTTTGTTAGGCTCATAAATGAGCTCCAAGCTGCCTTTATTTACTTCTTCAAGACCTAGGACCTAGCTCTATTCACCTTAGCATATGATCTCTGAGAAAAAATATCTTGACTCTCGGCTTCGACTATGAGAACTAACTAGACCTATAGTATGTGTTTTTAGGAAGGGGAACCTACATTTTCCTTTCAAAACTCATCATAGGAAAGGAAGGGAGCTACCTAGAGATCAGGGAAATAAAATTACAGTGTCCACTAAATCAGCGAGATTAATACTTGAAATGTTAGTACAACTAGAAGACTAGTACAAAGACCTACAAAAAGGGGTCACTGACCACAAGGGATACTCACTTATGAGTCACTCGAGTGACCTTGCACAATAACATTAATACCTTTGACATTCAAATCTGAGAAGGGACCTCTGAAACATGATAGCGATAAATATTTCGTATTTTAGAACTTTCCTGAGTGCATTTTATCTCCATCATCATGAGTTATCACTTGTATTGGCTTTGTAAGGATACAAACTGTTCACGGGCTTCCTCTTCAAATATTCTCTAGGTTCATCCTTCTGCACCTTTGCCTTTTCAGCATCAGTCATCAACTTGAAACACTCTCGAGTTGCATTGCCCAAAGGGGATACTATAAAGAGTATACCCCGATGTAAATTAGTACATTCATGCGGCACCTATGCTACAGTCACTTCGCATAGAACTCTATTTGACCTTACACCTTACAATTGTGTTAAGTATACTTACTGCCTCCCAATTTCCGGGATAGTTCCAATTGTCCCCATCTGGAGAAATCATAAAATCTCATCTAATTCATCTTCCGAGTGACTTGTTCAAAAACACCTTCGATGGGATGATGGTAACACTAGCCGTATTGGATGACCTCCAAGTGTCATAAACATCAACCTGATTGCAGGCATACTTCTGAGCTACATCTCATGTTGAAGAGGTCAATGGTGAAGAAAGAACTTATCCACAATTGGAGGAGACAGTGGATTCTCAAACATAACCAGCATCACTTTTTTGTCATGAAGAATAACTTGGGTCGAAGGTAGGCCTGACTAGAATAATCATATTCCAAAAAAATTCATAAGTTAGAGATTCATACTACTTATATCATAATCTTGCATAAACCTGGATCAATAATGAATGCACAGTTCCCAAAATACAGTATTCAAACACTACCTTTAAACCTTGCTCGTGATTTTGAGAAAAAAGTGACACACTGTTGGTCCGAAAATCTGTCACTTGGGCAGATCTAGTGGAATAAACTTAGGCCAAGCATACCTTGGTAGCAGGGTTAGCCTCCTCAAAAAGTTGAGTCAGCCCTTAAAGCGTAAACGTGGTTTATTGGGTGATTCTACAGTAGGAATCTATGCAAGTCTCACAGATTGCTACCTATGGGGGTCTTGGGATCATCCCAGCTATGAGTCATGTTTCAGACTGTGAAAAGAAAGGCAGATGACATGGGATAAGAAAAGAACGGATCCGTTAAATTTTGAAGAAAAGTTGGATGCTATTCTCAAAGCCTAGAAAGGTCAGAAGATTTATGTTTTTGGGTTGGTAGTAAACAGAGCCAAACCTATTTGCATAAATAAACAAAGCAATACTGATGAGCAAATGACAGAAAAGTAGATATGGATCCAACAGATTAAACACACACAGATCTAACCTAAGGAAGATCTAATGCATAACACAGCTATTGAGCACAAAGTCTTAATATTTGTATTACTGTTTTCTTCTGTTACAAGAAAGCTCAAAGTCTTTCTCTCCTCACTTCTATTTTCATCTAAAAAATGAAAGACACTGAATACAACAAGTATTCCAGTATTTATAGAAGAGAGGAGTAGAAAAGCAAAAAGGAGCCAACAAATATTTACAAAGATATTTACAAAATATCTAGAAGTCATGTTGACTTTTAACAACTTGATGGATGACATCATCCCATGATGCAACATGGATGATGTCATCATTTGTGCCAACACACTTTAGACATTCCAACAAGAAAGTCGGAGAATAGAGAGAAGAAGAAGAAGAGGAAGAAGAAGAAGAAGCAGCTACTCGTCATCGTCATCCTGTGGCCGAAAGGGAGTTGCCTGCTTCTGATGCTACTTAGGAGATGGTGCTGCTTATTATTTTGTCCATCCACGGACTTCTTGTAACCTTCTGAGTCCTAACCCAGAATTCTTCCATGTCAATGTGACCCAACTCTGAGTCCCTGACATCCATACTGCATTCAGCCTGTGATTCAGGCATCCTGACCTTTGATATTTATACTTCATCTCTTCCTCTGTAAGCTTAGCCTTTCCTCTTGGTTTGGTGGGTCTCTTGCTGGATGTAGACATATGTTCTTCTGAACTCAGTTGCTGATCTGCATGAAGAAGAAGTGAGACCCAATCCAAAAAGGTTGAATTAGCCATTTGATCTTCCATCGGAATGTTAGTAGAAGAAAGAGTTAGAGATTTTAAGGCTCAAGGCACGAGGCGCATGAAAAATGCAGCTAACAGGGCTAAATAGATAGGGCGCACAGAAAAGGAGGGTGTTGCAAAGGTTAAACTGGCGCCAAAGGTGCATGGCGCATGGATGTTGTAGATTGCATTTGATATAGGGCGCATGAGAAGCACATGTTACATTGGGACAGGATGCGCCCAAGGGAGTATGGCGTGGTGCACAAAAAACTCACACAACATGGTGTGATTGCAATCAGGGATGCGCCTACGCCTTTATAGCTTCATACTTAGCACGGAAACAACTTTTGTTGCATGGAAGCTGGGTGTGCCATGGGTGCATGGAAAAAGGATGCAACATGGATGGATGGTGCGCCATTGGGGTGTAGTTTCAGCACTTGTAGCACGCGGAAAAAGGCGCGCCTTGAGGGCGCATGAGATCATGATGCAGCAGGCCGAAAGGGTGCGCCATTGGCACGGATTTTGCTTTTGTAACAGGGTGGGTAGATGCGCCATGGGGGCGCAACTGTTCTTAGTGTTGCAGGACGTGCCGATGTGCCAAGGGGAAAAGACAGTGAACAAAACTTCTTTACAAAGGGGGTTTCTTTATGGTTCAAATTCCTCTTATTCCTCTGCTCCTATTTCGAAAGGTTCAGCGGTGTAAATAAAACGATCTAGATTAGGAGGGCCACAACCACTGTCTCAAGAAAACGTTCTTCTCCAGCAGATATGGAAAGAGGAAGGATAGCATGGGGGGGCAGATAGCAAACGGAGGAGGCTAGGCCAACACATTCATATATAAACAACCACCCAACAAGCAAGAACCAAACCAAGAACACACCAGGAACTGAAAGCACAAAACGCACAAGAGAGAAATAACACCTCTTACCTGGATATATAGTAAAAGTTGCAACGGGTCCGTAGGATGATGAAAATGACGGAGCAGAGGCTAACAAGTTTAGAACGATCACGTGCTCAACAAAAGTGAAAATGACATTTGGGAGCGCACTCACATATATATATAGAAAAACTGGACATAAATGCGCCAACCACTTTTTCAAAGGCGCAGGAGATTTGTTGTCGACACGGGAAGGGATGCGCCCTTTGGCGCATCAAAGCATCTGCCAACATGAGATAAAGCGTGCCCTTGGTGCACCAAATCTATTGTCAACATGGTATTATGTGCGCCCTTTGGCGCACCAAAGAGCGGCGCAACACAAGTTGTATCAACACAAGCGCATGTGCCTTGGCGCACGCAAAAGAGACTCAACATCCTTTGCTGCACCGAAAGACGTGTTAACATTGAAAACCATGCGCCAAAGGCTTTTAAGGGGGCGCATCAAAAGCTAGTGTTACAAGGATATTTCATGCGCCCAGCCAAAAAGGCTCAGAAAGACTAAGTTCGAAAACTAGATTTCCCAGGAAATATAATTCAATGCTCTAAATTATAGAACTTTCATATTTTTCACAAGACAAAAATATTTGAAAGAAAACTTGATTCTTTCCACAATCTATTTTTAGCAGGAACACCCTGCGGTACTAAGAAAAAAATATAATATTAGGGAGTTTTAGGAATAATTAGATCATGATACCCATCCCATTCTTCTCAAAATGATTTTCGGATGATCAAACCTCCTAATTAATTTTGTGAAACATTTTATAATAATCATAGAAATATATATGAAATCCAAAAGATCCCATGAAAAGAACAAACTTTAGGGTGAGCATCAGAAGATCAAATTCGAGCTGGATTTCACTTGTTCTTGACCCTATCTCACATAAATGTTCATAACTTGAAAAATTCTCATCGTAGCAACCTGAAATTTTTCCAAAAGCACCATGGAACATCACACTAACATATAAAATCCTCATAATGTCATCAACATACCTAAAAATCTCCATTCTATCTCATTTTCATATCCTCACCTTGGGGTTTCACACTATAGAAGCTAGGGTCAAATGAAAGAATGCTATAACTCATCATGTATCACTAAAAATGACCAAAACATGTCTGATACACCGTGATATACATGAAAACATGCATCAATGATATCATATGGCTCCATACCACAATCTAATACCTCCTAGCATGCATACCTGTTCCAAATGAGCACCTGTAACATGGCCAATCACCTGTACCTATACCATGAAACTGTTGTGACTACCTAAACACTCTCCAAACCTTCCATGTACCATGTAATAATGATTCTCAAGAATCCAAGAAGCTCATACCACTATTCAACATCACCTAGGCACCTGAATAGGCTTGTAAGAGAAAACATTCCTCACTGAATCTCACTGCATCACCATAAACACATCTGGACTAGTATAATCATATAACCCTAATCCATCATCAAATTTTCCATTAATGTGGTTTTGTATTAATGAAAACACCTAAAGGACCACATTCCAACATCTGAGAGATTCATAAAGAGTTAGGCATCAAACAAGATACCATTGGAAATCTGATTCAATGCTCTAAATTATAGTGCCTTCATATTTTTCACAAGACAAAAATGATTCTTTCCACAATCTATTTTTAGCAGGAACACCCTACGGTACTAAGAAAAAAAGATAATATTAGGTATTTTTAGGAATAATTAGATCATGATACCCATCCCATTCTTCTCAAAATGATTTTTGGAGTCAATTTCATATAAATAAGTTCCTAAAAAGTCCTCCCGAAGCTCTAGAAACTTCGGCTTAAAGTCTCTCTCCAAGCTAAGCTTCTGGGACTTAGCCAATTTAAAAGGTGGACACATGTCATCACCAAGTGAAGGAACATTTTTTTATCCCATCTATCCTACCCCCTTGGAACAGTTCAGATGAAAAAATACACCCATGTCTAGTTAAGCCCCTTGGTTCACTGCATGACCATGCTGAAGTCTGACGAGGTCAGTTAAGTCCCTTCTCAACTAATCCTAGCCCTTCACATTGTGCAATCTCGAAGTGCCACTTGTCACTCCCAGGTGAGGGTGCATAAAAATCCTTAGCCCCTTGTCATATGGTATGGTTGTATGAGGGCTTGAAGCTTATGATTCCTACTAGTATGTGCTTAACTCCATCCCCCTTACATTTTATTTGTGTGGTGAAGACAAGAGCATTTTATTTTGTTTTAGTGGCAACTAAAATAAATAATAGAGCATAAACTTGGAAAGCATGTATCTTTTGATTGACAACTTAGATTTGAGTGTTATTTTTTGCAAAAGTGCTTGTTTTTTTGTGCTCTTTCCATTGGAAATATTTATTTTGAGAATCACACTATAATTATAAAGTGCCATATTGTAACACACACTCATTATAAAGTGCCAAAATATGGGGGGGGGGGGGGGGGGGGGGGCTCTTGTTGCATTGCTTGGTGCTTGCATTTCTTTTGATGATTTTTTGAGAATGGAATCTACTTCTACATTAGATCATGTTGAGCCATTAACAACATATAATTACCACAGTTGGAAACCAAGAATGGAAACAATAATTAAGTGGAAAGGATTATGGGCTTTAACTTCTTCAGAACAACTAGTGTTCACTAGAGAATTTTAGAAATTTCAGTACTAGTGCTAATTTGATGAGTGTATGAGTTTGATAGGAACTAATGTAAGTGACAGTATTTTGTTTCATTTGGAAAAATGTGACTCTCCTTTCAAAATATGGGAGAAATTGGAGCATTTATTTGGTAAGGTGAATCATATGAGAGCCATGCAACTTGAAATTGAGATCACCTCTCTTGATCCTGAAGATTTTCCAACAATTATAGACTATCTTACCAAGTTCAAGAATTTGTTGACATATTTGAAGGGGAGTGAAAGAGATAAGAAAGATGAAGAGTGTGTTTACTTGATTCTATCCAAGTTGAGAAGACCATTTTTCAATATTTTCTTCTACCTTTTTCTCTAGCATGGATGCCTTAGGTGACACATTCAAAATTTCCAACTTAGAATTTTTTTTTGAAAGACTTACTACGGAAGAATACAAATTGTCTCACCTTGAGTCTTTTACCTTGCAAAAGGCATTAGTTGCATCTAATCCTAAGGGAAAGGGAAAACCAAACCACCCCTTAACCATCTCAAAATGCTCCTAAACCTAAAGAAAACAACTCTAAACCCAAGGAGTATTCTAAATCCAAGAATAAGTCTAGCCTTTCATGCTCTTATTTTGGGGGTAGTGGTCTTAAAGAACATAGGTGTTATAAGCATATGCAAGCCTTAGAGGATGCAGTCAAGAAACACAAAATTTCCATCTCCCCTCCACCTCCTTATAATTAACATGGAAAAGCACTCAATATTTTTTGGGAGATATTAGTCACCACTTGGAGAAAGTTGGGTTATAGATTCTAGTGCTTCTCATCATATGACTTCTTCCAAGGAGTCTTTTATTTCTCTAGGTTTGAGTTCTACTTCCAAAATTGAGGTTGGAGATTCTTCCTTTCTTCCTGTTAAAGGAAAAGGTGATATACAACTTGGAAATATCCAAGATGTACTATATGTTCCTAACATCACTACAAATTTTCTTTTTGTATATCAAATTTATCATTTTGGTCAAAGGAAAACAATGACTTTTACACCACATGGGGCATAATTACAAACTTTGTTAGAGCATCATTCACTTGTTTCTCAAGGTATTCTTGATCATAATTCTAGACTATATCACTTTGAGGGTTTTGATGACACTTCCTGTATAGGGACAATATTGGTTTCTCATGCAGACTCAAAGAGTAAGCTTTGGCATGAAAGGTTTGGACATCTCAATCATAGATATTTGAAGGAGTTGAGAACTCATGGTATGGTAGATGGTCTTCCTATAGTTTCTTGTCTTGAGAGAGTTTTATCTGGCTGTGAATTAGTGAAACAACACTAAGATCCATTTCCTAATAATTTTTCCAAGAGAGTTTCTTCACCACTTGAGCTTGTGCATAGTGACTTGATGGTTTTTCCTACCCCCTCTTTCAATGGAGCTAAGTATGCACTTACCTTTATTGATAATTTCTTGAGGTGTACTTGGGGTTATTTTCTCAAGTACCAAAGTGATGTTTTTTCATACTTCAAATTCTTCAAGGATTTGGCCGAGAAATAATCTTTGAGTTGCATAAAGAACCTTCACACTGATAATGGGGGGGAGTACTTCAGCAACAAGTTTATGATTTTTTGACAAATCAAGGCATTATTCACCAACATTTTTTCCCTCATACTCCACAAAATAATGGCTTACCAGAACGAAAGAATAGAATTTTAAAGGAAATGGCTAAATGTATGATACATTCTAGAGATTTACCACATATCTACTACGTAGAAGCAGTTAATTGTGCTAACTGCATTTAGAATCACACACCACACAAAGCACTTGAGAATTTGACTCTAGAGGAAGTTTGGTCCGACACTAAGCTAGACATCTCATTTTTTTGAGTCTTTGGGAGCCATGTTTGGGCCTTTGTGCCAAAGAATAAAAGGAAAGCTTTGGATAAGAAGAACAAACCCTTGATATTTGTAGGGTATTGTGAGGAAATGAGAGCTTATCAAATTTTAGATCCTAATACTCATGACGTTATTTTTCAAACACATGTTCAGTTTGATGAGTGTTTCACTTCTCATGATTCTTCATCTTCTTCTATGCCTCCTTCTTCATCTCATCTTGAGGATCCTTTCTTTGAGGAGGTTATAGATGTCGTTGAGGATCCTAATCCAATTGATGTTTTCACTATGCCTAAGTGGGCTCATACTACAATTTCTGAGGCAGCACCTTTCATACAGGATCTTCCACCCACTAGGTATCATCACGCACATTCTATGGGTTCTAAAATTTTGTGTCAAGCAGTTTCTAAGGATCCATAGTATTTTTCAAAGGCTCATAGAATACAAGAGTGGGATGATGCGATGGTAGTTGAGTATTTTTCTTTGATGAAGAATCATACTTGGGATTTGGTATCTCTTCCTAAAGGAAGAAAGATGGTTAGGTGTAATTGGGTATACCGAACCAAATACACATCTGATGGGTCCATCGACAAGTATAAGGCTCATCTTGTTGCATAGGGTTTTTCACAAGTTAAAGGTATTGATTACTCTAGGAATTTTGCACCCGTTGCCAAGATGGATTCAGTAAGCCTTACACTTGCTATTGCTGCATCATAGGGGTGGCTGGTATACCAGATGGACGTGAAGAGTGCCTTCTTACATGGATATTTACAAGAGGAAATATACATGGAGCAACTTGCTAAATTTGTTCATGATTCTTCTCTTTTTTTTAGGCTTCGAAGGTCTCTCTACGGTCTCAAACAAGCCCCTCGTGCTTGGTATGAGAAGATGGATTCTTTTCTTCTATCTATTGGTTTTGTTTGTTTCCACTCTAATCATAAAATGTATCTTTAACATGTTGGTGAGGATATTTTGATACTTGTCTTGTATGTTGATGATCTATTACTTATTGGCATCTCTTCTTCCATCATTCAGACTATTCAGAGGGCTCTTTCTACACAGTTTGACATGACAGATATTTGGTTATTGCATTATTTCCTTAGTTTGCATATTTCTCATACAGATTCATGGATTCATTTGATTTAGCAAAAGTACACTTATGATATTTTTCAGCATTTTGATATGGATTATTACAATCCAAGTCTATCTCCTTTTAAGTATGGGGTTACTCTTACTTCCACCTACACCACTCCTTTTTGTGATCCTACCTTGTATAGGAATTTGGTTGGAAGTCTATAATGTACTTGGCCCATTTTCACTTTGATATTTCCTTTGTAGTAGGTATTGTATATTTGTTTACACATTCTCCTCACAATCATTCACGGTTCACCGGAACAGGCTACTCAAAGAATTTTGCATGATATCTGCAAGGCACTCTCCCACTTTGGAGTACACTACCCTAGAGGTTATACTCAGTTGATTGGATATATATGATTCGGATTGGGAAGGTTCTATTGATGACAAGTGCCTTTCACTTCTATGGCTATCTAATTTTATCTAGGTTCTTCTCTCCGTTCCTTATACGTTTTTAAGAAGCAACATGATCTATTGCACTTTTATCTATCAGAGGCAAAGTATAAGAGCAATAGGTTACATGGCGATTCAACAGAGTTCTTTGGATTCGATACGCTTATTGGTAGAGTTTTTATATCCCATAAGATTCAATGACTATAATTTGATGTGAAAAACAACAGTGTAATTCACATTCCCCACAACCCATTTTGAGCACCAGCGGACCAAGCATATTAATGTTACACATACACTTCATTTGTCATCACACTCATAATGGATTTATTTTCTTAGAGTATATTTCGACTTAGCCGCAAGTTGTTAACATTTTTATGAATCATTTTGCATCACCTTGCTACCTTGAGTTACATGGACATGCTTGGGGTGTTAGAAGTTATCCATAGGGGGTTTTCATGAGGAACATATTTCTTCTTATTATATCTTTCTCTTTCCTCTAGAAGGATTTTTTTCCCCACTTTTGGTTCAATATTTCTTAATGGATATATTGTATATGAATACCTGATCAGGCCTAGTTCTACTGGG
This sequence comes from Taxus chinensis, assembly GCA_019776745.2. NCBI lineage: Eukaryota > Viridiplantae > Streptophyta > Pinopsida > Cupressales > Taxaceae > Taxus > Taxus chinensis. The sequence continues at coordinate 42,372,222 of CM034152.1, read as the reverse complement.
ACTCATACTGTGGACATACCACTGTCTGTTTTAGGACCATAGCTTTCACTTGAGTGGGGTGTTAAAGTAGGTTGTTTACCTTAGCTCATGTTCACCTAGGTACTTTATTTAATTTCTATTTTAGTTATCCTCACCCACTCATGTGTGTGGATTTTTTTTTTTTTTATCTTATTTAGATATTAGAATGATATTATCTAGTTTTTAGGTATAGTTCTTTCCTTGATATATGATATTGACTAGTTCTTTCCTTGATCTATGGTATTGACTAGATCTGTGATTTCTAGTTCTTTCCTAAATCTATGGTCTTGACTAGTTATTTAATGACTAGTTATTTCCATGATTTATGGCTTGATCTACGACTTTGAATGGTTCTTAGATTGACCTATTCTTTCCTTATATAAGAAAGGCACATTCTCATTGTAATAAATAGAGTTCTATGAAATATACTATATGATATTGTTGTTCATTTGTTTGCAAATCCTTTATGTTAGATTTATTCTTTTGAATTGCTTTTAAATTAAATTGATCATGTGATGTTCTGATTATCATATGATATCTTTGTGGCTTGGAAAAATTTGGTTATTGTTCATTATATGCGCTCATGTATAAGGCCATTGGTCAACCACAACACAACAAATGCCCTCTTGATATCGATTATTGAAAGAGGCAAAAAATGATTGCTATCAATGCATCCATTTTTCTTCTGCCATGGATGCAGCTTCACTCATGATCAAGACCATTAAATCCTTGGGATTTTATATTTCACATGTTACCTTATAGAAAAAGTAAATCAACCTCCTTGCAAGATAATTAAAGCATCTTTAGTAAGCTACATCATTAAAATGATGCTCAAAAAACTCCTTTCTATGCCCTAGACTTCCAAATATAGTAGGGCTCCATAACTCATGTCACCATAGAGTTCTATCATGCCACTATGATACATTCAACCGTATTATTCCTTATCGAATAAATGTTAGTTTTATTGATATATTATCATACATGTCCTAACTAAGTCTTTATGGCCACATTAATATTCCAACTAAAAATCACAATTTCTCAGAGATATACAAGAACAATGGCAATCAAAATCTCTCAAACATTGGAGCAATTCTTTGTAGATGGTATATGCAGACATTTTCTTCTACCAAGTGGTTTCATTCAAATTTATGCCACCCAAAAGAGCACTTTATTTTTATTAAGTATCTATGAAAGTGACCTACTAAAAGTATTAAGTCTAATTACACTTTGCATGTAATACCCCTGCACTTTGGAGGAAGAAAAGATCGTGGTACTTAAAAAATTGGCAAGATTCCCAAAAATGGTAAACACTGGGACATTGTATATGGTGAATGATTTTAAAAATAGAAAATGGGTAAACTGACCCCCAAAAGTGCACACATGATCATTCCTTCTACTCCAATTCTGGCAAGTCACCTTGTGTTCTACTTGCTCTGATAATATCGCATGATTTTTATTACTATTAATATGCATAATCGATCACATAGTCTCTACAAAACGTTGCTTATATCCTCTCCTTCTCCATAATCTTTCAGTCTTTTTATAATTATGTTTGGTAATTTATCATTTCATTCTCTATCTTCTATAATTTGACTCTTGAATAATTATATAAATGCGTATAATAATCCTTACATTTTCGTCTATTCTTCTTCCTTTACCACATGTGCTCAAGATTCTTTATGAATATATTATTAAAATAGGCTTGAATACTTAGATAAGTATGCATATTAAGTTGTATAAATTGTTGTGGAGAACTTCTTGCAAACCAACTTTTATTCTGTGTTGTAACATTTCCTTTTCTTCCTCTACCTTGCAATTACATTTAATTTAGTAGATTTGATTTCATTGAGGGAATGCTATCTCATGTTTCCCAATTGTTAACTAAGGTATTATGTTTTCTATTTTTCGTCTTGTTAAAATATCTAGTGATCTAGTACACTTTAGGTGTATACCTTCATAGGGTGAGCCCAACATCACTAGTCCATTGGACAACATATTTGATGTTTTTTCCCTAGCTTGATGATGTTATCTAATATTTACCCTGTGACGCTCAGTAGTCATTAGCACATACATACCGTTGATGACCAACCATGAAAGGACTTAAATATTTGGCTATACGATGTTGTCCACAAAAGAGGAAGCTCTACTAAACGGCCTCTAACTTCCATGTCAAAAATGAATTATGTAATATCATTTTGAAGAACAATTTTTTCCTTCAAAAACTCAACACCTTCTAGACCCATTTTCTTAGTTATACCATTGGTATTATTTTGATAAAAAGGAAAATTTTATGTTGACATTCAAACTTTTGTGGTTTTGAGTGATATTCATTTTTATAATACATATAGATGCTCGTTACACTTTCTTATCAACTTGTTTTTGTTTATGTGATTTAAACCCTATTGTGAGGTAATGCGGTGATAATGTTTCTTCGAAAACGAAATAAAATATGCAAAATACAGAAAATGATTGGTGCTTTGAGAAAATAAGAAAAAATTGTGGAAGGTTACATCTGATGTAAAATGGTTATTGAAGAACATGACAAATGTTGTTACATTTGGTAGATAAGGACACTTGTATAGTAGGATTTTCAACGCTGCAGAAGAGGAGCAACAAGAGCGAAATGCAGTTGATGGCATATATGAAGGTTTTACAGGGGACATGGAGCGAAGATGGGACTCATTCAGTTCCCTTCATGGGATGATAGAAGAGCTTGGGTAGAGGATATTTTAGCGGAACGACTAAATGAAAAAGGAGGTTAAATGCCAGAGGGTGTTACAATTTTTAGGGAACTCTAGATATCATTGTAGAAGGTAAGTCCTATGTATGTTCGGTACTCCTCAACATGCAACAATGGCTCTTTGTAAAGTAAGTCCTTGAGATTTGTAGACACATAATGCCCAAGCCATTATTCTAGTGGTAATTGTCTGTGATTTCCTCTGGAAATAGGCTTGTATTGGAATATGGAAAGGGTTTTTGGCATCCCAGTGAGGGGAAGTGTATCGATCGAATTTGACGACAACAAATAAAGGCAAATCAGGAGGGAAAAAAGAATTAGGATCGTGACACAACCTGATCTAGCGACAGACGCCAGTAGCAAGCCTTTTACAAGACCTGTGTCCACCCAGTAAATTTGCATTATAAGCATGAATTTACCATGACAACCATATAGAAGATACTTTTTAAAAAAGTAGAAATATAATCATCAATCAGGATCTCCCAAGTCAATACCATCTGAGATGTTTTGAGCAATGGATATGGCATAACTTTGGGATAGAAAAAAGTCCTTTCAAGATCTGTAGGTCTATAGTTGTTGACTAGGGGTTTCAAGAAAAAATCAATATGAAAATGTGTCGGAAAACTCCGACTCCACCAGGAAATTCTATTTTCCACTGCAGTGGGGGAGAGAACCAGGCTTGTGTGGGCAATTTAAGAGTCTCCCAATCTTCAAATATATGGATGCAACATCACAAATTGTTCAGAAGCAATCAGCGATAACGAAACCTGTGTTGGACTGGAACCTTGTTGCCGGAAGATAAAATTTAACAAGATGAAATTGTATGTTCTAATATTAATCCACGGGCTAGCCTCGTAGGACTCTACTGGCATATAGAGGAATGTCCACTGACAGGTGGTAGTTGGCCAAAGTTGCCGAAAATGGAATGATAGACCTGTCGCCCGGATTTCTCTTTTTTGGAATGGGGAAAAGCTTCACGAAGGCGATAGTTGAATTTTACTGAGAAACTCTTCAGGGCCTATGAAACTCATTTCATCAATAAGCATCTAGTACACATGTTCAAAACATTCTAGGAAAGATGCTATATAAGTATGAAAAGGTGTGAATGTATAGTGGAAGCATTAATGTTGAGGGATACAAATCCAAGTGGATGTTGTGCCCACCAGGGGTTAAATTTGATGGTACTATTCCTGTCAATTTTTTTTTGGGTGATGGTAATATTTTAATATTTTCCTTAAAAAAATATAAAATTGTGTTATTTATACCAACTATTTTATATTTATTTGATTGTTTTTAATATATATTTATAATTTACACATAAAAATATAAAAATGATTGTCAAATTTTAAATATGCAAGTCACATGTGACAATTATTTCAAATATTTTTAGCTATTTTATAACTAAAATCATAAAAATGTCTAAATTAACATCAAATTTAACCCATGGTGCCCACTTGTATATAATATAGAGATCTTGACCGTCAAGAGAGATTGAGACTGGTCTTCCCCCTCATCTACCCTAGATTCTAGATATAGACCTACCCATCACGGGGCCTAAATATGATGTTGTTTACCATGGCTGAATTTTTGGTTTTAAAAATTCTTTTGATGATCATTATTAGTGACATAAAATATAGCAATAAACAAATTGTTGTAGAATAATGTTAAGTGCAAGCCACTTGTTAGAAGAGAAATTTAATGGCAAAGAAGATGGATAAAAAAATGAGGGATATGATGGATTGGTTGATTGTAGTTTGTAAGGTAAGTAGTTGTATCTTGCAATCAAGGGGACATAATTGTATTATTATAGTTGTGGTTGATGTCAAATTCAAAATGGCATAACATGTCCACATGACTTGGTCCATGCCTACATTGACAAGATGAAGATGGGATAAGTCACTCATCAAGCTCTAGGGAATAATTACAAAGGAAACATTCATTAGCAGAATCATCATCATAATATATTACAATCCCAGAAAATGTATGTCCAAAATGCTAAGGATGGCATGTGTTTCCCATTCAATCCTAATTTGTGACTACCTCGTCAATGAGAGAAACAATATCTAAAATAATTTTTTGAATTGTATCATATAAGAGTAAAATACTCATGAAAAAGTGTCATATTCCATTTGTGCTTGTTATGGTGATTTCCATAATACTAATTATAGCTTCAATAAGAGACAATGATTTAAGATTATAAAGATGTGAAATGTATGAATTAATGAAACATGAAGTTGAAAGTGGGTCTAATACATCTTGTGACACAAGATGTACAACCTTCTTACTGACATTCAAATAAACAAGTGAGTTATTACAAATTACAAATGGGAGTCTTTTATCACATATGTCAAGCCTAATAAGAGATCACATTACAATAAATAACTATTTTGTTTAGACACCTCTGATAATCAACTGAGGTAGGACCATTTGAAATTTTGTTTAACGTATGGGGTAGTTTTTTATTTAAAAATTGCTTTTTATGCATACTTTGTAATACATTTGAGAATTACATGATGATAAAGAAAGTGTTGATAATTGTGTACATGTAAGATTAAGACATATAAATAAGTAAATGAAAAAAAAATCATACTCCTAATCTAAACCAAATGTATTACCTAAAGATTGAGAAAAAGAAGAAGAAATCAATACTTAAGCACAAAAAAGTGTAACATCTCCTTGTTGCATGGATTCATTCATGGATGAAGCATAGAATATATTTGATCATGTATGCTCAAGTGATTTATTCAAGATTTCAAAAATGTGCTTATAAGGAGGGGGAAAAGTAGGAAGCTTTCCCAAAATGGAATGGATTCCAAGATTGGAAGGGCTCATGCATAGGATGATTTCCAAATATAGAAAGGGTTTCCTAAAATGTGAATCTTTTCTTGGGTTATTGTACAAGGTACTTAAGAGGGTTATTTTTATAGGTTCCAGATACTAGGGGTTGGTTGATTTTAAGAGATGTAGCATAATGAAGATGTAGGATTAGTGACTAGTTAAGTGAGATAAACTAGTGATTAATTGTTTGTGGGATGTGGTCAGATTTTTGAGGACTGGGGATGATTTATTAATTAATTTCATGGTGATCATAGGATTTTTTAGTTAAGAATGATTTATGAGTGGAAATTTTAGGGTGTCTACATTTTCCCATCTTTATGTATCACCCGAAATTAATTTTAGATGATTAATTCACTTGATCTTGTTAGTGTAGGTTATTATTTATCCTTTTATTTGTTTATTAGGATAATTATTGCACTTATGTTAGCTTGGTTAGGTGTACTAGTTATGCCGAGTTATCTTACTAGTTCTATGGAGTCAAATCTACTATCAGTATCAATTAGTGAGAGTTATTCACCACTGATCTAGGTGGTAGTTTTACTTTTCTCCTCCCATATGCACATACATTTTATCATTTTTTAATGTAGATTTGAGTTGGTTTTCTGTGAACTCTTCATGATTGTGGTAAAGTTTATTCTACTGGAGTGATCATGGGATAAGAAAAATTGGCTTCTCCAACATGGTATCAGATATGTCCCAATAACCATTACCCATTATTTCCTCCGTATATTTTTTCCCATATTCATGCCCACAATCATATAAATATGTTTTTTGCATTTGGGTATATCGATTCATTTTGTATCAATTTATATTGAACATTGACATTATTATATACTGGGTTGCCTAATTCTTGTAAACGTGGCCACTCCTTATGCATTTTCTAAATGCCCTTGTTTGCAGATTATTGCTTAGATCGGAGATGGGGGTATTATTTTAATGGCTCGAGATCTTAACTCGTGAGTTATAATTTAGAATTGGTCACTCTTGGTTTGGGTACTCATTTCTCTTGCTCAAATGGAATGTGATTTACTCTATATGGCTTGCCCTATGTTTTCTTTGGCTCGACCATACTATAGTTGCTCTTATAATATTTGTTTTAGCTCTGCTTTAGATTTTTTTAGCCTCCACAACTTCTATTATCTCCATATAAATGAATCTGAGTTGATTTTTTTATATTATGATACGTTTTCTTTAGTTGGTATTCAAGCTTCAGGGTGGGTATACAACACCTCTACAACATTCTGCTGATTAGTGGGGGCACTAATCAGTCCAAAATCAAATTTATTTATTTGACTCATTAGGATCTAGTTTCTTCTAATATGGTCTAATTTGGATGGCCTTGCATTGTTGTTAACAACCCTATATTACTATTAGAGACATTTCTATTTGTAAACTTTTTCGTCTAGTTATAACTTCAACATTAACAAACCTATTTTCCTTTGCTATTTGACATCAGTAAGGCACCAATAGGCTTCCTCTATGCCTTTACATAGCCTTGACGCCTTGTACAACCACTTTATAACTCTTCCTTTGTACTGGTTCTTGTTTTGGGTGGCACCAACAGTAAACAAAAACAAAGAACAAAAAAAAAAATGGATTTCTAGGGTTTCCAAACCTAAAATAATCCTTCTTCAACTTACTCTCCTGCCCATGGATCCCACCAAGTTCAAGGTAAAAAATGAATTGCTTAAATCTAATTCAAACTTTGTATCAAAAAATAATAATAAAATTTTATGCCCTTTTTGGAGAAAAGTCAATTTGGGTGTTATCTAATTTTGCATAGATGGTAAAATTGGATAACAGGGTCCTATTATTGGCTTCAATAGACTCACTTCTGGTGGTTATCAAGATAACACAATTAAAATAATTAATGAATTGATAAATGATCTCACCTAGCCTCAAACAAGGTTATTCGATGCCAGCTCTGTGTGTAGCTCAGTGTCAACCTAGTGCTAGCTTATGGAGGATTCAATGAAGTCGGGTGAGTATGTAATTCGGTATCAATCTTGGTTGAGCAAGCTTGATGGAGTGAAAAGTTAGAATCCCAATAGAGTGAACTTGACAGAGTGAGCTTGATGGAGTGTGATAAAGTTAAGATGAAGATGAACTTGATATGAACTTGGTTTCAACTCAGGTGATAGTTTAGTTGGTAACTCAGTGTTCAACTCGATATTGACTCGGTGTCAACTCAGTTGAGTAACTCAACTCACAAAATCAAAATGTAAATCTTAACGATGGAAAGTGTAAACAAATTGAATCCGAGTATATCGATAACCCTATGCACTGAGATAGGAAAATGAAACAACAAATGAGTTGAGTATCAGAAGTGGTGTAGTAAGGTCTAATTAAAAAATCAGTCATTTGAGTGGGAAAAATGATCTGAAGCAAGCTCATACATGACTCAATGCATGGTAATAGCTCAGTTAGGTGAGTTCTTTGTTGTAAGAGTTCAAAGGGAAAATCAAGACAAGCTCATATTTTTGTCTGATGAACAATTTAGGAGGGACAAGAAGAGTTCAAACTTAGTCACAACACCACAAGGATCAAAAAGAGAAACTCATTTCCAAGACAAGGTGGTTTTAGTTAATACAAGCTCAGCCGAATTCCCATGGAATTAAAGGAATGTGTAACGAGTTCTGGTAGAGCAAGTGAACATAATCGGTGAGTGAGGTGTGTACTTGTGAGATTGAGCTATGGTGAAGCCAACATGGGACGATGAGTTGTTCACATATATGGTGAGCCTGAATGAGGCCAGTACTAGGTTGAGATGTGTGGTGGTATCGTTATGGCCATTGGACAAGTCAATGGAAGAATGGTTCAATAGATTAGTTGAATGAGGAGCTCAAAGTTAAACAAGAGTCGTAAGGATAAAAAAGTGAAGAGCTCACTGGAGGCACAGATTAGTCATGAGCTATAAACCAAGCTGAGAGTAATGCAAAGGGTCAACATCAAGTTAGAAGGTGGAATGATGGAATGACACACAAAACATTTGATGGGGGAATTTTGAAGGTTCATTGCCAAGTGGAGATATTAGGATGGCATTCCAAGCAAGAAATTTCATAGGGGAGATTTTACATTTGACAAACCATCATAAGGCTTTCACTAAGTGGAGATCCATGGATAATTCGACAAGTGAGGTTCTAATGATGGCGGACCAAGGTACATTCCCCGCATGCAAAGATTCATGCAAGTGTGGCTGAGGTGTGTCGAGTCCTCTACTAAGATGTCATCCAAGCTGAGTTAAGTGGGAGATTGGTAGAAACCTAGAAACTTTGCATAATACCTGATCTTCTAATGAGCACAAAGGACCCAATTCCTCGAACATAGCTCTGAATATGATTGGATGCGATCTTGACTTAAGCTCAAATGTGATCTCAAATTTAATTAGGAGGTGATCTCAGTGCAAGCTTAATAAAAACTAAGGTCAAAACCATAGGAAGAGATAATAGGAAAACATGGGAAAATATTGACATAATGTTTGAGCTAAGTGCATCATGTGCGTAGATGTAAGAATGAAGTGAGCTCAAACATGCATCTAGAGGTAAGTAAGTTGTGACAATGTAGATGAGCTTGGCACGATCACATATGAAAGCTTGGTATGAGCTTGTACATGAGCTTGGTAAAATATCATAGGTAATCTAAGGTAATATTTCAATGTGAGCTCAAAGACAAGCTCAGAAAGATATCAACCATGTGATCTTAGAGGTGAGATCAATATAAGCTCGACATAAGTTGGGAGGTGAGATCAACACAAGTATGGTGGTGAGATCATTGCAATCTTGAAGGTGAGCTCAACACGAGACTAGAGGATATCTCAGAGGAGATATCTATGCCAATTGGGTGTGAGCTATGATGTGTGCTCAGAGGTGAGCTCTGCATGATCTCGAAGCTAAGCATGATGTGATCTTAAATGCAAGCTCGAAGTGAATCTCAATTTTGATGGCTTGGTTTGATGTGAGGGACTCAGTGATAGAAGGATATCTTCGGTATAAATAAAGGGGCTTCGATACAGGAACTCGGCTCGGTCACGGTGGTAAGAGTTCCATTCAACGGTGAGCTCGTTGAAGAATCATGGTCACAGTGGTAAGAACTCAACTCAGTTATGGTAGAGAAAGGAGGAGCCCGTGCCCATCTTGGTGAGTTGGCTCGGTGAGCAAACCAATGAGTTGGTTCTTTTTTGACCCATTCACATGGACCCCTCCCTCTTCAATGTAAACCAGTCTTCAGGGGGTCCCACCATTATTATTTTTAATTAAATTAATATTTTTATTTTAAATGTTTTATTAATAATATTTATTATTATTATTAATTTTTTAATTTAACTATTCCTTTAATTAATTGAGAGGATTAGGTCAATAGGAAATTGATGAAACATAATGGAACCTTCTCAAGTGGTTCAACCAACTGTAATAAATGAAAAATCATGTGCCTTCAATTTAGGAAGGGAATCTATGATTTCTTCTCTCTCTCTCTCTCTCTCACACATAACTTCTTCTATAAATGTAAGTTGGAAGCTCATTCCAATGGGTTGGACAAGTTAGACTTCTAAGACAAGTGTATATTTTTTGAGAATCCTTTTCTTCTACAAGTTGTTCTTGTATGTTGAGGGAAATTTCAAGCCTCCTTTCAAGACTGTAATGGAAAATATTGCCTCTTCTGAATGTATGATGCATTGTGCATGTTGTTGAAGTAATAAAAGTGCGTGTGTTGTGACTAGTCTCGGTCCTTTCATCCTTCTATAATTATTTGTGACTTTCTCATGATTTTAGGTACATTATGAAAGTTCAAGTTTCTATTGTAGGTTCTTCGAGTTCTGTGCTTATCAAGTGGTGGAGTATTACATGTAGTTGAGTTGTTGTGCTTGTTCACCCTTCTCAAGTATATCCTTCTTTACTGGAAGACTGATATTCCATTATCTGATTGAAGTTTAACAAAGGAAACACATGCTTCTTAGTATGTGGTCTACCGTTTACCCTCTCTAAGTTACAGTAGGTGAAATTTTCTTATGGTGCACAACACCCTCTTCAAGTTAACCCTTCATGAGTATGACAACACCCTTTATTTGGTGCATCACCATCCCTAGTATAGTTTCATTTATTACAAATCTCTTTCCCTAAAACCCATTACAATGTTAGCATAGGACTAGATAACCATTTTATTACACTAGGAGTAGTACAACACTTAGTTTAGGAAGAGGAAGCCAACCTTCTCTAGAGGTTCACGTCGAGCCCAAGTCCCACAGCTTGAGATGTGATCCCATGTTTCCCAATCACACCAAACATCTTGTTCACATTCTAACCATTCAAAGGGTGCAATGATTTGGTGACAAATTTTTTTGGCATGCCTGGTGGGACCAAAGAGTTGGTACTTCTCTTCTCACTTGCACAAATAAAAGTACTTGATGACTCTATATCTCTAGATTCCAAATCTCAGTGCATTAACTTATGTGAAGAATTCAGATAGGAGCTTCTTCAAAGCAAGGAAATTATTAGCATATCGAAATTTCCTTGTCTCCTCCAAAGAGAAGGAGAAGAGGTGTTTCAACATCATCGATTGAAAATTTACCTCACAGGGGTCATTCAACCCCCCCTTATGGAAGGTTTCCTCCAACCAAGAACAATCAACCTTTTGTTTCTATGGCGAGGAACCCATTTCCCCCCCCCTTAAATGCAATAAGTCCTCTTTTGTTGTCTCAATGTGACCCTATACCTGTTGCAGCATTCAAAAGTTTACCATTCTACACAGGGGAAAATCATGTTACTCCAATGGAACATATTCTTGATGTAGCCAACATTTGTGTAGTACATAATATCATAGAGGAAAACGTTGCGGTTAGAATTTTTACTACCTCTTTCAAGGGAAAAGCACTTTAATGGTATCGAGGGTTAAGTGTTGGTACTATAACCGCTTAGGATGAGTTAAGAGAAAAGATCTGTAAATAGTTTGAAGAAAAGAGTGATCACCTGTCACTCTTGAAACAACTTACTACCATAAAGAGAGCTCCCCAAGAATACACGAGTGATTTCAACTTCTGATTCCACAGGACCTAGAATAGGATTCTAGAACTCATAAAGACTTCTTTAAATAATGAATTCTTGTACTATTTATGAGCCTTGAATATCGATGTAGCAGTTATGATCCAGTCCATGGGAGGGACTACACTACCTGATGCCTACAAAGTTTCCATAAGAGTGGAGAATTCCTTGATTTAGGCTGGAAAGATAGCTCCACAACCGCCAATGTCATTGTTTCTATATCTTACGAACAATTAGCCTACCATTGCTCCTATTCCAATAGCCTCTAAGTAACCAGCTCAGTCTACCCCTGCCTCTTCAAATGACCTATTTGAAGTCAAGTCACTGCTACAAACTTTTGGGAACAAGCTCGTTGCACTCAAGAGGAAACAATTTCAATATAATCATCCATATCAACCACAAAATCAGCAGTATTAGGCTAACCTTCCTCATTTTCAAGGGAACAATTAGCCACAAAATTAAGCTACAAATTAAGCTACAAATTTTATGCCTTTGAACTTTCGGAACCCTCTTACTACTAACCCATCTAGAGCCATAGTAAATGTCCAAAATAATCTAGTTCAAGACTACGAATGGTGTTATCCTTGTTCTCAACCCCACAATGAAAATCTTTGTCCCAATAGAGTTCTTAGCTAGGCTCTTATGGTTCAAAGCATATCTCCCCCATCAGATCCGACAAAAATTCATCTACACAGGAAATAGCATTTCAACCACAAGCACCTGAAGAAACCACTTTGTTAAATTGGCAACCAGAAGATTTTTGCAGGTTGAATATAGATTCCTCATCAGTAGGGGTAAACACTTGTTCCAAGAAGAGAGCAATAGAACCTCAACCTTCCAAATCTGATCAAGCATCCACTTCACATCCTTAGCCACAATCAATGGTTGATAAATATGCAAGAAAGAAGTCACCAAAAACACCTGGTAGCCAAGTTATAAGGAAAGAAGGTTCTTCAGGCATCACGGTACCCAACAAGCACTTTCTAAAAGAGGATTCTAACACCCAAAGGAATATCAGCAAAGTAGAAGCAATTCCCTTCAGAATTGTGGAAAAAATGAAGAAGACCAACCTGAGCGTTACTATGCAGGATGCACTCACAATTCCTTCCTGAAGAAACTTGTTGCGAGAGGCTCTAAATAGTTTTGGTACAACCAACAGATCATTGGGTCGTGGAACAACAACCACTACAAGTTTGTGTCAATCAGAAGGGAAATTTATTCCTAAGGTGAACAAACCACCACCATTCTATATTTTCCTGATCATTGGCAACCACCTGGTACATAATTGCATGATGATTCTAGTGCCAATAGCTCGGTTATGCCCAAACAAATTGCAGATGTACTAGGCATACAATATGAGCTATTGCAAGAGGATTTATTCAGTTGGATGACATAGCCGTTAAAAATATTGGAGTTATCAAAGGACTGGAACTTACCATCCATGCATGCCCAAGTTTTTCATTCACCCAAGACATATCATTCATTGATCTCCCTCCTCTCTTTGCCATCTTCCTATCATGAGATTTCACTGCCAGGATGGACAGTTATCTGTCAACTGATTGGTCACATATGATTCTTAGGACTCGATACGGAACCAATCTACCATAATCATGTAGAACCCAACATTTCTAGTCCTATAAATGGGAATTATACCATCGGTGATCCAAAAGAAGAAGATGTTGATCATGAACCGACCACTCTTGTTGAAGAAGTCTCTTATACTATGTTGGATGAAGTGAGTGGAGATCATCAGTACGATCCCTATGCTAATGTTTTGGCAAAGGAAGAAGTTGGTTTACTGTTGTTGGAAGAGACGGGATTGGGTACATACTACATTCATGAAGAAGATACGATCATACCACAACTTGTCAAAGCACTAAGAAATTTTGAAGGACTATGGCAATTGTTCTTCGATGGCTCGAGAAGTAAGAATGGATTTGGTGTTGGTGTTATGTTAATTTCTCTAGAGGGAGATAATTACTTCTCATCTTTCCAACTGCAATTCAGTTTCACTAATAATGTTTGTGAATACGAGGCCCTTGTGTAAGGAATTCAGCTAGCTCAAAATAAGGGAATTAAAGCCCTGACTATTTTTAGAGACACTGAGTTAGTTGTTCATCAAGTAATGGCACGCAATGCATCCAAAAATGATCTTTTAAGATCATACAAGAATTGAATCTGAGACTTGATTGAATATTTTGAAGCTTTTGGGATCCATGTGGTTCCTAGAAATCAACATCAAGATGTTGATAGGCTTGTTACAAATGGCTCGCAAAATGACATACCTGTTGATATCATGAAATAAGGGCAGAAATTTGTCAAAATGGTGGTTTGACTTGTAATTCTTGATAATGTAAGTAGATGGCAAGTGTTTGATAGCGACAAATAAATTGTCCTTTTCCTACAAAAAGAGGAAGAGTTTGCTGCAAAAAATCAAGATAAATTGCAAGAATCATATGGTGATCAAATCATACAATTGAAAAGTAATAAGCTACCAAAAGGTTTAGTTAGTATGGAATCCATTTTCAATTCAGATGATCAATCCAAAAGAAAAATATCTCACATGGTGGTCAAAGAAGAAGATTTTGAGGAAGTTGAGGTAGTAAATGAAAAGTTTCTGAAGATAAAAAAAGTGTGTACTTCTGAAGAGAAATAAGCATTCATCAAAAATTTTCAAGAGTATCATGGATTTTTTGCATGGAGCTATAAAGACCTGCCTGGTTTTGATCCAGGTCTGGCACAACATACCATTGAGCTGGATCCTAATGCCAAGCTAGTTTTCTAGAAGCAAAGGCCAATTAACCCCAAAATTGAGTTGCTAATGAGAAAGGAGCTAACCAAACTCATTGAGGCCTTTATAATTTTCCCTATCAAACATTCTTCTTGGGTAACCAATTTGGTCCCCTTAAAGAAGAAGAATGGAGAGATTTGGTTATGTGTGGAATTTAGTGATTTGAATCGTGCATCATTGAAAGACCATTATCCTCTTCCGTCAATGGAGAAAATCCTTCAAACGGTGGTAGGAGCTCAAATATTTTCCTTGCTCGATGGATATTCAGGCTACAATCAAATTCTGGTTCAAGAATCTGGTCAATTCAAAATGGCTTTCACTAATAAGTGGGGCACGTATGCCTACAATAAAATATCTAATGCCAGGGCTACTTTCCAAAGAGCCATGAACATGGCATTTAAGGGACTAATGAATGAAATGATCTTGGTTTAACTTGATGATATAACTGAATATTCTAAGCATGCAAAAGATCACATAACACATCTAAGAAATTTTTTTCAAAGGTGCATGGGATTTGGGGTTTCACTTAATCCCAAGAAATGTATTTTTGTAGTGCACGAGGGAAAGTTGTTAGGGCATGTTGTTTCAGAGGAAGGAATATCAAACGATCCAGCCAACATTAGTTTAATTATGTCCTTATCTCTCCCAAGTCATAGGAAGGGTCTCCAGAGTTTTTTGGGAACCATAAATTTTGTACAAAGATTCATCCCTCAATTCACGACATTGGCTAAGCCACTAATAACCATGTTGAAGAAAAATATTCCATTCTCATTGAAAAAGGAAGGAAGGGAGAGCTTTGAAGCCATCAAAATGGCCATTTCTCAAGCTCCCACGTTGGTGAACCCCAGGTTTGATAAAGAATTTATCTTTTATGATTTTGCATGTCAAGATAACATTTCAGGTATCCTCAACCAACAAAATAATGATTTGATGGAACAAAAATTGCTTTCTTCAATCAATCCCTCAAAGACTATGAGCTCAAATATTCATTCATTGAAAAACAAGTCTTTGTGGTTATTCGAGCTTTGAAAAAATTCAAGCACATGTTGTCGAACAAAAAAATTCGTCTAATGTTGTCTCATCTAGGTGTCAAGGAATTTTTACTGAACAAAGAGATGAATGAAAAGGGTGCTGGATGGATCACGAAGGTGATGGAGTATGACGTACATATCAAAGTTACTAAAATTTTTAGAGGAAAAGGTTTGTGTCAACAACTTGCTATAGACAGAATCAAAAGGAGATGAACACATGACACTCCTAAACACTGATGAAGGTGATGATCAAGTTTACTGGCTATCCAAAATGAAGACTTTCCTTTTCTCAGGAGTGTATCCTATGAACGTGGATAAAAATCAAAGACAAAATTTCCATCTTCAATCCATTCCATATGTTCTGGTAGATAATGTTATCTTTCAAAAGGCTTTGAATGGTGTTCTCCTTCGGTGCGTGGGACCAGAAAAGGTAAGTAAGATACTAAAAGAATTTCACAATGGCCTATCTAGGGGACATTATTCTACATGAACAACTTATACAAAGATCATGTGAGCCAACTAATATTGGCTAGATTTGTTCAAAGATGCCCATATTTGGGTAAAGAAGTGTAAGGAATGTGCCTTGTTCAATGACAAGAAAAATCTAGTAGCTCTCCCACTACATCCAATTCAAGTGGATCAACCCTTTGTTCAATGGTGTTTGGATTTCATCAGAATGATTAATTCCCCATCCAGTGACGGACATAAATGGGTGCTTACTACAACAGACTATTTTAATCGATGGACAAAAGCAGTAGCATTGAAGGAAAACAATGAGAAGGAAATTCTTGATTTCTTGGAGGGTATAATGACAAGGTTTGGTGTTCCATTTACAATTACTTCAGACAATGCGATGGATTTTCTTAGTTTGAAGCTACGTGAATGGGCTGTTAAAAATGGGGTCTACCTGAAGACTTTGTTCAATTACTATCCATAAGGAAATGTATTGGCTAAGTCTAACAACAAGAACCTCACAAGGATTATCAAGCACACAATGGAGAATAACAGGAGGACTTAGCATACACAGCTTAAGAATGCCTTATGGGTACATCAAATCAAACCTAAAAGGGCCATCAAAAATTCTCCTTTCATGCTTGTATATGGAAGGGAAGCAAAAATTCCGCTCTCCTTGAAATTACCTACTTTGGAGTTGGCTCATTAACTTGAAGTTATGGAGAATGATCCTATGATAGTAAGGTTTTTTGAACTCATAGAGTTGGAAGAAGTACGAAACAAGGATATGACGACTTTGGAGCAACATCAGGCTCAGGTTAAGAAATATTTTGACAAGAAAGTGTTTGACATGCATTTTTAAGAAGGAGATTTAGTTCTCAAATGGGATGAAGATCAAGCTAAAACAGGAAAGAATTCCAAGTTTGACTCTCTTTGGAGTAGTCCATACATTATTACCAGTTTCAAAGAGGCGAGTTCATTTCAGCTATCCAGGTTCAACAAAGAAGAACTGTCTATTCATGAATGGGATACATCTCAAAGCTTTCTTTTGAGAGCATTCTACCCCCTATATAATTTAGCTAGGTGTTTTCCTCCAAGTGCTTATGAACATTGTTATGTGTTTATGTTCTTTTGCTTTCCTTGTTATTGTGTTTTGTGTTGTTCTTGTACATTATATCATCCTTAGAAGTTTCTCAAGGGAAGGAAGGTTCAATTTTTCCATAAGAGTTTCATAATGTTTCTTTAGTCAAAATTGTGCAGTATGCCATAAATTCCAAATGATTATAAGATGCAATATACTTCATGTTTAGCATTCCAAGGAGATCCAAGATTGGCAATGCTAAAGGGAATTTGAGAATCCATCATAAAGAACCAAATAAATTTTGGGATTCCAATATAGACTCCATGCCCAATGGATGACTTAAGGCCATTGGAGTCATGCTTAATAGGCAATCATCCCCAAGAGGTCACCAAAAATGGTATCTAATTTTGCACAGATGGAAAAATTGGACAACAAGGTCTTATTATTGGCTTCAATAGATCCACTTCTAGTGGTTATCAAGATAACACGATTAAAATAATTAATAAATTGATAAATGATCTCACCTAGCCTCAAACATGGTTATTCAGTGCCAGCTCGGTGTGTATCTCAGTGCCAACCCAGTGCTAGCTCATGGAGGACTCGAAAAATTCGGGCAAGTATGCCATTCAGTATCAATCTCGATTGAGCAAGCCCAATGAAGTGCAGAGTCAGAAGCTCGACAAAGTGAACTCGATAGAATGAGCTCGAAAAAGTGTGGGAAAGTTAAGATGGAGATGAGATTGATACAAACTCAGTTTCAACTCGGGTGATAGCTTAGTTGGTAACTTAGTGGTCAACTCGATATCGACTCAGTGTTAAGTTATTTGAGTAACTCAACTTGCAAAATCAAAACATAAAGCTTAATGATGGAAAGTGTAAACAACTTGAATCTAAGTATATCGATAACCTGATGTACCAGGCTAGGAGAGAGAAACAAAACATGAGTTGAGTATCAGAAGTGGCATGGTAAGGTCTAATTAAAAACTTGGTCAATTGAGTAGGGAAAATGATTCGAAGTGACCTCATGCATGACTTGATGCATGGTAATAGCTTGGTTAGGCGAGTTCTCAATTGTAAGATTTCATAGGGAAAATCAAGCCAAGCTCATATTTTTTTCTGATGATGAATTTAGGAGGGATGAGAAGAGTTCAAACTCAGTCGTAACACCGAAACAATCAAAAAGAGAAAATCATTTCCAAGACAAGGTGGTTTTAGGTAATACAAACTCGGATGAATTCCCATGAAATTCAGGGAATGTATAGCGAGTTCTGACGAAGAAAGTGAATAGAATCAGTGAGTTAGGTGTGTAATCATGAGACTGAGACATGGTGAAGCCAACACGAGATGGTGAGTTGTTCACATACATGGCGAGCCTGAATGAGGTCGGTGCTAGGTTGAGCTATGAGGTGGTATCACTATGGCCATAGGATGAGTCAATGGAAGAATAGTTTAATAGCTCAGTTGAATGAGGAACTTGAAGTTACACAAGAGTCATAAGGATAAAAAGTGAAGAGCTCGTTGGAGGCACAGGTCGGTCACGAGCTCTAAATTGAGCTGAGAGTAATGCAAAGGGTCAACGTTGAGATAGGCTGTTGCATGATGGTATAACACATAAAACATTTGATGGGGGAATTTTGAAGGTTCATTGCCAAGTGGAGATAGCAGGATGGAATTGCAAGCTAGAAATTCCATAGGGGATATTTTGCATTTGGAAAACCATCGTAAGGCTTTCACTAAGTGGAGATCCATGGATAATTTGCCAAGTGGGGTTCCAATGATGGTGGGCTAAGGTACATTCCAAGCACGCATAGATTAATGTGAGTGTGGCCAAGGTTTTCTGAGTCCTGCACTAAGACGCCATCCAAGCCAAGTTAAGTGGGAGGTTGGTAGAAACCATGAAACTATGCATAAGATCCGGTCATCTAATGAGTGCAGAGGACCCGATTCCTTGAATATAGCTCTAAATATGATTGGATATGATCTCAAATTAAGTTCGGATGCGATCTCAACTTAAGTTAGGAGGTGATCTCAAAGTGAGCTCAACAAAAACTAAGGTCAAAAGCATAGGAAGAGATCATAGGAAAACATGGGAAAATATTGACACAATGTTTGAGCTGAGTGCATCATTTTCTCAGATGTAAGAATAAAGTGAGCTCAAACACACATCTAGAGGCAAGTAAGTCGTGACAACGTAGCCGAGCTTGGCATGATCACGTATGCAAGCTTGGTATGAGCTTGTACATGAGCTTGGTAAAATATCATAGGTAATCTAAGATATTATCTCAATGTGAGCTCGAAGACAAGCTCAAAAAGATATTAGCCATGTGATCTTAGAGGTGAGATCAATACAAGCTCAAAATAAGTTAAGAGATGAGATTAACACAAGTATGGTGGTGAGATCATTGCAATCTTAAAGGTGAGATTGACGTGAGACTAGAGGATATCTCAAAGGATATCTCTATGCCAACTGGGTGTGAGCTCAAATGTGTGCTCAGAGGTGAGCTCTGCATGATCTCGACGCTAAGCGTAACGTGATCTTAAATGAAAGCTCAAATTAAGCTCAGATTTAATATCGACGTTAATGACTCAGTTCGATGTGAGGGACTTGCTGATAGAAGGAGCTCGTTAGTATAAAAAAATGGGCTTTGATACAGGAACTTGGCTCGGTCACGGCAATAGGAGTTCAACTTAGCGGTGAGCTCGTTGAAGAATCATGGTCGTAGCGGTAGGAGCTCAACTCAGTCATGGTAGAGAAAGGAGGAACCCGTGCCTAAGTCAGTGAGTTGGATCGACAAGTGAACCACTGAGTTGGTTCTTTTTTGACCCATTCACATGGACCCCTCCCTCTTTAATGTAAACTAGTATTCAGGGGGTCCCACCATTATTATTTTTAATTAAATTAATATTTTTATTTTAAATATTTTATTAATAATTTTTTTTTATTAAAATATTTTATTTAAATATTCATTTAATTAATTGAGAGGATTAGGTCAACAGGAATTTGATGGTACGTAATGGAACCTTCTCAAGTGGTTTAACCAATTGTAATAAATGAACAATCACGTGCCTTCAATTTAGGAAGGGAATTTATGACTTCTCTCTCTCTCTCTCACACAACTTATTCTATAAATGTAAGTTGGAAGATCATACCAACGGGTTGGAAAAGTTAGAATTCCTAGACAAGAGCATATTTTTTGAGAATCCTTCTTTTTCTGCAAGTGGTTCTTGTATGTTGAGGAAACTTTCAAGCCTCTTTTTAATACTGTAATGGAAACTATTGCCTCTTCTGAATGTATGATGCATTGTGCATGTTGTTGAAGTAATAAAAGTGCGTGTTTTGTGACTAATCTTGGTCTTTTCACCCTTCTATACTTCTTTGTGCCTTTCTCATGCTTGCAAGTACCCTATGCAAATTCAAGTTTCTATTGCAGGTTCTCGAAGTTCTGTGCTTATCAAGTGGTGGAGTATTGCATGCGGTTGAGTTGTGGTGATTATTCACACTTCTCAAGTTCATCCTTCTTCATTGGAAGACTGATATGCCATTATCTGATTGAATAAAGGGAACACATGCTTCTTAGTCTCTGGTCTACTATTTACCCTCTTTAAGTTGCAGCAGGTGAAGTTGTCTTGTGGTGCACAACACCCACTTTAAGTTAACCCTTCCTAAGTCTAGAAACACCCTTTATTTGGTGCATCACCATCCCTAGTATAGTTTCATTTCTTGTAAATATCTTTCTCGAAAACCCATGAAAATGTTAGCATAGGACTAGATAACCATTTTATTACACTAGGATTAGTACAACACTTAGTTTAGGAAGAGGAAGCTGACCTTCTCCAGAGGTTCACCTCGAGCGCAAGTCCCATAGCTTGAGAGGTGATCCTATGTTTCCCAATAAAACTAAACGTCTTGTTCACATTATGGCCATTTGGAGGGTGCAGTGATTTGGTGACAACATTGTGGATAATTTTGTATTTAAGGAGGAATAGTCATTTAGTCCTCGTTTTTTCACTTGTCGAAGGAGAAGGGTGAGATTTGGGTTGGCAGGAGCCCAATTACCCCTCAAAAACTAAACCAATCTCTTCTAAATTATGTGTCAATTTCAAAAAGTTGTTGGAAGGCTAGGTTTAATGTCATTGAGTGCATTTTTTAAATCTTGCGTGCAATTTTATTTAAAATAGGCCTTGTTTATGGGAAATATTTTTTCTAATAACTTTTGATCAATAGCTTGGAATTGAGCACCATATTTTGTAAAAGTTTATATTTTTTAATTTCCCACATATTGGTACCATTTAATTTATAAAACACACTAATTTATAAAGTGACAACATTTTGGGGGTGTGTTGTACTCGCATATGAACACATTTTCGGCTGAGTCTGATGTTCTAATTTTTTTGGGTGTTACATTCTTGCATCTATCATGGATTCTGATAATAAGATGATTTTATCTTAAGTGTGTGAAATTTAGGATAAAATGGTCAAATTTTTGGAAGAAAATAGATCGCTTAAAAAGTAAAAATCTATACAAAGTTATCCTCATATTGTGGAATCTCACACACATGTTCCTAGTCCAATTTCAGATATTGATCCTTTACCAACTAACCTTATATTGTCAGTTTCTGAGCCTACTGTAGCTACTAATGCTCCTAAGCCTATTACGTTTGTTACTGCATGTTTTACTACACCTGTTCTTTTTGTAGTAACACATTATGTGTATCCCATTTAAGCTTCTAATGTCATTCTTGGATCCTTTGAGAATCATACCACTTTATTTGGTTCTAGCATGCTCCATTCTATGGGTTTCATTGGTAGAGGTATTGGAAGACATTCACAGGGTATTGCTTCCCCTATTCTGATTGTTAAGTGGAGTTCTCACCACTACATTGATTTTTGAGAAGGTAATTTGTTTGGATCACACATTGATAGAGATCTTATTTTTTTATGCTTAAATTTTTCTGAGGATCATGAGATTCACATGAGTTCTGCACCTTCACTTAAGCTTGAGACACCTAAGATTTCAACTGTCAGACATGATCAACCTGACACACATTCTGATGTCTCTTTGCATGAACTCGTTGCACATTTTACATCAAATAATATGTAGGCATATTATTCATCCACCTATGTTGATTTGGGGTGGATTTATGATCACTAGTGGTGGAAACATAGGAGTTCATTTAGAGGACTCTATAGGAGTGACTCCTCCACCATTCGGCCTTGTTCTCCACTTTCTATACCATCTGCATTGTAACGCTCCTTATTTTTAGCAATTTTGTTTAGCAGGTGTAGTATATATCTATTGTTTGTTGGGAAATTTTGTATTTGTATTTTCTACATTTTTTGGCATGTTGATAGTATCTCTTATGGGGGAACTATTCTAGTGAAGCCTAGTGTTAGTTTTTCAATGTTTGAGTAGTTGTTTTGACAACTCATATAGATTTGTAGCATCACTAAACCTATTTAGCAGTATGGGAGGATGTGGAGTTGATCCTTCTTCTTTAGGTATTGTGTCCTTGCCTTATTTCCTTGGTTGTTCTTGGATCATGACATTCCTATTTACTTTGTATCTTATGTCCTTGCCTTGTTTCCTTGGTTGTTCTTGGATTGTGGTGCACCTATTTGTAGTAGTTGATCAAATTATGTTTAGTGTTTTTTTCTGCACTTTTGACATCTCTCCATTGATAATATCCTTGTATGAAGCTATTCTAATACATCCCATTGTTAGTTGTTTTTGAGTTTTTTGATCGAGTAGTGGATTCAAACCACAATGCCCACCAAAATTCTTTAGAATTGTATGATTTTTTTGAGCCGAGATTCTTGGGTTGCCTTGTAGTGTTTTTTTCTCTCTACTTTGTTGTTACTAGTTTTTGGGTACCTTACAGCGCTCCATTTTTCCTAGTTATTATATGTGGGTACCTCATCATTCATTTTTTCTAGGACCTACCTTCTTCCCCGCCCACCTAAGCTATGCTTATAGGGGTGTTAGTGTAGGTTATTATTTATCCTTTTATTTATTTATTAGGACAATTATTGCACTTGTGTTAGCTCTATACATGTTTTGTTATCTCTACACTTGTTGTGTTAGCTTGTTTGGGTGAACCAATTGTGTTGAGTTAGCTTACTAGTTATATGGAGTCAACTCTACTTCCAATATTAGTTAGTGATAGTTATTCACCATTGATCTAGGTGGTAATTGAATTTTCCTTCTCATATATGTACATCACTTACATAATTCTATTATGTAGCTTTGAGTTGGTTTTATGTGCACTCTTCATGGTTGCAGTAATGTTTATTCTACTGGAGTGATCATGGGATAAGAAGCATTGGCTTCTCTTATAGATCTAATTAGGATTGAATACTATGTGTTACTGAATATATAATTATATAGTCATATAAAAATTTGTAATGGAAACTAAGTTATTTACAAACATGCCAAACTAATAGATCAATTGAAATCATAAGAGGGGTTGGAAAAACTAATTAGTTGATTTCAGATAGGTTTCATACTATGCCAACACCAGAACTGGGAAATGTAAAGGATGTTAGAAAAACCTATATAAACTACTCTTCACAAAGTGCAACTAGGGTCATAACTGTATAGAATGTTGAGATAAAATCCCATAGAAAAATTATTTCTTACTATCCGTTATAAACACAGATACTGGGGGGGTGAATATGTCTAACAAAACATTCATTTCCTTTACCATAACTTACAACATCATCCAAAACAACCATTCAACATACATATGCAATTATAATCTTATTAGATGTGTATCATCCATTCAAAAGTACACGAAACAAAGAAGAAAACACATGAACACCAAAACTAAGTGGAAAACCCTACAGGGGAAGAAAACCCATTGAAATTTTTGAATATATTACTCAATCCAAAATACTTTCATGAATATTACTCATCACAAAATATTTGTTTAGTGAAGCACCCACTTCACAAGGTGCACCCACCCATATTTAATATAACACCTGCTATATAAAGAGATTACTAACACGCCAATGTGATAAAGCACCCACTCAACCACCTGATGAAGAATATCACTAATATATTGGTTCTCCTACAACATATTTTGATCACAAGTTCAACTCCTCTCACTCAAAACCCTTCTCAAACACAACTTTCCTTCTTTTCTCAAATCTACCACCTTCTCTTGCCGATTTCACACTTGCCCTAGCTTACCATCACCTTCTCTATTTCTATAGAAAATAATCACACACTCATTTCCTTATCAACAAGGTCACAAGGACCTTCATCACATTCCTCAATAATCCTTTTACATCACACTTTTCATCCACTTTCACAACTAGTCATAATGAGCCTTCTAAATTGACTTTTATACCTATTTATTTTCCACAAGATCACATGGTTTGGCCTTCATATAGTAAAAAAACTTAAATAATAATTATATACACTTATAAAAATATAACCAAATGTCCAATTAGGTCACCAGAAATCACGAGACCCTTCTAGACCTCCATTAGGACATAACAAGTCCTGAAACCCTTTAAGAAGCCTACAAACCAAATATGAGTGTGTAAGATCAAAACCAAATTCACTAAGGCATTATAAAAACTTAGAAATATTTATTAAGAACTCAAAAATATCCAACTTCATGAAAATGGACAGAATAATCATCACAAGAAACCCAGATTGAGACCATGTTCAACTGAAGCACCTCAAAATTGACCTTTGAAAGAACAAGTCATAACTTGATCATATCCAAAAAAATTCAAGTGCCCTAAGATGATCATTTTCAATATATTGGGTCGATACCATAGAAAAGGCTCAAAATGAAGTCATAAATACAATAAGCTCCAAAACCTTTTTCTTCAGACTCCTAGCTAGAAACTGCCTAAAAACCAGTCCTCAAAATAGGTCACACTTTGAATTATAATTTCTCCTCAAAATCTGACTGAAACTCATGGAAATGTAGTAAAGCTCCCATGATTCAATAAATAGTAATTTAGTCAATAATGCCCTAATGGGAAAATTTTCACCCACAATGGGGTGAAACTTTAGAAAAAGGTTTTTTGGTAGGGCCCACATACAACCAAAACCTTTAAATCACAATTGGAGAAATATAGAGGATGCCTCAAATCTGCAATATGGGTTTTTAATCACTATTGGAATTATGGGTCACTACAAGTAATTTCCTCCTAGAAACTCCTGAAGCTAGGGTTTCAAGAGGGTTAAAAAGAGTTTAGCTTCTTCAATTGTTCATAAAAATGTGACTACTCAAACACACTCATTATTATTAGAAAAGGGTATTCATATTTCAATGTAGAAAATGGAAGAGATAATCCCCATGACAAATCACAAACTCCCCAACGAGTATCTGAAAGTCAAAATTTAACAAAAACACACCTTTGGCGACCTCCTTTTATGGATGGAAAACTCAAGGACCTTCAAAAATATTCATCAAATGGACCTGAAACTTGAAAAAAAGGTTAATAAAATATATTGTATTTCCCTTTTGCTTTATTCCCCATATGGGTCACATTTTCTCTTTAGGGAAATTAAAAATACAAGTGGACTTACCTTTAATTTATTACTTTATCACTAATAAAATAATTAAAGTGCTTATAGGACCTAAAACTTGTACTATGCACTAAAATCAATTTATTAGGATTAGTTTCCCTTATTTTCAATACCTGACTTATCCATCGAGAAAAATTCAAAATAATAGGATAAGGGTCTTCGGCCTGTTATTTTTTAGAAGGGGATATTACATTTTCCCACTCAGCGGTTTGCACTAAGTCAAGGCATTAGACTCTATGACTCTCATAACTAATTAACTGATCTGACCTTGTTGACTAGAATAGAAACACAACAACCCTTTCGGATGTCCCATACCACACTTGACATTAATGCTCATGTGGATCCTAACCCTAATTTGAAACCCCCAAACAACACGAAACAAACTACAAAAATAATGCAGATTCAATCCTAGACCTTCATATGTGCATACCATACAACCCAAGGAGGTATTTATTATTAGAATTCAACTTAAGCTCATGGTTTGCAATCACATACAAAAAACTACCTAAATTCACCTGTAAGATCCTTTCCATATACATGTGAAAATTGAGTTAATGTATGTTCTAAGTTTGACAATACTTATATACGATTTACTATTATATCATTAATATATAGCCATGTCCTTCCTAATATCAAAATGCGTAATGGAATATATAAAACATCTATAAGATCTAGATAAAAACATATCTTAATTATGTTTTTGAGTAAGATCTACTCTAATTTATACAATTAGCTTGTAACATAATACATGAGAAATTAGACATTAGGACTAGTGACAACACACAGATGACATAAATCAAACCTATAGTCTTAACTTATTCATTTTTGTTTTAAGTCCAGCTTCTTGGTTGACATTTCATCTTCTTCATCATGCTAGTATTCCTATGGAACACGTCCTTGTAAGTTTAGGATAAGATCTCTGGTTTCACCGTACATCATGCATGAAGTGTGACAATTACATAATCATTTTGATCTTCATTCTTGGATTAATTCAACTCATCCCCTATGGTTACACAGTAATGTTGGTCTCTGAATCCATCATGTAACTATTACCAGTTTAAGTTTATCTCTTATCTCAGACTAAGGTCTAACCATAAGGCCCCTAATAGGTAAAAAGTACTTTCAACAATATTTAATCTATCTAGATTGCTTTGTCCAGCTAACTCCACTTATGTCCCCTATGGTTCAATGTGTGGCTTAGTAAGTAAATTACAATCATGCAACCATTTTTAGTCTATTTCCTATGACAAATTAGATATTTTTCTATGGTTGATATGTGACCTAAATCCAATATACAATTGTTTTCCTTTTTCTATTTGATAGAGTTCATCATTTATCTCTTTAAGGTTCAACAATTAACTTTTAACAAGTAAAACCATCATGCATCTATTGTTAACCCATTAATGGTTTTGACAAGTTAATCATTATCTCTACTGGTCTATTATACAATTTTTTTTGCTATCTTAAATTATTGTTGACAATGTTTATCCTTATCTCCTAAGGATCAATCAGATGACTTAACATGTAACTATTTCCACCAATTGGTATGGTCTGAGTTAGCCATTTATATTCTATGGTTTATTGAGCAACCAATGTTGTTTCTTTTATGGATCAACAATATGATTATTCAAAAAGTAACATAGTTAAACTATTGTCATAAAGTTAAAGTCTAGATTATCTTCCCATAATGGTCCTAGGTAGTCTTTTATATACCCAAATATGATTAATATGTAACTTATATTGTCTTCTTTGTTGGTTCCAAAAATAAAAGTTTTCTTTTGGTTTCTAAGATCAACAAGAGCCTAAAACTCTTATGTCTCAGCACATATTAGAAATATACAAAGAAAGTATTGATCATGTGACTTCTCCCTTTCAACTTATGTTGTCATCCATTCGGCCCTGTTAGTACTCTATTTTACCTTATCACATATTTATCTTATATTGGCATGTTCTTATTTTGGTTAAGTTTAAAACAACATTGAAGAATATAAGAGTTGATCTTAGAACTAGTCTTCTCTAATATCTTTATCCTAAACGATTGTCCTAGCTAGATTGGTTGAACATTAAAATAGTTAATCATGAGTTGTCTCAGGTTATGTCTTTGTAAGAGCTAAAATAATTATTGCAAAGTTTATATCTCACAAAAAATAGAAGTGGAGGTCGAATCCAAGAACACACAACTATGGATAGATGACTTAGTTGGTGTACCAAGCTTCTAAGTCTACCAACATTGTAAACAAATTCTTATTGACTATATCTTTCCTGTATAATAGATCCATGGATAAAATAGAGGGAATCTAGCCTTGCCACCATTTAGTTTAAGAGAAAAGTCTACATAATCCATTATCTAGTTGCACACAACACTCAAAACACAATAAGCCTATACTGAGAGGAAAAGTGGAACCTGGAAAATAAGTAGAATCCTCTCTTGCTTTAAATTTGATTCTATCCTTTTCCTTTCACACTTTATTCACTTCTATCCTTTTCCTTGTCTAACTCCTTGCTTCATAGCTTGTTATACGTCCTCTTTGCTCGAAAATAAGACTTTTTCTCTCAATTAAATCAATTATCTAATCAGTTGATCCCTATGTACCCCATTTGGTGTTCTTAAAGTTCCTTTTATAGACTTCACTCGAGCTATTCCTTATCTCTACTACCATCTCAACTTATGTTAAGCAGTTTATAACTCTACATATATTTCAGGTTTAAGAGTTTGGCCACAAATTATGTCTCATGAATTAATAGTTGGTATCAAAATTGAAGATCATTACGTTTTCTTGGTTTGAATCGGCTTTTGATGGCTTAGTCAATTGCTAAATTTTTAGTTATGCATTTGATTTAATTTAGCCATGTGTCAAATAAGAGCTCGGGTGGTTTAGTTATGCGTCTGAGTTAATTTAGCCATTTTCTCGCACTCATCCTTCAGTTAACTAAATGCCACAATCATGGTTCACAGGGTCAAAAAGTTTTGAGAGTGGTAGGACGTCCAATGACAAGTACTTGGGGTTTCACTAATTCTTAAATAAAAAAGTAAATTGTTGCTAGGAAAAGGTGAACTCGGTGACACTTATATCGATCAATATGGTAATTCAGTTCAGTAGACAGTCAAAACAACTCATTTAACAGTCAATGCTAATTAGTTAAGAATCTTAATAGAGTTATGAGTAACTCAACATGCTTGATTAATTCAAAATTTAATAAGTAACTTGACTAAGCTTGATCTCGGTTGATAAAGCACACATTTAATTAGAATTAAGGTCATAATACAAAAACTTATATAGTCAAATCATGTCATGAGCGAGCCATTGTTTGCAAAGTGACAATGCGCCACTCAACTAACTCAAAAATATATGTTGTGCTTCTCACCACATTGAGAGCGCACAACATCATCTTGTTGTTGCAAAGTGACTAAAACAAATTCGTCGCATAAAGTGATACTTGCACACACACATATAACAAGGTTAAATCATAACAAAAGGGTTCTATAACCTCAACTTACATTTTAGCACCATTTCAAATGTACTGAACACACATGACAATTTATCTCTTATCTAAAGCCATCTTTTACATCTTTGTGTCTTTCCCCAATGATATGCTTTCTCGTAGTCGGAGATTATCTACACACAAGTAGACAAAAATACCCAATGCATTATCCATTCCAATATAATCAAATCAAAACAAATGAACAATAATCATCACATAAATAATTAGTAATCCCAACTATAATATGAATCATATTACCATCTCCTACTAATCAAATAATTTACATCAATTGGTTAAATCCCAAAACAAGTCATACATGATAACTAAATCAAATCAAAGTAGTATCTCATATGTCATGGCACAACTACCAAATCCTCTAAAAGTCTCTAAAACGATAAATGTGTAAATATGGGTTAAAATTCTTAGCCCTTGGTCATATGGTATGGTCATATGAGGGCTTAAATCTTGTGATTCCTACTAGCAGGTGCTTAGAGCAAAATAGTAAAAAGCTTGTAAGTTTTGATCGGTAACTCGATTTTGAGTGCCATTTTTTGCAAAAGTGTTTTTTTTTCATGCTCTTTCCATTGGAGTTATTTATTTTAAGACTTGCATTATAATTATAAAGTGTCAAATATGGAGGAGTGTTGTAGTCAATTGTGGATGCAATTTCGGCTGAGCTCGACATCCTAAATTTTTTGGGAGTTGCAGTTTGTGTCTATCATGGATTCTGATAATGATATGTTTTTCTCTGAAGTATGTGGACTTCAAGAGGATATTGTAAAATTTGTGGAAGAAAATAGATCACTCAAGAAGCGAAATTATCTTCTACAATCACTCATTCATGATAGGGATACAATAATACACTCCTTGTAGAACAAACTTGCTAGCCTACAACATCACCAATATGACCATATCCATGCTCCTAGTCCACTTGCAGATGTTGCTCTTGTACCCACTGACATTGATCTGTTAGTCTTTGAGCCTAAACATGTTTTTGATGCTTCTAAACCTGTGAGGTTTTTTACTGCATGTTCTTCCACATTTGTGCCTATTACAGTACCACATGTTGTGTATCCTACTTCTGCTCAATTGCATGAATTTTTTAAGAAGCATACCACTGCATTCAGTTCTCGCATGCTCCGTTCTATGGGCCTCACTAAAGGAGTCATTGGCAGACATTCACAGGGTATTGCTTCCTCTATTCCACATGTTAAATGAAATTCTCGTCATGACATTGGTTTTCGAGCAGATACTTCATTGGGATCACACATTGACAGAGCTCCTTTTTTTTGTTCGCTAGACTCTTTCTGAGGATCATGAGTAACACATGAGTTCTGCACCTTCACTCAGGATTGAGAAACTTGAGATTTCAGTTGTCAGACATGATCAACCTGACACATTCTGATGTTCTTTTGCATGCACCCATTGTGCATTTTGCACCAAGTCATATGCAGGCATCTTCTTCATCCATCCGTGTTGATTTGGGGTGGATATTTGATCACTCGTGGAGGCGACATATGCATTCATTGAGAGGACTCTACAGGTGTGGCTCCTCCACCATTCGGCCTTTTGCTCCATTTTCTATACCTTATGCATTGTGATGCTTCTTGTTTTGAGCATTTTTCTTTAGCAGGTGTAGTGTATCTCTCTTGTTTGTTGAGAGATTTTGTATCTGTATTTTTAACACTTTTGACATGTTGACAGTCTCTCTTGTGGGGGAGCTATTCTGGTGGAGCCCAATGTTAGTTTGTCAGTGTTTGAGTAGTTGTTTTGACAACTCATACAGATTTGTAGCGTCACTCCACCCATTCAGCAATATGGGAGGGTGTGGTGTTGATCCTGCTTCTTCGGGTTTCGTGTCCTTGCCTTGTTACCTTGGCTTTTCTTGGATCGTGACACTCTGGAGTTCGTGTCCTTGCCTTGTTGCTTTGGTTATTGTTTTTGGATCGTGGCACACCTATTTGCAGCACTTGATCGAATTATGTTTGGTGTTTTTTTACACTTTCGACATCACTCCGTTGACAGTCTCCTTGTATGGAGCTATTCTGGTGAAAACCAGTGTCAGTTGTTTTTGAGTTTTGTGATTGAGTAGTGGATTCAGACCACAGTGCACACCAAACTTCTTTAGCATTGTACGATTTTTTTGAGTTGAGCTTCTTGGGATGCCTTGGAGTGGGTTTTTACTCTCTTTACTTTGTTGTTACTGGTTTTGGGTACCTTGTGGTGTCCTTTTTTCCCAGTTATTGTACATGAGTACCTCATCAGGCCTAGTTGCTGGGACTCATACTATGGACATGCCACATCTATTTTGGCCCCTAGCTTCACTTGAGGGGGGGTGTTAGAGTAGGTATTTAGCTTAGCTCATGTTCACCTAGGTACTTTATTTACCTTTATTGTATTTATCCTCACCCACTTATTTGTGTGGATATTTCTTTTATCTTGTTTAGATATTAGGAGATATTATCTAGTTGTTAGGTATAGCTCTTTCCTTAATCCATGGTATTGACTAGTTATTTCCTTGATCTATGGTATTGACTAGATCCTTGATGTCTAGTTCTCTCCTAAATCTATGGTCTTGACTAGTTCTTTGATGACTAGTTATTTCCTTGATTTATGGCTTGATCTATGACCTTGACTGGTTCTTAGATTGTTATTCCTTTCCTATTTAAGCAAGGTCCATTCTCAATGTATTACATTGAGTTCCATAATAATATATGATATTGCTGCTCATTTGTTTGCAAAGGTTTTATGTAAAGATATTCTAGTGAATTGCTTTCATCTTATTGATCGTGGTGTTTGATTAGCATCTGTGTTCTTGGGTTGGTATGATCTGGTTATCGTTCCTTTCACTTCCTTCACAAAGGTCATGCAAAACCACAAGTTTAGTCTTCTAATTAGGTCTCTGTATTCTCTTATAGGTTTGTAGACCTTTTGATGTGAACTGTAGAAGTCCTAGGAAAATTAAATCCTTAAATCTTCATGAATATCTGATTGGAAGGTGTTAAGAATAAATCCTAAATTTTTAAAGACATAATTGAACTTTTAAGATCTTCAATTGGTAACTTAATACCAAACCCTAGGTAGGGTTTATCCAAGCCAATATAAGGTTATTTTGCAATAAATTAATCAAAACTTGATTTCAAATCTTGAAAATCCTTCCTGGGGTATATTATCACTTGTTTATGCTTCTTAAGTCAAAATTACTCCCTAAATACTTCAAAAAACATCATAAACTTTGAACCTAGCTCATGAAAAACCCTGCAAACTGAGTATAAGAATCATATCCTATAATGATAGTACCCGTAGTCCTTTCCACCATATTTAAGGTCAAAACAAAAATGCCTTGTACAACCAAATTGCATTATCCTCTGTAACTTATGGAAATTACCAAATCATGACTAAATAAGAACTCACAGTTTCTTCTTCATTAGAGTCACATAAAGTTGATACAGTCCTAAGATCACATCATAATACCACATTATGATAGTAAGAGGACACCACATCTTTCATCCTCCAATAGTCTCAGGTTACTTAACTCACAATATACACTAATCACCAAATATATATATGTAGATAACTCTTGATAGACCACTACTCATGA
This sequence comes from Taxus chinensis, assembly GCA_019776745.2. Lineage (NCBI taxonomy): Eukaryota > Viridiplantae > Streptophyta > Pinopsida > Cupressales > Taxaceae > Taxus > Taxus chinensis. The sequence goes on along the minus strand of CM034152.1, from coordinate 42,339,605 downwards.
AGTTAAATCAACATCAATCCTAATCCTTTCATCTCTATGTTAGATCAATCTTAAGAAAAGACTACTTATGATACAAGATGCAAGACCATGACTACTCCTTCACATCTTAATAGTCCTTCATGAAGCACCTCTACTCATGACATGAAGTCATAGAGACATAGCAAAAAAAATAATTCCCAAATACTAATTCTTCAAGAAGGTATATATAAAAACAATGAAGCTAGAAATATCAAAACATACCTTATAGATTACTTTTGCAAAGCACAACTATGCTTCTCTAAGTGGTAAATGTTTTCAAGAAGCCTAGTGAAGACATTCCTTGCTTCTTAGGGAACTTTAATAGTATGAAATCATCAAATGAGCCTAAAGACTTCACCTCTTCCTTCCTTCTTGGCTTCTTGGATGACATTTTAGGCATGATAACATCCTCATTCATTCCTAAGGACTAGAGATATGTCAAAAACTCATGATGCTCTTCATTCTCTAACTTTTTCTCAATTAGGGATAATAATCCTCCTTTTTTTTATTAGATTAGGATTGAAAAATATGATTCCATCCTTTTTAGCCTTGTCAAAAATATTTGACATCTTGTTTGAACTTGATCCTTCTTTGACAAAATTTATAGGTTCATTTTTCATGTTTTGCACCACTTCTTTTGAATCATCCTTATTAGGTTGATCTCCATGATCAGATTCCTTGAGTGTCTTGACTGTTTTATGATTTTATTTTGCTTCATCTACATGGTCTCTCTTATTGATTACTTTGAATTCCTCTACAGAATCAAACTTTTTGATTTCTTGGCTAAGATTGGTTTCTCTTTGGCATATATCTTGATAAACACCTTGTCTTGAAAATTATTACATTTTTAAGAAACATCATACTTCTTGCTTTGTTTGGAAGACTCATAATGAAAAAATATTAGTATATGACGTAGTTTATGACAGTCATAACTATTATCCACAATAACTCCCATAGTTATTTGGATAGATTACATCCCCATTATGGCTCTCAAGGTTTCAATTATAGGTTACGTGCACTTTAGCTATCTCTTTAACACATTTCCTTAGTGGAAATTCCTCACGCGCTCATGCACACTCTAATTCTCTCCTTTTTTTTTCTTCATTTAATTTTCCTTTATATCTTTGTTCCTTTCTCCCCCCACGCGCACTTCTTGTGCATTCATCATCCTCCCAGTAGTCCATGCACCATATACACACCCTAGAATTGCTTCCCAAAATCAGCTAAGTCTCTTTTCCTCTTACATGCCCTCTTCTTACTGCCACACATTACTTTTTAATAATTGTGCCTCAACCATACATTCCTTTAGTAGGTGTTTGTCCCATTCTTCCCACGCGTGTTACCTTTATGCACTGCTTCCTTATGATTTTTTACACATATCTCTCCTCTGTAGGCATGACTTTGCGCCTTCTTCTATGCCCTTATGTGCCACATTATGTTAGACCTTGAGTGTACCACATGTAAAAAATCAAAGCATGCTAGCTAGGTGTCGATTCTTGAAGATAAATAATTGAGCAACACTTGGTAGAAATGAAAAAAACATTTTACATAGTTAGCCAACCTTTCAACCAATCAACGCTCACCATGTGTCATCGTGTGTAAAAGGTGACCTATAGATTTTTGACAGCCATAACTTATATTGTATGGCTCTAACACCTGAGCACTCGGTCTCATTCGAAATCTACTGACATGGACTACAGTACAGAACATAGAAATTCAAATTTCAGAGGGATTATGTAGGTGAGAAAAAAGAAAACTTCTTTCATGCCATTAATGACTAGATTTGACTACTCCAACAACCTAATTTGATATGGATTTCACCTCCTTCCTTCTCCTACATGCCAAACAGACATGGCGAAGTGTATTTTGTAGATATGTAGGCATTCAATGCTTACTATTGGTGGTTGTGTTTCAAATTCAAGTTTTCCCTCCTTCTCTTCTTCTTCTCTCATTATTCATCTATAAATGTAAGAGCATTGCTTATTGTAAAGGGTTGTACATTTTGGATCTCCTAGTATTTGCTAAGGGTTATATATGTTTGTATTTTGATTTGCAGACCTCTAGATCTGGCTCCTGCATGTGGATATCAGCCTCATCCACCATTGTAATTGACTGTGCATCCTTGGAAGTAATAGAAGCATCATTTTGTGGCTATTCTCTTGCTTTGACCTATGTTTGTATTCTTCCTTCTTGTCCTTTATTTTTCATTATGTTATTTATCTGTCTCATTCTAAGTCCCTTGTAACTCCAATTTCTAGTTCTATTTCATGAAACCAATCGTGTGAATGCATCCTACTCTGTGCTACGCGTGCCTAGCCTCCCTCGATTCCTTCCCTTTAATTTTCACTTGAAACAAATAGTGTTCATCCCTCTTTTTTTGGTGTTATCATCTTTCTTAGTGTAGTTTTCCGTTTTCATATTATACTTCTATTCCTTAGTCACTTGGCATTGTTAGCTTAGGTTTCACTTTCAGCATTAGGAGTAGCCGTACCAGTAGAAATAGGTAGAGGAGCCAAAATTTCTAGAGGTCTTTCTCAAGTACGCAAGGTCCAAAACTTGGAGACATTCCCATTGTTGACTCAAAAAATTCAGCTCTACCATATCCAAGACATGAGTGCAAGTTTGAGGAACCAACAGCTTCTGGCATGCCAAGTGGGACCAACATTGAAAGCTTATATTTCATCATTGCTAAGTTTGGTGTGTGACCTAAAAATTTCCAACCTTTAGAGTCTCATTTCAAGACATCTGGTGACTCCCAAACACTCATATCTATTGTCTTAATAGCTAGATCACCTTCTATGAGAAGAGTGTATACTAGACATAGTGTTGCAGCTAAAGGATATGTTGAATATCTCTAGATTATCTACCAAGGAGAGTCACATGCACAGCAAAAAATTCATGTGTGCATCATCCTTTTCTCCAGTGCATCACGTGCATTCCACTCCCCCTCAAAATAGACATGTGCACCCTACCATGGTGCTCCAACCGCCTCCTCCTCTGAGAAAATTTTCCAGCTTCACTGGTGGTATCCCTCTCAATCTCAATGTGCAACATGATATGCTAGCAACTGCACTTAAGAGTATTCCATACTTCACTGGTGAGAATCAAGTCACCCCTGTTGAGCATATCTAGGATGTAGAAAACATGTGATATGTCTACTTGATCACGCATGATGATGTAGTAGTCAAGATGCTCGCAACCTCATTTAAAGGAAAATCACTCCAGTGGTACATAGGTTTGAGACCTACATGTATTTCCACCTAGGATGAGCTTGAAACAACATTATGCAACTATTTTGAAGATAAGTCAGATTACTTGTCTTTGGTGGAGTAACTAACTACAATAAAGAGGGCACCCGATGAGCAGATGAATGATTTTAATATCAGATTTCATAACACTTGGGATATAATTCCTCAAGTGGTAAGGCCTACAGCCTTACATTTTTTCCTCTACTATTTAAGGGGTTTGAATAGTAAAATCTCAGTCATGATTCAATCCATGGGTGGAAGAACCTTACCTGCCACATATAACATTACAATAAGGGAAAATAATAGTCTCATTCAAGCCAAAAATTTGGCTCCTAGAGCACCCGCACCCCTGTTCCCAAAGATGTAACCTGTGCCCCATCCTTCCATTGTTCTTGTTCTAGTTAAGAGTGCACAACCAGTTGTATCCACATCCTACCCTCCCACGTAGTATAAAGAAGATGAATAATTGAATACCCTTATTAGAAACTTGTCTAATAAGGTCATATCATTGGAGAAGCAGCAGGCGCAAGCCTACAGAAGTAGTTCTAATCAGACACATAGTTAAATCAACTAGCCTTGGTAGAACAAGTATGGAAACTAGAGATACCTATAAAACCAACAAAATGACAGATGACATGTTAATGCACATCTTCCATTGCAATTTATTCCTCCTGCACAACCTCTTCCAGTGCCCAACACAATTCAAGCACTAGTTCCATTTCATAACAACATGGCTCAAAATCATGAATGATGCTTCCCTTACAACATGCATCATAGTCAATATCACTGCGCCAATGCCATGTGCGCATAAGTCTATATGATCCAAAATGCTTCTATTTGTGAACCTTCCACCAGCACAAGTGAAGTAGAGAACTAGAAAAAACCAAAATACCCTTCAAAGGCCAATTTAATATTCTTTGGCACTGGTGAATTTTGTGCAAGTAGTCAAGATGTAGATGATACAAATAGGTTGCGCACCCAGCTTGCAGAAAACAAAATGTTTAAAAAAATAATTCTAGAATTAGGTTCACAACCTTCAGCTCCTATCACATAGGTCGATCTTCAAAAGAAGAAGGATGCACCTAAGGCATCTATCACTAAAGGCACACTAGTTGTTACATGTGAGGTTCCATGTTATGGTCCTCCTGAAGCAATGTGCACCCCTTTTTTGGTAGTTGAAGCCTCTGCGCCAGCTAAGGCTCCTATCTCTGCACCTAAATAATTAAGAAAAGGATCGTCTGATGTGCCTCAAATGAACAAGTCATAGTGGCCTCCCATTCTAATCTACAACATTGTGGGCCAGATGAAGAAGAGTAATGTAAATGTCACAATGTGTGATGCCTTGGCTATCCAAACTCAGCACGACTTGTTACATGAAGCTTTATCCCAAATTCTGCGCGCTCACCCAGTTTTTCAAAATTCACACACTTTTTTTAATACATGTCAATAAGAGGAAAAGCAAGTAATTTTTCTAATAATCAAGGATTTTATATGTCCCTTATCATAGGTAAACACCTTGTGCATAATTACATGATTGACTCAGGTGCAAGTACTTCTGTCATGCCAAATAAAATAGATGATGTCCTATGTCTGAAGTATAAATCCTTATCAAGGGGATTCCTGCAAGTTGATGGCTCATTTTTTACAACATTAGGAGTCATCAAGGATCTTGATTTAACCCTCCATGCATGTCCAAGCCTCACAATAACTTAGATGTGTCATTCATTGACCTGCCTCCTTTTTTTGCCTCATGTCTATCAAGAGAATTTACTACCAAGGTGGGTGGTTACTTAGATTCTGATTAGTCCCATATGTTACTCAAGACAAGGTATGGTACTCGATTTACCATACAAGCTGAAGCCAATATTTTCCTATCATGTTGAGTCATATGACATATCTCCTGTTCAAGCTAATTACCTAATCCAAGAGGAGCAAGTTTCAATTTCTAAAGAGCAGCATTTTCCACCCCATGTAACTAATTTATTGATAGATGAGTGGGAAGAAAGGCACCAAAATTTTTATCCATATACTAAAGATCTTGAAGCTTATGAAATTGGGCTTGGCACTTATTACATTGTTGAAGAAGAGGCTCTGTTGTTGCGTGTAATTAAACAAAAGAGAGAAGATTCTGGGTTATGGAAGTTGTACTTTGATGACTCCAAAAGCATAAATGGCGCGGGCACATGAGTTGTCTCCATTTATCCTAAGGATGAGAAGTTCTTCTTTGTGCATAGGTTGCAGTTCAAATTCTCAAAAAATGTAGCAAAATATGAGGCATTGGTGCATGGCCATTTGATTGCGGAAAATAAACAGATCAAGGTGTTGCAGATATTTGGGGACATAGAACTTTTTATCCACCAGGTCACCAAAAAATGTGTGAAAATGAATAAGCTTCTCAAATCTTATAAACACAAGTTTTGGGACCTCCTTGAAGGCTTTGATACTTTGAATCTACAAGTGGTTTCATGTAAGATAAATAAAGAAGTTGATTAGTTGGTCGTGCTTGGTTCACAATTCTCTCCTACTAAGGACTTTTTTAGTTCGAGCGCAGAACATTTGAGGATGGTGATCAGACCACCCATTCTAGACAACAACACCAGTTGGTAAGTATTCAAAAGTGGTGTGTAGATTGTCTAGTTCATTCATAATGAAGTTGAATTCTCTTCAAGCATGCAAGTTGACTTGCATGACAGCTATAGTGACCAAGTGATCCAGCTGAAGAATAATAAGTTTCCTAGAGGTGTGGTCACCTTAGAGAAGATATTTATCCCTGATGATGAGTTCATGGGTGAAGAAAGGTATATGCGTGTGGCACAAGAAGACTGTAGTCCAATCACTATTGTGCGTGGAAAGGAGCTATTACTCAGTAAATCTTGTGTGCATGATGAAAAGTAGACCTTCATCTCTCTCTTCTAAAAATATAGTGATATATTTTCATGGGAGTATGAAGAACTCAAAGGTTTTGATCTAAGTGTTTCTCAACACTCCATTGACCTTTATCCTAGTATCAATCTCATCAGACAAAAGTAGAGTCCTGTCGATCCAAGGATAGAACCCCTCATGAAGAAAGATTTATTTTAACTCATCGAGGAAAAGATCATTTTTCCCATCAAGAACTCTACTTGTGTCATGAATCTAGTTCTAGTTCACAAGAAAAATAGTGAAATCAAGATTTATGTTGATTTCAGAGATTTGAATAAGGCATCCCTGAAGGATCACTATCTTTTACCTTCAATGGAGCAGATTATACAGATTGTGGGTTGGCACGCAGAGATTTTCTATGCTAGATGGGTATTCTGGCTTCTATCAAAATCATGGTCAAGGAAGAGGATCAATTCAAATGGACATTTATGACTGAGGTGTGGAACATATGCATATAAGAGTATGCCCTTTGGTCTATCAAACACAGGTGCAACATTTCAGTGTGCCATGGATATTGCCTTCAAATGTTACATCAATGAGTTCATATTGGTTTACCTAGATGACATAAAAATATTCTAAAAGCAGATCGAAGATCATATGAAACACTTGGAGAAAGTCTTTGAGAGATGTAGAAAATTTGGGGTTTCTCTTAACCCCAAGAAGTACAATTTTACACTGGCATAGGAAAAGCTACTGGGCCATGTGGGGATGGCATCACAGTCTATCCCAAGCACGTTTCAGTCATCCTGGATCTTTCCTTGGAGGTGCACATGAAAGCCTTGCAGTCCTTTCTTGGAAAAATCATTTTTTTAGGAAATTCATTCTTAATTTTATAGGAATGGTAAGGCCCATCACTGTTATGCTCAAGAAAGATACAACCTTTAGGTGGACAATAGAAGGAAAGGAGAGCTTTAACAAGATCAAGAAAGAAATTTCTTATGTGCCAACACTCATCAACGCAAATTACTCAAAGAATTTCATCCTTTATACTTATGGCACTGATGCAAGTGTTGTTATTATCCTAACACAAGAAATGAACAAGCATTGGAACAACAAGTGGCTTTCTTTAGTGAAACACTAAAGGATTTCAAGCTGAAATACACTCACATGGAGAAGTATGTTTACACTATCATGCACATGCTCAATAAATTCAAAAGTATGGTTTCCAAAAATCACATCAAGGTGTTAGTTTCTCAGTCCACTATTAGAGACTTCATCATGGGAGCTAAAATCAACAAGAAGAGAGTGCGATGGGTGACAAAAATCATGGAATATTATGTGAATATGAAAGCCATGAACATGGTTATAGGTAGTACACTCTATAAGCATCTTGCTGAGGATGTGTAGGATGAACCTGATACTTCATTATTTCTGGATGAAGATCTCCCACGCGAAGAACTTGAACAAAATAAAAACCTTGGCACATGTAAATGGATGAAGGATATGATCACATTAATTTTTGAGGGTGTGTACCCTCCTAATTTGAAGAAAGCAAAGAGGAGACATCTAAGGCTGTAATTTATTCCATATGTGCTGATTGATGGTCTTCTCTTCAAGAAGAATCTTGATGGTGTGCTGCTGAGATGTATCAACAATGTGCAGAATGAAAAGTGTTAGCATAATTTCATGATGGATTCTCTGGGTAACACTTCTCTATCAAGACTACAAGAATAAATATCATAATGGTAGGAATATTTTGGCCTACCCTATTCACGGACACATACACATACAAGTGGGTCCTGAAATGCAAAGAATTCACTTTCCTTACAAGAAAAGAGAAATTGGCAGCGCTTCCCCTCTAATCAATCCAAGTGGATCAACCTTTTATGCAATGAGGTCTTGACTTCATAGGAACGATCAATCCTCCTTCAAGGGTTGGCCACAAGTGGGTGTTGACAGCTACAAATTACTTCACCAGATGGATAAAAGTTTTCACACTCGTGGAATCAATCGAGGCAATAATTCTTGACTTTCTCAAAGATATTGTAACAAGGTTTGGCGTTCCTCAAACAATCATTCCAAATAATGCAAAATCATTCCTTGGAACTAAAATCACTAATTGGGCTCTTAGTCTTGGTATTTATCCGAAGAATTCTTCCAACTCTTACCCTCAAGGAAATGGTCTGACAGAGTCTACAAACAAGAACTTGGTTAGGATCATGAAGTGCACAATGAACATTAGCCAAAGACAGTGGCATACAAAGGTATCACACACACTTTGGGGAGACAAAATCACAGTGAGGAAGGAAATTTGAACTTCACCTTATAATCTTGTCTATGGCAAGGAGGCTACACTTCCTTTGATACTTGAGTTGAATTAAATATCACTTGCCTAACAACTTGAATTCAAAGGTGCAGATAAGAGAGAAATCAGAATGGTAGAGTTGATTGAACTTGAAGAATCAAGAAACTCTGCCATGATCAAGCTAGACATACATCATCAATAAAAAAGAAGTTGTTTGACATAAATTCTAGGCCTCAAGATTTCAAATTCAAATACTTGGTTTTAAATTGAGATGTGGACAGAGCCAAACATGGGTGCCATTCAAAGTTTGATGCACTTTTGAGTGGCCCATATGTTATCAATTCTTACAAGGAGGATAAATCTTTTGAGTTATCTCATCTTAATGGAGGTGTGCTATCAATCCCAGTCAATAGAATCCATCTCAAATCCTTCCATTAAGCTTACTGCATCATTTTTTATATATTATAAAAGTCTCCATTCCTCCAAGTGCGTTGCACACACATTGTTTGTTTGTGTATAGTTCTTTCTTCTCGCGTGTTTCTTGTACATGCTCTTTTGTTACTTCCATGTTTCCCATCATCCTTTTAGTAGTTGTTAGGAGTTTTATAGGGTTCAAAACAGAGTTCAGATTATGTTTCAAAGTGACTTCAAGATCTCAGATCAGAGATTCATGATTACTTAGCAGACTCCATGCTTAATGGACGATTCAGACTACTGAGCTCCTTCATCTAGCAAGTAGATGGAACCAAAATTTTCCAAAATTTTATCCAAAATAACTCCCATAATTATTTGGATAACTGACATCCCCATTCTGGCTATGAAGGTTTCATATTGCAGGTTGCACACACTTCAACTATTTCTTTAACACATTTCCTTAGTAACAATTCCTCGTGCACTCATGCACAATCTACTTCTCTCATTTGCTTTCATTCATTTTATTTTTATTTTTCTCTTTGGTCCATTCTCCCACATGCACACTTCCTTCAAATTCATCTTCCTCCTAGTAGTTCATGCACCCTGTGCGTGCCCTAGAGTTACTTCCCAAAATCAGTTAAGTCCTTAGTGCTCTTATGCGCCCTCTTATTTCTGCCGCACATTACTTTGTAATAATTCCACCTTGACCATACATTCCTTTTTTAGGTTTTTTTCCCATTCCTCCCACACACATTACCTTTATGCATGCCTTCCCTCTATTTTATTTCCACATATCACTCCTCCGCGTGCCTGACTTCACGCCTTCTTTTACAACCTTCTGTGGCATGTTGTGTCAGACCTTAAGTGTGCCACATGAAAAAAATCAAATCATGCCAGTTGGGTGCTGAATCCTAAAGAAAAATCATTGAGTGACATGTGGAAGAAATGACAAAACATTTTTCATAGTAGACTGGCCTTTCAGGCAATTAGCGCGCGCCATGTGTCATCATGTGTCAAAGGCAAACTGCAGATTTTTGACATACATAAATTCTTCTATAGAGCTCTAACACATGTGCAGCCCAGTCTCATTCAGAAAGATGCTGACGTGGGATATAGTGAAAGAACATTCAAATTCAAATTTTAGTGGTATTTGGTAGGTGAGAAAAGGGAAAACTTCTTTCATGCCATCAATGAGTAGATGAGATTTCTCCAACCACATGATTTGATATGGATCTCACCTCCTTCCTTCTCCTACATGCCAAATAGACATGGGGAAGCGTATTTTGCATATATGCATAGGAAGATTTACAGACATTCAATGCTTATTTTTGGTGGTTGTGTTTCAAATTCAAGTTTTCCCCTCTCGTCTTCTTCTTCTCTCGTTATTCATCTATAAATGTAAGAGCATTGCTTATTGTAAAGGGTTGGACATTTTGGATCTCTTAGTATTTGCTAAGGACTACATATCTTTGTATTTTGAGTTGCAGACCTCTAGATCTAGTTCTTACATGTGGATATAGACCTCATCAACCATTGTAACATACTGTGCATGCTCTGGAAGTAATAAAAGCATCGTTTTGTGGCTATGATCTTGCCTTTGACGTGTTTGTATTCTTCTTTCTTTCCTTCCTTTTGCATTATGTGCTTGTTGTGTTATTTTGAATCCATTGTAGTTCCATCTTTTTTTTTTCATGAAATCAACTATGTGAATGCATTATGGTTTGTGCTACACATACTTAGCCTCCCTCTGCACCTTCTCTTTCACTTTTTCTTAGAATGGATAGTGTTCATCCATATTTTTTTAGTGCTATCACCCCCATTTAGTTTAGTTTTCCATCGTACATATCCTTCTATCCCTGGTCCCTTAGCTTGTTTAGCTTAGATTCCCATTTCACCATTAGGAGTAATAATAGTAGTAGAAATAGGTAGAGGAACATGCCTTCTCTAGAGGTCTATCTCAAGCACGCAAGGTCCCACAACTTAGAGACAGTCCCATTGTTGACTCAAACAACTTGATGCAGAGCATCACATAAGCCTAGGTGCCTAAGTGAGTAGTCAGTCTAGGTATGATGTTAAAAGAATTTCCCTCCATGTTGGAGGCTTTCAAATTCAAATATGCTTGTAACTAGATGAATTTACTTAGGCAAGGTGTATACATGCCAAATAAGGCCATGTGAGTCATATAAGATGGAGATAAAATGAAAATAGGAATAAATAAAGCCTTTTGAGATATGTAAGGTGAATTATATATTGAATCAACATGTGTCATAGGTTATTTAAGGGTTATTCTAAGTTGAGAATCTTGTGAGTTAATAAAAGTGTTAGTTCACGAGTGTCGTTGGGCTCGTACTCTAATCAATTTAATCTGTCAATCTAGAGTAGTGTCTAATGATTGTTTGCAACAAAGGGAAAAATAGAAACACAATCTCAGCATGGGTTTCTATCTTAAAACTAAGAATTTATTGAACTGGCCATGATTACAAATGAAATGCATGAAATTAAAGTACTGGAGTTGAAAGAAAAAATGGAGGTTGACTTAAAACATCAACATTAAAGATTACATTGCATTCGAAAATAAATAGTAAACTAGTGACAACAATTATTAAAGAAAAAAAATAAAAAATTAAGAATAAATAACCCTCTCGTTGGGTAGGAGTGGCCCTTGCTCCTTCCCCTCGATCGGGTCTGTATCGAGCTTCTAGACAAATAAAATTACTCTTGAATTTGATCTTTATTGAATTCAAAATATGCTGCTACAACTAGAAAAATATGGAATCCCTAACTCTAATTACATTCTCTCTTTTATACCAAAAAAAGAGTCCTAGTCTCTCCATGGGACATAGTTATTCTGAATGAATAATTCTAAATCTAACTACCCATTTAAACTAAACAATTCCCTTAATTATTGGTAATACATTAATGAAGAGAAAAATTCGTAGGTGTTTGATATTGAAGCATTTATAATAACTGAAGAGGGGATATGTGATTGGATCCTTGAAGGAGTCAATCACCCTTAGAAGATTATCCAAATCATAACTGATTGAAGAAATTGAAATGATGGTGAGTCTTCAGTCATTATTATTTCTCTCTTCTTGGGGCTTGAATTATGATTGATAAATGACAATGATTTTGGGTAGAAAATTATGTTGGTAGCTGTAATTACAGATTCTAAGTTATCTGCATGCATGCTTATGTCACTCAAACTTTGAGGGATCAGGTTTTGATAAGCTAGATGCTTGATCGATGAGGATGAGAGTCTTGCGCTAGCACATAAACCTGAGTCCTACGCTATCACACAAAACATAGTCATGCGATAGTGTATATACCAAGTCCTGAACTCCATATAATAATTCAATATATGAAATTTTTGCACATATAATTAATATTTATCCATATCATATTCAAGCCTTTTATACAAAATAATTGACAAGGTTAAACATCATAAGCACACACAATAATTTCCCATAAGCATAGTAAAATAGTAAATATAAATTTTGTATTTGTCCATCATGCATAATAATATAAAAAATAGAATAGGTTCTGGCATGCTTGAAGATAATTACACAAGGTTTATCTTGAAAAAAATGGGGCTCATCACCTTCCCCTGACTAGAGATTTAGTAGGTCCTCTAGCTACTTATTAATGAGTTGTACTATTCTAGAAAAGTTATACTCATTTGTGATTTTATACCATGTTCAATCGACTATTATATTAGAAAACCGAAAGTGATCTACCACATTCTTTCACCAGGTAGTATAACTATCTTCTTCCTGATCATTAGTTGGGTTCCATCTGGGTATTGGTACAAGAAAAAGAGGTGGCCTATAGTGCATTTCAATCCATTGCTCTTTAAGTCCCAGGATAATTTTGCATACATATTTTTCCCTTTTTAATGACCACCTAAGATTGGTGGGTGAAATTAATTTATTCCTTTTATATGGCTCCACCAACAGTTCATATCGTAGTTGTGATGCAAGAAATTCGACATTAAAAGTGGGAATAACTTGCTCTTGGAAGTTATTGACATAGCTCTGTTGAATTTCAGTGTACTTGTCTATGAGATGTAGACAATACACTTGTGATCTAAACCTAATGAAAAATATGAGTGGTGCTAGAAAATCATGCCTCATGAGGAGGCCTACTATAGAATCTGACTGTGTAAATATTTCCCTTTGATTTCTCCACTCACCTTGATGTATTAGGGTTGAAACAAATGACCTCAATTGAACTTCTCCCACACAAAAATTTACTTGTATTTCTATTTTCTCAGGGAGAAAGAATTTTTACACATAAAATTCACATAATAAATTCTTATTGACATCATTCACAGAAGTATATGCTCCTACAAATTCCAACCGAGCCCTGGCTCTATTAATTTGCCATTTGAAGAATTGTTCTTTTAAGAAAAAGGCATAAAAATTGGAGGGTGGTCTGCAGGAGAGCACCTGGTCATACAACTGAATAACATGGACAACATTTTGTTTTAGCAACTCGATCTCTTCTTTTATACTTGTATTCTCTTCCTTAACCTTTTTCAACTGGTAGCATTCTTCCATCCATTTGGTCATCCCTTTCATTATAATGATTTGAGGGTACTTTTTTTGTTTTTACAACTGAGTAATGGAAGCTTCCAATACATATACTTGCTGCTTCTTTTCATGTAGGGCATGTTGTAATTAAAGAGTTTCCTCTTCCTAGTGTGATACCATACTCTACAATTCTTGAATCCATTTTTCTTAAGAAGATAATTGTTGGGAAAAACTGATATCCTTCACATCCAATAATGTTTACAATTGGTTAACCCTTTCCTGAGTCTTTTTAAGTTCAAAATGAACTTTATATAAGGACACCACATTAGGAAACAAAGTACAAGGGTTTAGAGAACTAGGTGCTCCTTCCTCTATGGGTGATTTACATTTATCTCTAACTAATCCTTCCTCAAGAATGGATGGAAGAGTTGGCTTAGTTGGAGACTTAGGTGGAGTGCTAATCAATGTTTGAATGGTTTCAGATGCTTCATGTTCTTCCTGTGTCAATGGATTTTCCTCTAGGGATTCAGGAATAACATGGTCAGTATGATAGGTATGATGACATTTTCTAGGTCTGCTATAAGTGGATGAGGGAGAGTATGATTGTTGAAATTTAAGTCACTATCTCATGCCATTTCTCTTTTTCAAAAACTTATGCTTGTAGTTTAAATGAATGAAACCCTGAAATTTGAGATGGGTTGCCCCACAATGGAATTTTTCAGTGGCCACACAGATAGCTTCATAGAGAAATTGGGGAAAATTAACCTTATGTTGAAGTTTTTCCTTGCCATGGCGTAAATGTATGAAAATCCTCAATACTGGACCTAACACTATCTCATACTTCCCTTCACAAGTAAAATATTTAATAAAATTTTTTGCTACCCCTACCCAGGGTTTTGGTATACTCAGTATTTTTATCCCTTTTGCCTTCCCTTTACTATCAACTAACAACTGTAATTTTTCTCTTCTTCCTACTGCAAATATTTTAATTAACTCATGGTACATTGTCCACTCAGTAATAGCTAAACCATAATTTGGAAATTGTAGTCATTTTTACCCCTATCACAAAAGAAAGGAACCCCATGCACGCTGGCCTATCACCCAATGGAAGCTGGGCACTCACCTGAGGCATGCGTGGGTACTGAGTCTCTCTTTTATGTGAGTTTAGTGGGAAACATCATCTATGATTTGTGTTTAAGAATTTCAAAAAGGATTTAAGACATACAAGAACCATAGATCTCATAATGGCCTCTAGATCCTTGTAGCTATTCTAGATAGAGTACTTAACAAATTATATAACTTGTACCATAATATAAAGAAGTATACAAACATCCATACTTAACATACACATAAATGAAAAAATACCTATGAGAAATATGTATTCATCAGAACCATTGATATTCATATATATAAAAAATAACCTCACTACATTCATGGAGTCATTATAGAGTGTTGCAGAGAAGTAGACCTCAGTCATGCATTACAACTGGAATATTGTCACTATGCTACCAAAAAGAAAAATTACAATTCCCTTGCCCCATACATCCTATCCCCAATATAATTACCCACTAGTAGAGTTCTTACACTATTTCTGTAGAGCTCTGCCCACTCTCTAAGTATATCTGTTTACTCTGTAGGTGCTTGTATTTATAGCTTTTCTAGACTGCCAACTCATCCTCCAGTGCCCTCAGATCTGATGCCAAGTGTTTGAATGTGTTCCTCCATGAGAGCATGCTTCTCTAGGCCTAAGCCTTCCAGTTTATACTATGATGTGCTTCTAGAAGCTTCTACCGTAGGCATGCTCCTTCTTGGGCCAACCTGTCACCAAGTTGGCACCTTATCCATGCGTAACTGGGTTATGATTTTCACGTGTTTTACCCCAGACTTCCAATTTGACTAAGTCTCAAACGCTTGGTTCTGTCTGTGCGTGTCACATGAACCACGGGCTTCCTTAAACCCTTTTCTTAAACCCTACCTTTCACACTTTGTCCTTACATGCCTTTCCTTAACTGGGACCTTGCGCGCCTACGCACCTTTTGTACTTAGTCAATATTCTAAGGGCCCAACATCACCCCACACTACACTTGTTCTCCTTCCATGGGAACACTTCTCTTAGTGAGAGAAAGAATACAATAGGCTTACACCTAGGAAAAAGAATAAGGGGATGAAAGAATGGGAGAGTGAAACAATTACTGTAACAGACTGGGAAAGTCATTTTGCAATTCGGCCTCCAATTTATTCTAGGCATCGAATTCGTCTTACGGTATTTGAAAGAGGTTGCCGACTAGGGTACTCACCTCCCCAAAATTTATTCCATCTCCTTGCGCGCTCATAGTATCCGTGATCTTCTTGAATTCCTTGCATATATCCTCTAGTGCGTCCATTCTTTGTGTGATACGCAGATATAACTCCTTCAACCAGTTTTTGATTGAAACCCTTAAGGTTTCAATGGCCTTTGATTTCTTCTCAACCTCGGCAAGGATTTTATCTCTTTCTGCCCTATCCCCCTTATTTTTCTCCTGGAACTCCTTGAGTTCTACTTTATGAGTGGTGACTAGGGTGCTTGCCACTTTGTCCCTATCCACACAATTTTCGTACACGGCCTCAACAGTCTAGGAAGTGGCCCTTACATCAGTAAGCACATTGCTGTACTCTGTAATGAGCACTACGATATTCAACTTGTCTTTCTTCTTTAGGTGTGCAGCCACTTCATTTGTAGACTCCAAGGCTAGTGAATGTCTTTCCATGGTGAGGACCCTTGTTAAATCCTCCAGGCATCCCAAGGCAGATCCATACTTATGCGTGGGCAAATCTAGGTCTAGATGCTTTAATAGTATGGCTCCGTTAATGGATTCTACTTTCTTGTACACAACACTCACCTTGGCCTTTTCATCTTTCAATTCCCAGTGCCACTAGGCACTGATTAAATTTTCTTAGCTCAGGTCCTTAGTTAATGTAGCTAACTCTTCCTCTTTCTCCTTCAGATCCCCTTCCAGATCCCTGATCCTATCATTTCACCTGAAGAGTCTAGCCTCTATCTCAACTGAGACTTTGTTAAGCACGTTGCTTAGTTGTTCATCCGAGAGCTGCTGGGTATCCACCACTGGGTAATCTTTCCGTGGTCCTAGCATTGTTGGCTTACCTCAAACTCTGGCTCATCAAGGTGGGACTCAATTGCCCAAGATATCATCTTCCTTGTCCATGGGTAGGAAGCCTCCTTGTTAAAAGATGACATGCATACAAGCTCCTCCTCCAGAAGTGTACTCTAGAACCAGACGTAAAACTCCTTCTTGGGGTCATAAATATAACCTATCTCTGACCTCCCCCACTATGCGTGCCTTCCTCCCATGTGTGTACCCTTGGGTATACTTACAATTAAAATAGGGCCTCTGGTGCTTCGACGTTCCTCTTCCATGCTCTCCTTCTCTTTTCTCAATAATGGCTCAGCGTCACATTCCACTTTGTCCTCCACCAGGGTCTCAATGTCCCTTGTCTCCTCTTCTTCTACCACCTTGGCCATTTTCTCTTATACTGAGCTTGGAACCTCTTAGTTCTATGTGCTACTCTCTTCATATTTTCCCATGTCTTGGGAACTTCCTCCTACCTGGCTATCCTTGCACCTCACAAAAAAGAACCCTTGTTCTTCTTCTCCGCCTTCCTCCTCTGAATAATGTATATTGAAAACATGCGGCCCTTGATCTTTCCCAGGGTCCTCTTCCCCACTTACTTCTTATCCATTACCATCCTTATTTCTTATGTACTTGTCAAAAATTCCATCTTCTTCTGAGGTGGTCTCCTCTTCTACCATTCTACCCCGAACGCATTCCTTAGGTGTGTGTACCACTTTTCCAAGTGCGCCTTGTGCACTGTTGTCATAGTGTCACAAGCGTATTTCTAAAACCTTTTAGCGAGTGAGGGGTTTTCATCAAGGTACTCCCATATGAACTTATTTGATGCATCCGGTACCTTGATCTTTGAAAACACAATGGTTAGCAGCACATTTCCAAAAAGGATCCTGTCACCTTCCTTTGCGGAGTTGATAATTTCATCTGCGATGAATGTGGAAAAATTATAGATGGTTCCCTTTGAAATATTCCTACAAACTTTCAACCATGGCTTATTAACTTGGGTCCATCTCTCATGGCCATTTAGCTTTAACACCAAGTACGCGGCCATCTTCATTACTAGATCCTTGATGTGTATGACATCATAATACCTTGACCCCTTTTTACATGTGAAAGTAGCGATAGTTTCCTTAATCACTTATTTCTTAGTCAAGTCATCCTCCAACCCATCTCCTTCACAGATGGGGCTTGTGAAATGTGAAATTAGCTGAGGAGTTATGCACATATTACATCCCGCGAAGTAGAAATAGTCCTCATGCATGTGCGACATTAGCCACTTATATAGCTGCTCAAGTTTCCTGAAGTAGGGCAACTCAAAGAGTTATAATAACCCTTCCTTCTTCAACTTGACCTTCACATCATCATTATAAATGGGAAAACCCTCTGGCATCCTCTTGTTTTTTGGGTGCACTAATTCCAGCACCAAATCCTTTTTGATTGTGCTTGTCTGATGATTATAATAATTTATGGACATGTCCCTAAGGTGGGAATACCACTCCTTTCCTAACAACACTCCATCTGGGTACTACATTTCTGCATACCTCTCTTCATTTGTGTTTGCTTCAATTTCTTGTTGCTTGCCCTTGCCCTTTCCCTTACCCTTCTTGGGTGTACTAGCTGGTTTCTTAGGTGCCATTTTCTAGGTCTTCTTCCCACTTCAATCACTCCATCTTACTCTATTCTTCCACTCTCTCCAACCTTAGATCTTGAACTTGTGAAGAAAATTTCTTAAACCTGTGCCCTAGTTCTTCAAACCCTAATTGGGATACTCCCTTCACAAGACGATGCCTTCTCACAATTTCTCCTATGCCTGTGAAATCCCTTCCTACTAGTTTGCAAATCTGAACTAGTTACTCACGCTTCAATCTCTCTAAATTTTTCTTCACACGGATAAGTTTTTTGGAAGCCGTAGTTTGCAAAGGTGCAAAAAGTGTTTCATTCTCCTTATACGTAAAGTGAAAAATGAGTGCCTCAACCCCTTTATTTATAGTTTTTCCCTTTTGAGAATTAATTGATACTTCACCTACCACCATGACTTTTTCATTTAATGCGGCTTTTTCAAACAAATCTTGTCTTCAGCGCTTTCACTCACGCGCCCAACCTACGTGGACAAACCTCTAACCTTCTGGTGCGCAACCAATCCAACATGACAGGAGACTCTTGCACACGCATAACCAGTGCCGAAGGCACTTCTTCTATCCTTATTTTTTCTCTCACCTACCTCGTGTTGCTTAATGTGATTTATCCTCCTTTGTATGTGGGTTCTATAAGTAGCTTTATCTTAACACCAACCATCCTTTTTCCATATTTTTTCTTTATATACCTCTTTCACCCAGGCCATTCAATTGGGATTTTTAACACAAACTTCCTTGGCACTTTAACCATGTGCTCCTTCACATTACTCCACCCCACACTAAAATGATGTGTGGTCCTCTGCGCACTCATAGATTCTCAAAAAGTAGTAATAAGGTTACCAATGCCCAAGGTGCAAAACAAAACAACAACGTGAAAGGGAAACATAAGTAAAGAAACACATAAAGGAAAATTATAAAATAACTGGAAAAACTATCTTATTTACAACCACCAAGAAGACTTATTTATAGTAGGGCTTCAACCTACTCCCATTGAAGTGTCCAGGAAACTTCGTCCCATCTAGTGTTTGTAACTGGCACGCACCCGAATCAAGGATGTACGATATTGTCTAAGGACCCAACCAATGGACTTTCAACTTTCCAGGATGGCGTAGAAATTTAGAATCATAAAGTAAGACCATCTGCCCCACCTCAACCTTCTTGTTTCTTATGCGGCAATCATGCCAAGCCTTCTACTTTTCTTTTTCTACTATTTGGCTCCACATGGTGAGTGATCATTTCTCATCTAGCTTCATTAACACATCAATTATTTCTTCCAACACTTGCTCATTAGCTAACCCTCTTGTGTGCACTATTTATAGAGAAGGTAACATGAATTCAACCTGCAGAACAACTTCCATGCCAAACACCAATTGAAACGATGTGGCTTTGTTCAACCTTTTATAAGTTGTCTTGTAAGCCCATAATACTGTTCATACTTTGTCATCCCAACTTGTCTTCCGACATCACAAATTTTGGTCAGGGTATGACTCAGTATTTTATTGAATGCTTTTACGGTTCCATTTACTTGTGGGTGATAGGGTATAGTCTTGTGATGAGCTACCATAAACTCTGCTAATAGGATCCTCACGGTCTCATTTAAGAAATGTGTACCCCTATCGTTGGTTAAACTCAAAGGACATCCATACCTTGTGATAATGTTCTCCCACAAGAATCTTACCACTGTGGCTGCTATGCAATATTTAGTTGGGGCTGTCTCCACCCACCTTGTCAGATAATCCATGTAGGTAATGACATAGCATGACTTAGTCCTACGCACCACTGGTGCAATAGGGACTAAAAAGTCTATTGCCCAATTTTCAAAAGGCTCCGAGCTAGGGATAGGGTGCCAAGGCATTTCATCTCTCTTTCCTAGCTTGCCAATGCATTGACAATGGTCACATGCTTTACAATAGTCTTTACAATCTTGTATAGTGTTTCCCACCACAAACCTGCCATTAATATCTTACGTGCAGTGGCATCACCTACATAATGCCCATCCACACTTCCTCCATATGATTCCTCCATTATGCTGAGGCGCTCATGCTCTAATACACACCTGCAAAAAACTTCATCACGTCCTAACTTGTATAAGTCTCCACTGATCAACATGTAGGGCATGGCACATATGGCTAGTTGATTTTTCTCTAACACCTTCATTCCTTTTGGTGCCACACCTTCCTTTAAAAATAGCAAAATTTCCTCCAAATCTGAGGGCACGCGCCACAACCTAAACAATTGCACATCTGACATTATCTCCTTAATACTCTGTGCGTCCTCCCCTAAATCAATTCTTGACAGATGATTAGGTCCACAATTTATTTTTCCAGGCTTCACTACTACGATGAACTCAAACTCTTAAAATAATAATACCCACCAACATATGTGCCCTTATAGAATGGGATTGTTCACCAAATAATTTAATGCCATTTGGTCTATGTAAAACACAAAGGGTGTTGCCAACAGATAATGTCTAAAATTGAAAAGCACGTAGATCATTGATAATGCCTCGCGCTCAATTGTGGTGTAATTCTGCTCTGCTGGGGTTAATGTCCTGCTTGCAAAACATAGAGGATGATCAGTAATTCCTTCACATGGATGTGTAAGCACTGCTCCAATAGCGGTTCCTAAGGCATCCACATGGACATGGAAGGGCTTGTCCTAAGAGGGAAAACGTAATATAGGTGTGGTGACAAGCCTATCCTTTAATGTATTAAACGCCCTCTACTGCGCCTTTCCCCAATGGAAGGAAATTTTATGTCTGAGCAATTCCTCTAAAGGCACGGTGATCTAAGCATACCCCTTGATGAATTTCTTGTAATAACCTGTATGAACAAGGAATCCATGCACTGCACTCTGGCTAGTAGGCTCCCCTAACCCCACAATGACTACAACTTTAGCGGGATCTACGAATAAACCCTCCTTACATATGATATGCCCCAATAACATGCCAAAGGGTGTAGCAAATACACATTTCTTAATATTGAGTGATATCCTTAACTACCTACACCTCTCAAACATTAACTTCAAGTTGTCACAATGGTCTTTGAATAGACCATACACTGTCCAATCATCCAAATAGACCTGAAGAAACTTATGGATGAAGTCTTGGAACGCTTGCACCACGATGTGTGAAAAAATAGTAGGTACCCAAAGGGCATGACCGTATATGCAAAACTTCCCCACTCAGTGGAAAAATTTGTCTTCTCCTACTCCTTTGTAATCCAGACTTGGTGGTACCCTGAAAATCCATCCGTAAAGGAATAGATTTTGCGCCCAGTAAATCCTTCCAAAATTTCTTTAGTGAAGGGGGTTGGAAAAGGATCGATGACACAAACTGTGTTTAGCTCCCTATAATCCATGCAAATCCTAATCCTCCCATCCTTCTTGATACTGATTAATATTGATGGTGAATCACAACACCCCTGAATGTCTGCAACTCGATGGGTTGAGACTCTCAGTGCGATTGCATAACATGGAACTTTTCCCAAGTGTGGGACCTTGTGAAATCAAAAAAGCTCTCCGGATGAAGTCCGGTTCCTATTCCTCTATTCAGATGCACACATAAAAAATGTAGAGGGTTTACTCGAAAACCTAATCTAACTTTCCAAGGATACAGGGTAAGAAGATGCATAAAAATAAACCTAAACTAACAAAGGTGATGCACCAAGGAATGAAGAACATTTGTCTTGCCAATAAACACAAACCATCAAAATGTAATGCAAGATCATGCATAGATAACCAGATTTGTAGTGAAAGATCAAGAGGATACAAATAAACATTTAGAGGATTGAGAATAATCCACAGACATGCATTATCTACTCCAAAGATTGATACAATACACTACAAAATGCCAAGAGGCAAAGTTGCATTACAATTTTAGATGGGAGGTTTGAACTCCACAAATTCACCTGCCAAAGAGAAGAAGGGAGGGGCAAAACAAGAATGTCCAACCTTTAGAAAGAAGCCCCTCCTTACAATTTATAGGAAGAATGAGAGAGGGAAGAGAGAGGAAATCCAAATCTACCCCAACCACCTCTAGGTTGCATTTAATTCATCTCATTATGGTGGTAGGTGAGAACCCTAGCAAACCCAAAAAGTAGCGAACTGCATTTCACATTTTTAAGAATTTGTTCTCACCTAATTAAAGATATCCGGTCGTAGTTGGATAGAGGACCTCGTAAGCTTTCCAAAAAGTCCAACCTTGTGTGAATCCAAGTTCCCTGTGAAAAGTTATGGCCATCTGAATATCTGGGTCAGGGTCTGCTTCCTGTCAGCGCTCCAATTGTTGTGCCTCCTGAAGATGCACCTTGGCTATTGGTGACGTAATAAATATCAAGTTTTGACTTTCTTTGATTTCCATATTCTTCTGCTTGTCTATATCTACCCAGGGGGGAGATATTTACAACAATTATCAACGAACTTATCCATTCCAATTCCACGGCTTCAATGATCCTAGAAGCTATCATTTTTTCTATCTCCTCCTTAACCTTTACGTGTAAATTGGGATTCATCTGGTAGGGCCTCTTCCTGACTGGGCACACACTATCCTTCAGTTTTATCTTCATCTCCCCTAAGAAATGGTGAATGCCTTTGAGCTCATGGTACCCACGCAGTAATAAAATCCTCAAATTTGCGCAACAGATCAATGATCTTAGAGACTTCCTTCTCCAACCAATAATCTTCAATAATAGCTTCCTTAGGTTCTTCTCCTAAATTGATGTTAACCTTATTTTTCTTTAACGGCTCATGGTAGGCGCACGTGTGAGTATTAGCATTGTCCACTACCTCACACATCCCTACAGAATGGCTAACATCCAAACTTTCTGCTTCCTCTCCATCAATCACATACACCAAATTTCCTTTCTCCTTTTCTAAACACGCGCACTCAAGATGTAACTCTTATGTTTCCTTTACTTCTTATTCAAAGTGCACCTCCAAACTTGTTCCACCTAGTAACTCCAACAGCCTATCTTCTGCCATGACACTATCCCCCATGGTAAGGTGCTTGATACCTTGCAAGGCCTTATCAACTGATGGCTTAGTACTCTGATACTCAAAGGTTTGAATGAGGTTAGCTGTGAGCTCTTGCCAATTCCCTGTCTGGAGGCATGTCTCCAAATGAATGTACCATCCATGTGCGTAACCCTGTAGTGTAGAGTACAACTTGTGCACCCAGAGGGATGGTGGAAAATCTTATGTGCCTTCTCTCCAGATCCTTTCATACTCCTGGATATGGAAAGAGGTGTGCTCCTTCACATGGTAGTCCTTGATGGTGGTGGGAACATTACTCCTTGAGAATTTTATAGAGAGTGCAATTCTTACCTTGCGCCATTCCAAAAGGCTCTCCTGATGTGTATCCCACCACTGCATAGATGTGTCGAGTAGGACATAACTTAACATCCCTATCCGTTCCTTCTAATTCTTCCACCGAGCTTCCATTTTCTAAAAAAAGATCTTAGGGAAGGCTCCTCCTGAATACTTAGGAAACTCCTTTCCTCCTAGGCACCAGACTGTGCATGCCTTTGTCACCTTGGTCACCAAACCTCTCAATTGCCATACCATCAATTCATAAGTTTCATGCACCAAATTGGCACATGCTACAATGGTGGTATTACTTACTGACTGAGCATCAAACCCTGATTGAGTGTACATATATCTTGTCCAGAACGTCCTCCCCCAAAGGTTCAATATAGGGTGCTGACTTCCCATCAGCCAGGGGTATCATGACCCATTCCTCCTTATTTTCAAAGCTGATGTACCCTTTGTTGAACCTATTGGTATCCATATTTAATCTCCTTCACAACTTGAACATCATCATAAGCTTGCACAAAACACTCAAGGGTAGATAGATGTTTTGTATGCCATTTGTAGCCAGGGATGAACCTATATGCTTGTTTGCATTCAAGAATTGAGGGAGTGGATAGCACCTTCAAGAGGGTTTTGATCTAACCCTCACTATTTTAGGTTGTGCCTATCAACCAAGGCAAGAGAACGTATATTGCAGCCCTTATATGGTAAGGAGATGGAGATATCCTTATGTTTTGCATATGACATAAAAGATGCCTTGTGAAAACATGATCAAGTATCCATTATCCAAACTCAAAAGAGTTGTCACTACTAAATGATGGAAATGTTTTCAAAACAAAGCTAGGGCTACTAAAGACATGATAAAACCTTGATCATACTTTGTGCATTTTTGTGAAAGGATTGAGTTCTTTTATGGACACACAATGCCAGATGCAAGGGTAGTATAGGTAGGATGAGTTAGTTTAAAATGATATTCTGATTGGAGAAGTTTGGATAGGACAAGATAAGGAACTACCCACTTCTTTGGGAAGCTTTGCAAAATAATTGCAACACCTCAACAATAGATATGTTTCAATGAGCTTTGAAGTACTCTTTCAACTAGGATGTGTGCACAAATAGAGGTCAAAATATACACTATTCCACACAAAATTTGATAACCTGCCATAAATTCTTGAAGAAAAATATCAATGAAGAATTTAGAAACCCTTGTTAGATCATGACTTAAGGTACACCCAAAAGTTTACAAACACCCTCAATTTACAAGGAAGGTAAGATGAATTTAAATCTGTTTATCTTCACTCAAATGAATGCTCTTCTGAATGGAAGATTTGCAGATGCCTTCAAACCCTCTACAAGAAATGAGACCATGTATGACCAAAAAATATCCCAAACACAAGATTGCAACATGAGCATGAAACACAAATTGAAAACATACTAAAACACAAGTGTATGCAAGCTTTGCCAAGAGATAAAACCAGTTAATCCATAGAATTTGATCAAATACACCAGCAAGGGAATGTTATTAAGACAATATCAAAGCTTGTTGATGGCTTTACAGCTGAAACCAACTCAACATTATGAACATTTGATGCAAACAGGAATAAAAAATGGCTCTCAGGCAGTTTCTCCAAAAGAAATGGAACACTTCCAGTTTTCCTCCTGAAAATTCTTCTCTCTTTCTCCAAAAAATCCCAACAGACCTTTACAAAATGCCTCCAAAATTACATAATATACCCTATGCTAGCTTGGATCCTTGCATCCCAAGAAAAGAATATGCTCAAGGGATCAAATTTGTTACAAAACTCTCATCCATTTCATGAAAATGACATCAAACTGTAAAACAACTCGCAAAATGCCAGAGATGCACAAATATTTTAAAATATTGCATGGATTCAGATCCTTATCCATCCCAGGGTCACATTTTTGGCATTCAAACATGCCATCATGCTTTTACAATCATTTTTCACCTTTTATTTCATCATTTTTAACTCTGTAACTTTTATTTTTTACCTTTCACGTGTTTTTCACGGGTTGAGGAAAAAATTTCATCAAAAACATCATAGGACATCAAATTACCTCAAAAGAATGGTTCAATTACACTCAGATGGCTGAGGGGATGTGAAATCACATAAAATTTCATGTAATTTGGTGAAGAAACGATGAATCCAAGCTTCTTGGAGCTTCCATGGCGCCCAAAAAATTAAATTGCACAACAATCGTCGATTAAATCAACTTTATATCTCTGCCCTCCACGTGTGAGATCAGATCTTTAATATTCCCTTAAAAATACCCTTTTTTCCCTTTGGATGAGGTGGGACACGTGTCCAAATACCATTGGACCGGACCCTCATTTTAAAATTTGCATTTGTGACCTTTTTTGACCTCGGGAAAATTTTGAAAATTTTCCCCGCAAGTCCGAACACCCACTCTCTCCTCTGCCACGTGGTGGCATCCCATTTGCTGTCAAGGTCGACCCTCCAAATTCTTCCTTCAAACCTCTGTAAGCATCAAAAATCCATGCGGGCCCAAGCTCTCCTTTTTGACATTTGAAAAATGCCACATGTCGCCTTTGGATTAGTTGCGGGGGAACCTCCAATTTTTCTTATCGCTCCCCAACGGGTCCATTTTTGAATTTGAGATTTTTGCCCAAAATTTGTAAAATTTTGAAACTCTTCCCTGTCGCCTGAACCTCCACCACCGCTTGGACACGTGTTCAAAAATGATTGGCAGCGGAGCCAATCCTCATTTTTTGCCTTTTAAACCAAGGGAAAAAATTCACAAAATTTTTCTTCAG
The DNA here is from genome assembly GCA_019776745.2 of Taxus chinensis. Lineage (NCBI taxonomy): Eukaryota > Viridiplantae > Streptophyta > Pinopsida > Cupressales > Taxaceae > Taxus > Taxus chinensis. The sequence continues at coordinate 42,313,369 of CM034152.1, read as the reverse complement.
CCCCCATTCCCATTTCTCCTCTTCGACACATGTCACTTCGTGATTTGCATAGAGATCTGGCTAAAATTTTAACTCTAAAATTTTTCCTCCAAAGGCAAAAATCCAAAAACATGCACAACCCTGCTCCTCCCTTGGCTCCCCTAGACATGTGTCCTTTTCCTATTAGATGCAGGCTCGCAGGCTAAATGTTAACTTTAACATTTTGAAGTTAAAAAATTTAAAAATTTCACAAACTTCACCCCTCCATGCTAACTTTCTTGGACACGTGTCCATGTCACATTTCCTCCCTTGGCTCGGACACATGTCCTCCTTCCTACTCATCGGGGCCAAAAATGTTAAATTTAACATTTTGAAGTTAAAAAATTTAAAAATTTCACAAACTTCGCCCCTCCATGCTAACTGTCTTGGACACGTGTCCATTTCTTATTAGAGGTAGGCCTTTGAGTCAAAATTTTCCCCTTGACGCCGTGAGCCAAAAAGCAACAAATTTTTTTCAAGTCCTCCGCCATCAACATGACCTCCCTGTGCCACGTGTCTCCTTCCCATTCGATGCAGACCTTCGGGAAAAAATTGGATTTTGAGAATTTTGCAAAATGAAAGCAAAAAAATCTAAGTGCGACCCACCACCTAATGATCCTCCAACCAATCATATTGTGCCATGTAGGCACTTTACTGTAGCAATGCGGAGCCACAGGTAAAACATTTTCTTTTTGCCAAAAGTCAAAAAGTGACAAGTTATAAACTTTTTCCTGCATATCCTCAGCCAATAGGAGCCTACCATGTTAGCATTATGTTGTGATGATGAAATTGACGGGTAGAATACACCCGTATGACCGTCAATACGTCAAAAAATGTAGAAGATGCCCTAGAAATCAAAATTTTTGACAAGGAGGGCAGAATTCGTGATCTCAAACCAACTGAATCATTTTTTGACATCATTAGTAACCTTGGGATTGGGGAAATACTTACTCAAATTTAGGATTTGATCAAGTTCGAGTTCATTCATGACTTGAGAAAGGAGAAATGACACAACCCATAAAAAATTAAGGAAACTAGGGCACAAATAGGGAGAAAACATGGATTTTGTTTCAGATCAAGGAAAAATAATAACAACTTAGGCATTTTCAAAGGTATTCAATTGGATAAAACAAGTTGTAGATCACCCAATTGAGCAAATGGATGTTTTTGAGCAAAACAGATGTAGAGAAATAGGGAAAAGTGTGCAAACCCAGTAATTGCACCAACATTGGCTCCCTCTTGGGGATGGGCACTCCTTGTGAGTGACCACAAGATCACAACGTAGAACCAATTGCCAAAAATCCATTGGGCAAGGAGTCTAAAAATGTAGAGTAGCCCAAAAAACTAGAATTTTCACTAAAAACAGGCCAAGAAAACCAGAGCAAAAAATGGTTGCCAAGGAACAAAGGGCAAACCACAAGCCAACAACAGCAAGAATAAAGAAAAGAAAAAACAAAAACAAGGGCTATACAAAAATGTACAACTTGTGCATACCTCACATGGGGATTCAATCCAAGAAATATTTTAAATGTCTGCCATTAACAGGAAGCTCTAGCAAATCCCCATCCAAATCCTTTAGAAAAAATGTATTTTCTTCAATCCTAATATCAATGGCATAAGGGCCCATCCATAGAGCATCAAACTTGCCATGCTTGCCCTTGTCCTCATGCCTACTATCCCATATCAAGACAAAATCTCTAACACTGAAAGCACTAGGGGTGATCTTCTTATCAAACAACTTCTTTAATTTCTCTCTAAATCTGATATGCCTTTGATGAGAAACTCTCCTTTCTTCATCCAACTCAATGATCTAATTGATTCTTGATTCATATGGGTCATGTTATTGATCTTCCAACTGTTGGGAAAACTGAAAAGTGGATAATTACAGGTGTAATGGCAGCAAAGCCTGAGTTCCATACACCAATTCAAATGGAATTTTACCAGTTTCTCTTTTTGGAGTTATTCTATCCACCCACACTGCAAATTTCAACTATTCTCCCCACTTCTTCTTGTTGATTTCCAAGGTTCTTCTAATGATCTTGAGCAAGTTCTTGTTACTTGATTCAACTTGCCCATTCCCTTGTGGATTGTAATTTGAAGAATAAGTCAGATTTATCCCATATTCATTACACATTGCCATCAAAGGCTTGGCTCTAAAACACATAGCATTATCAGATACAATCTTAACTGGAACTCCAAACCTACATATGATATGATTCAGCAAGAAATCCATCACCACTTGGTGTGTTTCCTTTCTAGATGGAATGGCTTCAACCCATTTTGTAAAATAATCAGTTGCTACAAGGATCCATTTATGACCAGCACTAGAAGGATTTGAGATCTCACCTATGAAATCCATTCCCCATTATTTGAAAGGAGCTTCAATTGATATAGGCTGCAAAGGAAGAGAGCCTGAAGCTTTCAATCTTCCTGAGAAGCGTTGGCAACTATCACATTTTCTAACCAACTGGGTTGCATCTTTAAAAAGAGTAGGCCACCAATAACCAGCTCTTAAAATCTTGTGTGCTATCACTCTACGTAGAAAAATTTCCTCCACAAACTCCCCCATGGAAATTAGCAATCAACTTGGGAGCTTCATCTTCAGTTATGCATTTCAAGAGGACACCTTCAGGATTCTTCCAAGCCAGCCCAAGGTCTGTTATGATATACTTTTGTGAAGCCATCTTGAGGGCTCTTTTTTGGTTTTTATTCAAGTGACTAGGACAGCATAGGTGCTTGAGGTAGAAGACCACATCCTTATACCATTCAGAATTCATCAATTTGTCAAGTAGACCTACCCTTTCTTCCTCTAGCTGATTCACTTCTACATTTTGCAAATTACTCTCAGCCATGAGCTTGGCAAGACCCAAACCTCTTACCAGCTTTGTTGTTTGGATATCCATATCATATTCTTGTAATTTGTTGACCCATCTACATCTCTTGCTTGATATCTCCATGTCAGATAAGATGTCTTTAACCATTGTATGAGGAACATAGGCAACAAACCTTTGAACTCAGTATATAGGGCCTAAAAATCTTTGTTGCCTTTACTAATGCAAATGCTTGTTTCTCCATAATTGTGTACTTCAGTTCAGCTACTTGTAAAGCCTTGCTAAAGAAAGCAATAGGCCTCTCAGCTCCATTCTCATCCTTTTGTAACAAAACTGAAGAAATAGTAAATTCAGAGGCAAAGGAAAAGATTTGGAAAGGTCTCTTATAGTTTGGAGCTGCCAAAATAGGTGCATGCTTGAGTGCATCCTTTATTCCTTCAAAATATTGCATGGCAGCCTCATCCCACTTAATAACTTGATCCTTTCTTAGAATGCTTGCGATTGGGAGAGTTAGCTCAGCAAAATTAGAAACAAACCTTCTAATAAAATTGATTTGGCCAAAAAAATATTGAATACCTTTCTTGGTTCTTGGAATGGGCACCTTGCTGATTGCTTCCACTCTCTCAGGGTCTATCATAACACCTTCTTTAGACACAATATGTCCCAGAAAATTGGCCTTTTGCACGCCAAAATGAAACTTCTTTGGATTAAGTGAAATGCCATACTCTCTACATCTGATTTGCATCTTCTCTAGGTGTTGCAAATGGTCTACTTGCTGCCTTGAAAAAACAGTCACATCATCTTGGTAAACTGCTATGAATTCATTGATATAACCAGCAAAGGCAACATCCATTTCCCTTTGAAAAGTAGCACCATCATTCATCAATCCAAAAGGCATCCTTACAAAAACATAAGTCCCCCAAGGAGTAGTGAAGGCTGTCTTAAGTCTTTCTGATTCTTTGACAACTACTTGATTGTATCTAGAGAAACCATCCAAAGTAGAAAGCATCTCTGACCCTGTTACAAGCTGCAACATATTCTCCATGTTTGGCAAGGGGTAATTTTCCTTCATATATTCTTTGTTTAGATTCCTAAAATCCACACAAAGTCTGATATCTCTGTTCTTCTTTCTAACTGGGACAAGGTTTGCCACCCAAGATGAGTATCTAGTAGGCTGAATGATGCCACCATCTCTCAATTTCTTCAAATATTCTTACATTTTCATGGAAATAAGTGGGTTAATAGGCCTTTGTTTTTTTCTAAATGGCTTGGTTTTGGCCTCAAGAGGGATCTCATGCTGAAATAAATCTTCTCTATATGCCTTTAGCTCTGAATAAGACCAGGCAAGGCAGTCTTGATACTTCTTTAAAGTTGGGCATAGGACTATTTTTCCTCTTTGCTGAGATGGCTGCCCAACTAGATCTTCCTTGGTTTATCCTTGTTTCTCAAGTTGTGCTCTTCCACATCCCTTGAAGTAAACATGTTTCTATTTATGATGTAATCAACATTGCTAAAATTGGATTCAAGTGCAACAAGACCTTTAGGAATGGTGTTTGTCTTCAATTGTATAATATCCTTGTCAAAAAAAGTTTCTCTACCTTCATTCATGCATACCATTGGTTCCCAATCAATATTTTGACCAAAAAATTCACCTTAGCATTGTAAGAATCTCAATACTTGTGCATCATCATCAAAAATCTGCCAATGTTTCACATTATCCGGGACAACTGGCCTTGTTAACACTTCAATGTTATATTCACAAAAAGGTGAAATGGTGCAATTGTCAAATCTAGAACCAAGGATAGCCAGCTTATCAGTAGCAGCATTAAGACTTCTATCATGATAAACAATGTTAAAGGAATCAAACATTTCAATCAAGTCCCAAACAACATGCTTATATTGTTTCATACGCTGATTTTTTTGTAGCATACAACTTTCTTACTTGCTTGACAACTAGCTCTGAATCTCCTTTAGCAACAATATCCTTCACTCCATATTTCCATGCAATCCTTAATCCCAATAATAATGCCTCATACTCAGCAATGTTGTTAGTACATTCAAAATTGAGCTTGAAGGAGAAAAGAAATTCTTCCAAACTAGGAGAAACCAACACTATACCAACACCATTTCTAATCTTGGAGCAAGCTCCATCAAATAGTAATGTCCATGGAGAACCTACCATACCAAGGCACTCTAATTTGTCCATCTTATTTTCTTTTCCATCAGCAAAACCAATGAATTTATCAACATCTACATCAGCAAACAACACTTCATAAGAAGCATTGTTGGGATCTTCAATCAAGTGTAACATCTTCTTCTCACCATAGAGCTTGACAAGATTGCCCTCAATAGGAATGGTGGCATAGGACATATCCATTTGAACACTACCACCAACACTTGTAACCCATTTTCTTGACAAAATCATACCCCATTTGGCAGGGCAGTCAACAATTACAACATCAAGTTTTAAATTCTTACCCGGATAGGCTGCAAGTTGCACTACTAAACCTTTCACACAACCAAAAACCAGCACTGCCCTTGAATCCATGGCTGTACACTTCCCATATGCTGCTGTCACTTTGATATCCAACTCATTCATGACTTCTAGAGGCATGACATTACATGATGCACCAGAATCAAACATGCAGTTGTGAAGCAACCTATCTTTTATGAGAAAAGTTGTGAAGAATGGATCAACATTCAATTGGGAATCAACCAAGGATGTCCCCAAATATACTTCAGGTGCTTCTCCAAGATCTTCCATTGGTGGTGGTGTTTCAAGGCCAAAAATGCTTTGAAGATGATTCTCAACAACATTTATATTTATGCTTGGGGGTAACCTGTTCTTCTTTCAATCCCAAGTACTCAAATGCTCTCTTCTTATGCTTAGGTATTCTAAGCAACTCAATGATGGGAACACTCAATTTAATTTGGCTCAATACCTAGGCTATATCATATGGAACATTCTTTGGTAAAACAACATTGGAAGGGAAACAAGAAGGTTCATTAGATGGAGAAGTGTTCCTGGTAGCTTGGGCATGAGGAGGATTGATATTCTTGCATGGGACAACAGGGTTCTTGGTAATTGTTTCTTTTCTAGGATTGTCTTTGGGAATGTTTGTGAGTAAGGGTGTCTTTGGTTTGGCTTGAGGACCAGCTCCTCTAACAACTTTACTTCTAGTATTGTACTCTTTCTCTTGACCAACCACAACATTCATTAACAATTGTCTATCTTCCTTCGAAGGAATACCACCATCATACTTCTTGATCATTAAATCCCTTAGATATTCAAAGTCATTATTAGGAATTTCAAAGGCTTGAACACCATCTACATCATGAGTTTGAGGAAGAGAAAGAAATGGTACCCTCTTTACACAATCCCAAAAGGTTGTAGCAGTCCTTGCACTTATCACATTTATTGATGTTGCTACTTGTTGTGAGCCTAAAGAGCTACCCATCATACAAATGTCATCATCCATTTAATCTCCATTATCATATTCAATAACTTGCTGGTCCATTTCACATGGAGGATGAGGAATAAAACATCTATCACACTAATCCATATCAGCAATTTCTTGAACAATAGCCACTCTTGCAGTTAGAGGGTTAGGCACCACTCTATTTTCACATGCTTGGGGTTGTATATTTGTAGATCCAACATGCCCTTTACCTCTATCATCTTATCTTTGATCACCTTTAGGATGATTGCCAAATCTATCATGGTTTTGAGTTCTTTGCTGTCATTGTGAACTTTGCCCAATTCCTTTCTTAGCCCGAGCTAACTTGTAAAGTCTTGACAACATCTTCCAAATCAGCACCCTTGCTAGCTTGAGGATTCTCAGGGTTTATCAGCTTCGCACCATCCCTCTTAAGTGGTTTACCAATAGCTTTAATATTATTTTAGATTTGAAGTGCCATGGTGAAAGCTTGTCTCAAGTTTGTAGGATTTTTGTCTCTTAGGTAATAGGCTGCCTTTTTATCAAATGCATCTGCATATTTGATCAAGCAAGATTCATCACAAGGCCTCAAAATGATAGGTAGCCTTCTCAATTTTTTATTAAATCTTGTATTAAAATCATGAACGGCATCATTAGGGTTCTTCTTGATGTTCTCAAACTCGGATAGAAGGAATCTTGGATCTGTTTTGTCTACATATTGTAATTTGAATGCATTATTCATCTCAGTCCATGAATCAATAGAGTTATCAAGTAGAGCTTTGTACCAATCTCTTGCATCTTCCTCAAGTGTATGGATAAACAAATTAATATACACATCCTCAAATTCTATCTCAAAATCTTCCATCATGTTAAGAAAGAGTTTGAGATGCTGATCTCCAGTAATGGCATTGTTACCTTGGAATTTTGGTAACCTATTTCTCACATCTTGTGGGACAACATTTGGATAACCATCCATTCCTCCAAAATTTATAGGACCAAAGGTGTTAACAATAAAGGGAGGTCTAAGCTGATCCATATTGTTTGGTGGGGTGATCTTAGAGGTGAAACAAGCTGATGAGGAGTAGTAATGGGTCTGATTGGAATAGATGAATGATCTCTAAAATGACAACCCCCCAAAGGCTCTCTCTCTTGATAAAATTTAGCAAACTTAGAAACCACAGGATTAGATCTAGGAGTAATTTTTTTAAATACACAAGAAGGTCCCTCACTTGATGGAGAATGAAAATCAGCAAGAAGATTGCTTGAATCAGATCTACTTGAAGAGGAATTATAGTCTTCAATAACAAGCTGCTCTCCTTCAAATTCAACTATGGGGATCTCTTTTCTTGCAACCAATTCACCAACCACTTTCCACACTCTTCTTCCTTCTAGTTTTGAGCTTCTTGATTCGGTGAGAAACTTCTTAGAAGAGTCCTTGGTGAAGAGGGATCTCCTTCCCTCTAGCTTGATAGATTTAAACAACAAGTTTCAAATGACAGAGATGTATAAGACAATTGGTATTTCAAGATCCCAATAGCAAGGAGTCGCCACTAAGGATTTCCACCTTAGTTTTGCAAGAAAGCACTAAAATATTCTGTCAAATGTATGTTATGATTAAAAACTTTGTAAGGATTTACAAGTCAGATTTTCTTCTTTCTTGATTCAACCAAAAACAATGCATCCAAAAGATATAAACTGCTAGTAAATGAGAAGAGCAGGCTGAGCTTGAAATATTTTTAACCAAAACATGTAGATCTGAAGTATAAAATGATATCTCATGAATGTAATAGCTCAAATACTTAATCACACAAATGTTCAAACCTCTCAAATAATTCAAAACCATCAAGAAATTACAAGAAGTCCCTAGTAACGGTGCCACTCGGGTGTTGGTATCCAGATTTAAACTCCTTCACAACTTGAACAACATCATAAACTTGCATAAGACACTCAAGGGTAGATAGATGTTTTGTATGTCATTTGTAGCTAGGGATGAAACTATCTGCTTGTTTGCATTCAATAATTGAGGGAGTGGATAGCACCTTCAAGAGGGTTTTGATCTAACCCTCACTATTTTAGGTTGTGCCTATCAACCAAGGCAAGAGAACGTATATTGCAGCCCTTATATGGTAAGGAGATGGAGATATCCTTATGTTTTGCATATGACATAAAAGAGGCCTTGTGAAAACATGATCAAGTATCCATTATCCAAACTCAAAGGAGTTGTCACTACTAAATGATGGAAATGTTTTCAAAACAAAGCTAAAGCTGCTAAAGATATGATGAAACCCTGATCAAATTTGTGCATTTTAGTGAAAGGATTGAATTCTTTTGTAGACACACAATGTAGATGTAGGGGTATTGTAGGTAGGATGAGTTAGTTTAAAATAATATTCTGATGGGAGAAGTTTGGACAAGACAAGATAAGGAATTACCCACTTCTTTGGGAAGCTTTGCAAAAGAATTGCAACACCTAAACAATAGAGATGTTTCAATGAGTTTGAAGTACTCTTTCAACCAGGATGTGTGCACAAATGGAGGCCCAAATATGCACTATTCCAAACATACTTTGATAACCTGCCACAAAGGCTTGAATCAAAATATCAATGAAGAATTTAAAAACCCTTGTTAGATCATGACTTAAGGTACACCCAAAAGTTTACAAACACCCTCAATTTACAAGGAAGGTAAGATGAATTCAAATTTGTTTATCTTCACTCAAATGAATGCTCTTCTGAATGGAAGATTTGCAAATGCCTTCAAACCCTCTACGAGAAATGAGACCATGTATGACCAACAAATATCCCAAACACAAGATTGCAACATGAGCATGAAACACAAATTGAAAACATACTGAAACACAAGTGTATGCAAGCTTTGCCAAGAGATAAAACCAGTTAATCCATAAATTTGATCAAATATATCAGCAAGGGAATGTTATTAAGATAATCTCAAATCTTGTTGATGGATTTACAGCTGAAACCAACTCAACATGATGAACATTTGATGTAAACAGGAATAAAAAATGGCTCTCAGGTAGTTTCTCCAAAAGAAATGGAACACTTCCAATTTTCCTCCTGAAAATTCTTCTCTCTTTCTCAAAAAATCCCAACAGACCTTTATAAAATGCCTCCAAATTACATAATATACCCTATGCTAGCTTAGATCCTTGCATCTCAAGAAAAGAATATGCTCAAGGGATCAAATTTGTTACAAAACTCTATCCATTTCATGAAAATGACATAAAACTGTAAAACAGCTCGCAAAATGCAAGAGATGCACAAATATTTTAAAATATTACATGGATTTAGATCCTTATCCATCACAGGGTCACATTTTTTGCATTCAAACATGCCAGCATGCTTTTGCAATCATTTTTCACCTTTTATTTCATCATTTTTAACTCTGTAAATTTTATTTTTTACCTTTCACGTGTTTTTCACGGGTTGAGGAAAAGAATTCATCAAAAACATCATAGGACATCAAATAACCATACAGAAAATTTTGTTTCGATCCCTCGTTAGGGATCCCTCGCGTTCGAAACGTTGTAAAATCCCTTCCCGGGAAATCTAGTTTTCGAACTTAGTCTTTCTGAGCCTTTTTTGGCTGGGCGCATGAAATATCCTTGTAACACTAGCTTTTGATGCGCCCCCTTAAAAGCCTTTGGCGCATGGTTTTCCATGTTAACACATCTTTCGGTGCGCCAAAGGATGTTGAGTCTCTTTTGCGTGCGCCAAGGCGCATGCGCCTTATTGTTGACACAACTTTTGTTGCTCCGCTTTTTGGTGCGCCAAAGGGCGCACATAATCTTATTGCAACACCATATTTTGGTGCGCCAAAGGGCGCACATAACTTCATGTCGACAATGCTTTTGGCGCGCCAAAGGCGCACTTCGTCTCCTGTTGTCAAATACTCTCATGCGCCAAAGGGCGCACGCTTTCTCCTGTCGACAACAAATCTCATGCGCCTTTGAAAAAGTGGTTGGCGCATTTATGACCAGTTTTTCTATATATATGTGAGTGCGCTCCCAAATGTCATTTTCACTTTTGTTGAGCACGTGATCGTTCTGAACTTGTCAGCCTCTGCTCCGTCGTTTTCATCGTCCTGTGGACCCGTTGCAACTTTTGCTATATATCCAGGTAAGAGGTGTTATTTCTCTCTTGTGCGTTTTGTGCTTTCAGTTCCTGGTGTGTTCCTGGTTTGGTTCTTGCTTGTTGGGTGGTTGTTTATATATAAATGTGATTGGCCTAGCCTCCTCCGTTTGCTGTCTGCCCCCCATGCTATCCTTCCTCTTTCCAGATCTGCTGGAGAAGGTCATTTTCTTGAAACCGTGGTTGTAATCCTCTTGGTTTTAACCGTTTCGTTTGCCCACTGAGCATGTTAAAAAAGAGAGGAGAAGAAATCTAAGAATCATGTATAACCCCCTTTAAGAGTTTGGTTTTCTGTTTTTCTCCTTGGCGCGTCTGTCACCCATGCAACACTAAGAACAGTTGCGCCCCCATGGCGCATCTACCTGCCTTGTTACAAAAGCAAAATCCGCGCCAATGGCGCACCCTTTCGGCCTGCTGCATCATGAGCTCATGCGCCCTCAAGGCGCGCCTTTTCCGCGTGCTACAAGTGCTGAAACTGCGCCCCAATGGCGCACCATCCGTCCATGTTGCATCCTTTTTCCATGCGCCCATGGCGCACCCAGCTTCCATGCAACAAAAGTTTTTTCCGCGCTAAGTATGAAGCTATAAAGGCGCAGGCGCATCCCCGATTGCAATAACACCATGTTGTGTGAGTTTTTCGTGCGCCGCGCCATATTCCCTTGGGCGCATCCTGTCCCAATGTAACACGCGCTTCTCATGCGCCCTATATCAAATGCAATATGCAGTATCCATGCGCCATGCGCCTTTGGCGCCAATTTAACCTCTGCAGCACTCCTTTTCTGTGCGCCTTATCTATTTAGCCCTGTTAGCTGCAGTTTTCATGCGCCCCGCGCCCTGAGCCTTAAAATCTCTAACTCTTTCTTCTGCTAACATTCCGATGGAAGATCAAATGGCTAATTCAACCTTTTTGGATTGGGTCTCGCTTCTTCTTCATGCAGATCAGCAACTGAGTTCAAAAGAACATATGTCTACATCCAGCAAGAGACCCACCAAACCAAGAGGAAAGGCTAAGCTTACAGAGGAAGAGATGAAGTACAAATATCAAAGGGTCAGGATGCCCGAATCACAGGCTGAATGCAGTATGGATGTCAGGGACTCAGAGTTGGGTCACATTGACATGGAAGAATTCTGGGTTAGGACTCAGAAGGTTACAAGAAGTCCGTGGATGGACAAATTAATAGGCAGTGCCCTGCATTTCGCCGGAGGAATCCCCGTCAGTGCCGTCAACAATGAATTCATGATGGTGATTGCACAGTCTTACAACAAGGACACAAGATGTGTCGAAAACAGCAAGGGCGAGGTAGTCATAAACCTCACTGCCCGTCATTTTGAGATAATGCTCGGCATCCCTCACCACCGGCACTTTGTGGCCGTCAGCCAAGAAGAGTGCATCAAGGCCTGGGAAGACAATGAAGACCAATGCATGCAACTAATGAACGAAGTCTACTTGAAAAACAAGAAGGTGGTAACCCGGTGGCCCCAAATCATCCACCGCAGTGACTTCTCAGAAGAGCTCAGCGATACTATTACTTTCCTGAGCAGGGTCTTCGGGCTTTCTGACGCCCACTACTTCCATAAATGGATGCTGAGGTACTTGGAAACAATGAATAAGAATGTGCCTGAGCAGCGCTTTTGCTGGGGAGAAATAATAAGCAGCACCATCTCCGAGCAGCTACAACAATTCGCCACAACGGGAGTGTTCCATATGAACTCCTACGTAGTCTACGCTGCAGCGTCGGAGAGGGATTATCCAGGGCTAAACCGAAGTGGAATTTGGCCTCAGGTCAAAATATATGAATATTATCCAGAACTGAGGCTGGAGAATAGCATCCCTCAATTCGCCAAAATTAATGATGCTTTCTTCTATCACATCATTTGCCTGTTAAGGCCAAATCTAACTCATGGTCGCACGACCAAAAACATTGTGTCAACCGTGGAGAAGTGGGGGGCCCTGTTCACCCAGTTTCCCACATTTACCTATCTGAGGGCGGTCAACTTCTTGGGCGAGCCAACCAGGCTACCGAGGTATGCTGGACCTAAGCTGATTCTACTAGAGTTATCAAGGCAGCTGGTCACATACCATGAGAAATGCCTCAAAAGAAAGAAGGGCGGAACTCCTTTCCCCCTCACAGTGGGCCGGTACACATGCTCCTCCCATCACAAGGCGAAGGAAATGTTCGCAGAGCTGGAGTTGCTCAATTTGAAACATGACTTCCCAGCCAGGCCTACCTTTGACCCAAGGAGCTGCCTGCCAAGGGCTAAGCTTGATCCGATCCATGTCCCTCAAATTGAGGATATTTACATTGACGTCATCCACGAGGTGGAACTCAGAAGAAAGGATCATTCTCGCTTAGCATTGGCGGAAATTATCCAATACGGAGTGGCCATTGTCCCCAAAGGCTTCCAAACTACGGAAGATGAAGTAGACAAGGTGTATAATGACACGGAAGGGGATGATTGGCCCTTCCCGGCCATTGACAGAAGCAAGGCTCCTCAAACAATTGAGGAGAGGGTCAAGGAGACTATGCGCAGAACAGAGCACTGGTGCCGCATGAACGGGCTGATCTACCTCGGGGTAGATTTCACCACCTCCCCATTGGGCAATGCACCTCCAAGGTCCAAGAAGCAGCTAAAAGGCAAAGGTACAGAAGGTGAATCCAGCACCATTCAGGAAGAAGCCCCTGAAAGTCCTCCTTCCACAGCGCCAGAACAGGTAATAACTCTGGATTCGCCAGAGAAAGAAGCAGCAGAGGATAGTCCCATACGCCCATCCACTCAGGATGTCGGCATTGCTACAACCACAGAAGTCCCTTCTATCCCTTCTTCTTCTCTTCCTTCCCCTCCTCAAGTAACTCAGGCGACCATCCCTTTGGTCATGTCCTCCGCCTCTTCTTCTACTCTTTCCCCTGCCTCTTCGTCTATCTTCTCTTCCCTCACTGATTTATCTTCTTCCATTTCTTCCCTCATTTCCGGGCTCCCTTCCCTTCCTTTGTCTTCTGCAGCTGCGGTTTCCCTTCCTCCCGTGGACACTTCTTCGGCTATGCTTTCAATGCCACCGCCGCGTGTCTCCACGTTTTTCCCCTCTTCTACTGTTGCTCCCTCCTCCTCTGTCTCTGGTCCTTCTTCTATGGGACCAGCCTGGATCTCTCAGCAGCTGAGCCAACAAAAGAGGAAAGTTCCCATCGCTCCGATGGACTTTTCAGTGATTCCGGCCAAAGGGGCAAAGAAGCAAAAGCCTGTAACACGCTTCTCTCAAAGTGCTGCGGGTGAGAGAGTTATGGAAATAGCATACCCTGATCCCCTCAAGGAGAAAAAAGATCTGTCTCCGACAGATTTTACTGTGACTCAAGTCACAATGGGGACGTCTTCTGAAAGTCTCCAGGGGGAAGCTCTTTCCGCAGTCGATGCCCTCTGCAAAAAGCTTCAAGGAATAAAAGAAGAGAAAAGGCTACTGAAGGAGCAGAACAAATATCTGCTTCAAGCCTTACAGAAGATGGGTAGTGCACCTCCCACGACTGCCGCCGAGACTTCTGAGCTTCTCAGCCAGGAGAAAATCAATGAATATTCAAAGATCGGCGAGCAGGGTATGGCCGTTTCTGCTTGGAGGAGCCAGATCCTCAAGGACAGTGAAAGAGTGATCGCCGAGTATGTCAATTCATATCTAAACATCAAAAAGGTGAACAAGGAACTCCAAGTATTAGCGGGTCCCATATCAGAAGAGCTAGATCATGCTAGACTCCAACATGAGACCTTTCAACAAATGTTCGACTGTTCAGTCGAAGATCTGGTCAAGTTCGGAGTTTTCGGCCATCCAAGGGCCCTCAACAAAACCATGTCCACTCTGGACTATCGGATAGATCAGCTGGAATTTGTTCTGGAAAAGATAGACAAGGTGAAGGAAGAGGCCCTGGATGCGATGCATCAAATGGAGCGAATTGTTCTTAACATGTCTCCAGGGCTGCTCACTCCTTCCTTTACCATGAGATCAGCTGATGAAACTATCCGGATCTTCAAGGAGATCGCTTCTCAAGGAACGGGGCCAGAGGTCACATTTGACACTGAATCTATCAACAACCTGCTGGCCTGTAGGGACTTCATCGGGTTCCTCATCGAGGCGGAGAAAGATTATTCTAAACTCCCAGAAAAGCTCATAAGCGAGCGGGAGACTTGCGAAGCAATCAGCGAACGGCACAAGGATCCATCACAGGATCAATTTGGGCCCATGATTAACAAGTTTTTGGAATACCGCGCTCAGTTCCACATATCATCTCCTGAGCAGCATCAGAAGCAGGCAACCCCCTTTCGGCCGCAGGATGACGATGACGAGTAGCTGCTTCTTCTTCTTCTTCCTCTTCTTCTTCTTCTCTCTATTCTCCGACTTTCTTGTTGAAATGTCTAAAGTGTGTTGGCACAAATGATGACATCATCCATGTTGCATCATGGGATGATGTCATCCATCAAGTTGTCAAAAGTCAACATGACTTTTAGATATTTTGTAAATATCTTTGTAAATATTTGTTGGCTCCTTTTTTGCTTTCCTTCTCCTCTCTTCTATAAATACTGGAATACTTGTTGTATTCGGGGTGAACATTTTTTAGATGAAAATAGAAGTGAGGAGAGAAAGACTTTGAGCTTTCTTGTAACAGAAGAAAACAGTAATACAAATATTAAGACTTTGTGCTCAATAGCTGTGTTATGTATTAGATCTTCCTTACGTTAGATCTGTATGTGTTTAATCTGTTGGATTCATATCTACTTTTCTGTCATTTGCTCATCAGTATTGCTTTGTTTATTTATGCAAGTAGGTTTGGCTCTGTTTACTACCAACCCAAAAACATAAATCTTCTGACCTTTCTGCTTTGGAATTCATTTCTTTTCTTCCTTCGGATCTGTTCTTTCTCTTTTCCCTCTTTCATTCCTTTCTTTTCGCAGCCTGAAACACTCTACTGGGATGAGATCCCAAACCCCCGAAGGCAGAATCTGTGAGACTTGCATAGATTCCTGCTGGTAGAATAGCAATAAACCAGTTTCGCTTTGCTGACTCAAAGAGGGGCTAAGCCCTGCACACTGTTGGCTCGTCTATCCATAGATCTGTCCAGGCGACAGATTTTCAGACCAACAGTTTTTGGCGACTCCGCTGGGGATCGAATAGATCTGTCAGATCTATGATGGTAGTAAGTTAAAAAAATCAGAAAAAATCAAAAGATTGCTGCCTGTTTGCAAATCTGAACTTTTTGTTAAAAATCCAAAAATTTGCAAAAGTGCTCAAATTGAAAAATTTTCTTCTGAGAGTCATAGATCTGGTCCAGTTAAAGATCTTTAGTTCGCTGAGTTTTTGAAAAAATCAGTATTTTGCCATAGATCTGAGTTTTTGACTGTTTGCAAAAAGTTTGAAACCCTCTAAAAAAGTCAAAATCAGATCAGAAAATCAGCTTACTAATCTTCCCTGCCGTCTTATCCTCGTTGTAATTTGGCATTTAACCGCAATCGGTTTTCTAAAGAGGATAGTTTTTAAATATCTAGAAAAGTGTCTGCTGCTGGTTTTTGACAGAAAAACCAGAAAATCAGCAAGTACAACCAAAAAGAAAGTTTAAATCTGCCATAACATTGCAGATCTGGAAGGAACACTGGCGAGTGAACCTTTTACGCGCAGCAAGCGAGCCCGTGGAGAAGCTGATCCTACTTTCGATCTGCTTCAAAGGCACAATTTCAGCGTAACACCGGCGCGTTTTTCAGCACTAAGCTCGGCTAGCCGGTCATCCAGGAGTGTCTCACCTTCACGAAGAAAAAGTCTTTTGCAGGGGGCATCCACATCCCTTTGTAGTGCCTTGCTACTCAGCGGAACTACAATTCCAGCTCGTGTTCTCTTTCCGGCTTTTCAGATGGCGGTACCATGGGGAAACGCGATGGGTCCTTTGGCTTTACCACATCCAGTTCACGCTCTCCCTCACGGAAATCGAAAGAATTTTCCCAAATTCGACGGGAGCGGAAATCAAAGCACGGATTCCCACATATCTGCATTCATCATGTCATGCAGTATTTTGGATGTGACCCACGAAGATGTGTCGGTTCGCCTTTTTCTGGAAACCCTACAAGGACCTGCAGCTGAATGGTTTCAGCATTTGCCGGCCGGATCTATCACCAGTTGGGCCACCTTACGGGATGCTTTTGAAGATAGGTACAAGCCTTCAGAGGATGCATTTGCATTATTATCACGAATCACTCACCTGAAGAAGGAGGCGAATGAGACCATGCGCGATTTTGTCACCCGGTTCAATGCACTAATCAACCGTGTCCCTGTTGCCATGCTCCCAACGCCGGAAAATCAAAAGTGTTTTTTCGTAAACGCTATGAGCTCGAAAGTTAGTTTCTTGCTCCTTCAGGAACGAGTTGCCACCTTGGTTCTCGCCCAAGCCGCTGCCATTCGCATAGAGGATAATCTGATAATATCCGGCGAATTAAAAAAGGAATCAGCCAAGCCTAAATCTTTGGGCCCTTCGCCCACCACTTCGTCTGATCCAGCATTCCAAAAGATGGCAAACGATTTGCTCGCATTAAAGAAGCAGTTGGCCCAGGCCTCTCCCAGTTCCTCATACCGGGATATTCCGCGGAGGAATTTCGTTCCTAACAATGTTTCACAAAGACCGCGCTTACCTACAGCTGCTCCGCGGTTGGCACTTGAGGCCCCTCCGGTCAATGCTCTGGCCGAGATTGAAGAAGAAGAGCAGTATTATGAAGAACCTTCGTCTCAAGGCGAAGATGATCAAGATGTCGGTGAACCGACTGGCGACTCTACTATCGGGTATATGGAATTTGATGAGGAAGAATCTGATGAAGAAGAGGGTACCCAGGGGTACGCAAGCGGGCAGTCATATGCTGTTTTTACTCGTTCGCAAGGAAAAGAAGCGGAAGTTGCTGCCCATGTCCAGCAGGAGAAGGCCGTGTCAAACGCGCCTCCGATCATTGCTAAAAGAGGTAATCCTCTTCCTACTCAACTCCCTGGCAAATCTTTTACAAAGAAATCTTTTCCCCCTATCTCTCCTCCAAATCAGTCCTCTCACATTCCTACTAAGACCACCAATCCTATTCCATCATCGCGAGGTGAGGGACTCATTCCTTTACCAACGCAACCCTTGGCCGCATTTGATATTATAGATCATGCAAAAAAGACCAAGATCCAAATGTCTGAAGCTGAGTATCTTCAGTCAAACCCCGAACAGCTTGTAAGATTAACTAAGTATATCCAAAGTCAAGCTGTTATACCTAATCAGGCTTCCCCAAAAGGAATCCTTTCCACTCCCCCTGAATCCCATATAAATGTTGCTTCAACATCTGCGTCAGGCAAGATAGAGCCTTTCTATCTCTCTCTGCTGATCAATGGTCACAAGCTGAGTAACTGCATAATTGATTCCGGGGCTTCTGATAACGTCATGCCGGCTAAAGTCGCCCATGCTTTGGGCCTCACTCTTACCAAGCCTTTCGGCAGATGTTATTCTTTGGAAACTAAGCAAGTTCCGTTGGTTGGCCAAATCAAAGACGCGCAATTTGCATTTGCGGCTTTCCCGGATAAAAGAGTAAAAATGACAGTCCTCGTTGCTGACATTCCGGCAGCATATGGAATATTGCTGGGAAGAAGTTTTTGCAGCGAAGTTGGTGGAGAAATTCATATGGACTGGTCCAAAGCTAGAATTCCAGTCAAAGGCGTAATGCAGACTTTGGAGCCAGAATCACAAAAGAAATACTTGGTTACCAACTCTGAAGACCCCAAAGCTCAAATCCTTTTTGAATCATCAGGGATGGGGAATTACTTCTTATCTACTGAGACGGATAAAACAGGGGCTGTTCTCGTTCAGGAAGGAGATCTTAATAAGATCTGGACATTGCAATTCGATGGGAGCTGTGCAACTAGTGGATGTGGCACTGGGGTCGTGTTGATATCTCCTGAGGAAGAAGTCATTCCTCTCTCTTTCAAATTGTAGTTTTTCAACACTAACAATACTGCTGAGTATGAGTCTCTCTTACTCGGTATGCAGGCCGCAAAAGAAAGAGGAATTAAAAATCTAAAAGTGCAAGGTGATGCTGAGCTGGTTGTAAATCAAGTCAAAAGGATTTATCAAGTAAAGAATGAAAGACTCAGGCACTACCGTAATGCGGTATGGGACAGCATTGAGGAGTTTGATGCCTTTTCAATTGAATCAATTCCAAGAGCTCAAAATGACATGGCTGATTCATTGGCTGTCTCAGCATCTCTCATGCTCCCACATCCAGGTTTGAAAACGAACAAGTACACCATTGAGGTGGTTTTCCACCCGAGCGTACCAGACAATTCTCAGCATTGGCAGGTGTTCAATGATGATAATCAACTCATTGCCTTTCTGGAGAAGGCAGAAAATTTTAAAGAATTGTATTTCGAAGGATCCACCTCTACATGCCGTGAATCAATCGACGGTCAAAACCACGAATCAAAGGAGAACGACGGCGTATGTCAGCTCAAAGGAAATAAAATTCCGAAGGGCCTGGTTTCTCTGGAACGCCTGTTTGACAGGCATGACCGTTTTGTAAGAAAGAAGAGGCGAGATGATCCTGGCTCGTCCCCAGAAACCGAACCGGTCAATATAGGTTCGATAGGCACATCCGCAATTCATAAACATTGGCAAATGTTGCACGCCTGAAGAGAAGTGAAAATTTGTCAAGTTGCTGAAAAAATATATGGATGTATTGGCATGGTCTTATGCCGATTTAAAGTCCTTCAAGCCGAAGGACGTTCAGCACGATATTCCGTTGAAAGACGATGCCAAAGCCTTCCGCCAGAAGCAGAGGCACTATAATCCCAAGATTTCGGGTACCATCCAGGCTGAAATTCAGAAGATGCTAGACGCAAGAATCATCTTCCCTATCCATCACAGTACTTGGGTAGCAAATATTGTGCCAGTGCGCAAGAAAAACGGTGAAATACGCATCTGCGTAGACTTTCGAAATTTGAATCAAGCTTCGCTGAAAGACAACTACCCTCTTCCGATAATGGATCAAGTTCTGCAAGCAGTAACTGGATCAGAGATGCTGTCCATGCTTGACGGTTTTTCAGGTTACAATCAGATTGAGGTTTCACCTGAAGATCAATTCAAAACAGCATTCACTACTCCCTGGGGTACATTTGCCTACAGCAGGATGCCTTTCGGCCTAACTAATGCTGGTGCCACTTTTCAGCGGGCCATGGACTTTGCATTCAAAGGTATGATGGGAAAATTCATCGTGGTTTACCTAGATGACTTAACCGTGTTCTCTAAATAGCGAAATGATCATTGTGATCATTTGGAGCAAGTGTTGGCCAGGTGCCGAGAACATGGGATTTCCCTAAACCCAAAAAAGTCTGTTTTTGGAGTCACGGAAGGGAAGTTGCTAGGCCATGTGGTCAGCAAAGAAGGAACAAAGATAGATACTGAAAGAGTTAAGGCTATTCAAAGCCTTACTCTGCCTACAAGCAAGACTGGTGTTCATTCTTTCTTTGGAAAGGTGAACTTTCTCAGGCGTTTTGTTCCTGACTTTGCCGAGAAGACCCGTCACATATTGAACATGATGAAGGGGTCACCAACTTTCAGATGGAGTGAAGAGGGGAAAAGGTCATTTGAAGAAATAAAAGCTTCCGTTGCCCATGCACCAGTCCTGGTATGTCCAGATTTCTCCAAGGACTTCATCATGTATAGTTATGCATTTGAGCATACTGTGTCCGTAATCTTGATGCAAAAGAACTCAGAGGACATTGAATCTCCAATCGCATTCATGAGTTCTCCTCTCAAACCTCACGAACTGAAGATGACTCAGCTGGAAAAGCATGCCTTTTGCCATTGTCAAAGCAGTGAAGAATTTCAGGTATTACATTCTAAACTCGCATACGGTGGTGCTGGTCCCTGACACGGCGGTGAAATCAATTCTAACTCAGCAGGAGTTAGGAAGTTTGCGGGGAAATTGGATCGCAAAGGTCCAGGAGTATGACCTGGATATTAAACCAACCAAGCTGGTAAGGGGCAAGGGCCTGTGTCAGCTAATGGCTGAAAACAAAGATTCAGAAAATCCTGATGAGAGGGGTGACTACATCGAAGAAGCGCAGGACCGGCAAGAAGGGCCTGATTCTCTGCCTCTGGTTCTATTTGTTGCAACTAGTGATGAGTGGTACTCCGACATTGCTTTCTTCCTTACCTACGGCGAATGCCCGATGCACCTAACTGCAAAGGAGAAGCACACTATAAAGCTCAGGGCGGCTAAATACGTCATCTGGGATGAAGGCTTATATAAGCGCGGGATAGATGGCATCTTCCTGCGATGTGTCGACAAGCCCCAGCAAGTAAAACTACTGGAAAGTTTTCACAATTCAGCTTGTGGAGGGCATTTCTCTTCATCCGTAACTGCACACAAGATCATTCAAGCCAGGTATTATTGGCCGACGCTCTTTCAAGATACAGCCACCTGGGTGGCGAAATGTGAACCCTGCCAACAATTTGTTGGCAAGCCCAAGCTGGCTGCCCTTCCCCTAAGGCTGATCATTATCAATGAACCATTCAGACAATGGGGAATTGATTTTATTGGCGCACTCAATCCTCAATCGAGTGCTGGACATAGCTATGTCCTTACAGCAACGGATTACTTCACCAAGTGGGTGGAAGCCATACCTGTCAAGCATGCCACTTCTGAGGTGGTTTGCAATTTCATTAAAGAAAATATCATTGTCAGGTTCGGCGTTCCAAACAAAATCGTTGTTGATAATGCTTCTAACTTCTCCTCACGAGAAGTTATTAGTTTTTGCTATGAATATGGGATAACCTTGGCTCACGCATCCAACTATTATCCTCAGGGAAATGGTCAAGCGGAATCCAGCAACAAGAACTTGGTGGCCATCATACGAAAACTGGTGGAATCAAATCAGTGGATGTGGCACAAGTCCTTATACGACGCTTTGTGGGCGGATCGTATTACTCCCAAGAGATCTCTCGGCATGTCACCTTTTCAAGTGTTATATGGCATTGATGCCGAGCTTCCCATTTCTGCGGAACTTCCTGCTCTGCGCTTGGCACGAGCCATTGAAGATGAAACTTTCCAAAGTTCTCTTGAAAAGAGAATCATGTATCTGGCAGAACTTGAAGAAAAGAGAGTGAAGGTGGTCGATAGGATCACTGAACATCAGAATCAAGTTAAGAGGCTTTTCGATAAGAAAGCCAAGCAAAGGGATTTTCAAGTAGGAGATCTCGTCCTTTTATGGGACAAGCGAAGAGAACCAAAGGGCATGCATGGAAAGTTTGATTCCCTGTGGAGAGGGCCCTTCAAGATCAAGCAACTCAATGGAGAAAATAGTTTCTATATCTCGTATCTGGATGGAACTGAGCTCCCGCTTCCCTATAGCGGGCAGCATCTAAAGATCTTCAGGAAGTAGAGCTTGCTCTCTTATTTGTACAATTTGCTTTAAGTTGTGTGTTTGCTTTCGGTTTGTCGTGTGTTTCTTTTGTTCTCCCTCCGGTCCCCCTTGTTTTTGAATCTGTTACCCAATGGATAGGCACAAGTGGTCTGGGATTCTCTACCCCCGAGTTTTCTCAGGGATAGTCCCCAGAAAGAGCCAACTGTTATCCCGTAAAATTGACAAGGGCAATTTTCCCGATAACCATACGGAAATTTTTGTTTCGATCCCTCGTTAGGGATCCCTCGCATTCGAAACGTTGTAAAATCCCTTCCTGGGAAATCTAGTTTTCGAACTTAGTCTTTCTGAGCCTTTTTTGGCTGGGCGCATGAAATATCCTTGTAACACTAGCCTTTGATGCGCCCCCTTAAAAGCCTTTGGCACATGGTTTTCCATGTTAACACATCTTTCAGTGCGCCAAAGGATGTTGAGTCTCTTTTGCGTGCGCCAAGGCGCATGCGCCTTATTGTTGACACAACTTTTGTTGCTCCGCTTTTTGGTGCGCCAAAGGGCGCACATAATCTTATTGCAACACCATATTTTGGTGCGCCAAAGGGCGCACATAACTTCATGTCGACAATGCTTTTGGCACGCCAAGGTGCACTTCGTCTCCTGTTGTCAAATACTCTCATGCGCCAAAGGGCGCACGCTTTCTCCTGTCGACAACAAATCTCATGCGCCTTTGAAAAAGTGGTTGGCGCATTTATGACCAGTTTTTCTATATATATGTGAGTGCGCTCCCAAATGTCATTTTCACTTTTGTTGAGCACGTGATCATTCTAAACTTTTCAGCCTCTGCTCCGTCGTTTTCATCGTCCTGTGGACCCGTTCCCAAACTTTTGCTATATATCTAGGTAAGAGGTGTTATTTCTCTCTTGTGCGTTTTGTGCTTTCAGTTCCTGGTGTGTTCCTAGTTTGGTTCTTGCTTGTTGGGTGGTTGTTTATATATAAATGTGATCGGCCTAGCCTCCTCCATTTGCTGTCTGCCCCCATGCTATCCTTCCTCTTTCCAGATCTACTGGAGAAGGTCATTTTCTTGAAACCATGGTTGTAATCCTCTTGGTTTTAACCGTTTCGTTTGGCCACTGAGCATGTTAAAAAAGAGAGGAGAAGAAATCTAAGAATCATGTAAAAAAACCCCTTTAAGAGTTTAGTTTTCTGTTTTTCTCCTTGGCGCGTCTGTCACCCCTACAACACTAAGAACAGTTGCGTCCCTTTGGCGCATCTGACCGCCTTGTAACGTGAGCAAAACCCGCGCCAATGGTGCACCCTTTCTGCTTGCTGCATCATTAACCTCTGCGCCCTTTGGCGCGTCTCTTTCACATGCTACAAGTGTCAAAATCTCGCGCCCCTTTGGCGCGCCATCCTTTTGTACTGCATCACATTTTCATGCGCCCATGACGTACCCAGCTTCCATGCAACACAAGCTTTATCTGCGCAAGTATGAAGCTATAAAGGTGCAGGTGCATCCCCGATTGCAATAACATTATGTTGTGTAAACTCTTCGTGCGGCGCGCCATATTTCCTTCGGCACACAAAAAGTCTATGTTACATGCTTTTCCCATGCGCCAAAGGGCGCACCCAATCCTAATGTAACATGCAAGCCCCATGCGCCTTTGGCGCATCCTGTTTCTATGTAACACACTGTTCTCATGCGCCTTTTATAAAATGCAATCTGCAACATCCATGCGCCATGCGCCCTGTTTATTTGGCCTGCAAGTTGCAATTTTCATGCGCCCTGCGCCCTGAGCCTTAAAATCTCTAACTCTTTCTTCTGCTGACATTCTAATGGAAGATCAAATGGCTAATTCAACCTTTTTGGGTTGGGTCTCGCTTCTTCTTCATGCAGATCAGCAACTGAGTTCAAAAGAACATATGTCTACATCCAACAAGAGACCCACCAAACCAAGAGGAAAGGCTAAGCTTACAGAGGAAGAGATGAAGTACAAATATCAAAGGGTCAGGATGCCCGAATCACAGGCTGAATGCAGTATGGATGTCAGGGACTCAGAGTTGGGTCACATTGACATGGAAGAATTCTGGGTTAGGACTCAGAAGGTTACAAGAAGTCCATGGATGGACAAATTAATAGGCAGTGCCCTGCGTTTCGCCGGAACAATCCCCGTCAGTGCCGTCAAAAATGAATGGGAAGACAATGAAGACCAATGCATGCAACTAATGAATGAAGTCTACTTGAAAAACAAGAAGGTGGTAACCCGGTGGCCCCAAATCATCCACCGCAGTGACTTCTCAGAAGAGCTCAGCGATACTATTACTTTCCTGAGCAGGGTCTTCGGGCTTTTTGACGCCCACTACTTCCATAAATGGATGCTGAGGTACTTGGAAACAATGAATAAGAATGTGCCTGAGCAGCACTTTTGTTGGGGAGAAATAATAAGTAACACCATCTCCGAGTAGCTACAACAATTCACCACAACGGGAGTGTTCCATATGAACTCCTACGTAGTCTATGCTGTAGCGTCGGAGAGGGATTATCGAGGGCTAAACCGAAGTGGAATTTGGCCTCAGGTCAAAATATATGAATATTATCTAGAACTGAGGCTGGAGAATAGCATCCATCAATTCACCAAAATTAATGATGCTTTCTTCTATCACATCATTTACCTGTTAAGGCCAAATCTAACTCGTGGTCGCACGACCAAAAACATTGTGTCAACCGTGGAGAAGTGGGGGGCCCTGTTCACCCAGTTTCCCACATTTACCTATCTGAGGGCGGTCAACTTCTTGGGCGAGCCAACCAGGCTACCGAGGTATACTGGACCTAAGCTGATTCTACTAGAGTTATCAAGGCAGCTGGTCACATACCATGAGAAATGCCTCAAAAGAAAGAAGGGCGGAACTCCTTTCCCCCTCACAGTGGGCCGGTACACATGCTCCTCCCATCACAAGGTGAAGGAAATGTTCGTAGAGCTGGAGATGCTCAATTTGAAACATGACTTCCCAGCCAGGCCTACCTTTGACCCAAGAAGCTGCCTGCCAAGGGCTAAGCTTGATCCGATCCATGTCCCTCAAATTGAGGATATTTACATTGACGTCATCCACGAGGTGGAGCTCAGAAGAAAGGATCATTCTCGCTTAGCATTTGCGGAAATTATCCAATACAAAGTGGCCATTGTCCCCAAAGGCTTCCAAACTACGGAAGATGAAGTAGACAAGGTGTATAATGACACGGAAGGGGATGATTAGCCCTTCCCGGCCATTAACAGAAGCAAGGCTCTTCAAACAATTGAGGAGAGGGTCAAGGAGACTATGCGCAGAACAAAGCACTGGTGCCGCATGAATGGGCTGATCTACCTCGGGGTAGATTTCACCACCTCCCCATTGGGCAATGCGCCTCCAAGGTCTAAGAAGCAGCTAAAAGGCAAAGGTACAGAAGGTGAATCCAGCACCATTCAGGAAGAAGCCCCTGAAAGTCCTCCTTCCACAGCGCCAGAACAGGTAATAACTCTGGATTCACCAGAGAAAGAAGCAGCAGAGGATAGACCCATACGCCCATCCACTCAGGATGTTGGCATTGCTACAACCACAGAAGTCCCTTCTATCCCTTCTTCTTCTCTTCCTTCCCCTCCTCAAGTAACTCAGGCGACCATCCCTTTGGTCATGTCCTCTGCCTCTTCTTCTGCTCTTTCCCCTGCCTCTTCGTCTATCTTCTCTTCCCTCACTGATTTATCTTCTTCCATTTCTTCCCTCATTTCCGGGCTCCCTTCCCTTCCTTTGTCTTCTGCAGCTGCAGTTTCCCTTCCTCCCATGGACACTTCTTCAGCTATGCTTTCAATGCCACCGCCGTGTGTCTCCACGTTTTTCCCCTCTTCTACTGTTGCTCCCTCCTCCTCTGTCTCTGGTCCTTCTTCTATGGGACCAGCCTGGATCTCTCAGCAGTTGAGCCAACAAAAGAGGAAAGTTCCCATCGCTCCGATGGACTTTTCAGTGATTCCGGCCAAAGGGGCAAAAAAGCAAAAGCCTGTAACATGCTTCTCTCAAAGTGCTGCGGGTGAGAGAGTTATGGAAATAGCATACCCTGATCCCCTCAAGGAGAAAAAAGATCTGTCTTTGACAGATTTTACTGTGACTCAAGTCATAATGGGGACGTCTTCTGAAAGTCTCCAGGGGGAAGCTCTTTCCACAGTCGATGCCCTCTGCAAAAAGCTTCAAGGAATAAAAGAAGAGAAAAGGCTATTGAAGGAGCAGAACAAATATCTACTTCAAGCATTACAGAAGATGGGTAGTGCACCTCCCACGACTGCCGCCGAGACTTATGAGCTTCTCAGCCAGGAGAAAATCAATGAATATTCAAAGATCGGCGAGCAGGGTATGGCCGTTTCTGCTTGGAGGAGCCAGATCCTCAAGGATAGTGAAAGAGTGATCGCCGAGTATGTCAATTCATATCTAAACATCAAAAAGGCGAACAAGGAACTCCAAGTATTAGCGGGTCCCATATCAGAAGAGCTAGATCATGCTAGACTCCAACATGAGACCTTTCAACAAATGTTTGACTGTTCAGTCGAGGATCTGGTCAAGTTCGGAGTTTTCGGCCATCCAAGGGCCCTCAACAAAACCATGTCCACTCTGGACTATCGGATAGATCAGCTGGAATTTGTTCTGGAAAAGATAGACAAGGTGAAGGAAGAGGCCCTGGATACGATGCATCAAATGGAGCGAATTGTTCTTAACATGTCTCTAGGGCTGCTCACTCCTTCCTTTACCATGAGATTAGCTGATGAAACTATCCGGATCTTCAAGGAGATCGCTTCTCAAGGAACAGGGCCAGAGGTCACATTTGACACTGAATCTATCAACAACCTGCTGGCCTGTAGGGACTTCATTGGGTTCCTCATCGAGGCGGAGAAAGATTATTCTAAACTCCCAGAAAAGCTCATACGCAAGCGGGAGACTTGCGAAGCAATCAGTGAACAGCACAAGGATCCATCACAGGATCAATTTGGGCCCATGATTAACAAGTTTTTAGAATACCGTGCTCAGTTCCACATATCATCTCCTGAGCAGCATCAGAAGCAGGCAACCCCCTTTCGGCCGCAGGATGACGATGACGAGTAGCTGCTTCTGCTTCTTCTTCCTCTTCTTCTTCTTCTCTCTATTCTCTGACTTTCTTGTTGAAATGTCTAAAGTGTGTTGGCACAAATGATGACATCATCCATGTTGCATCATGGGATGATGTCATCCATCAAGTTGTCAAAAGTCAACATGACTTTTAGATATTTTGTAAATATCTTTGTAAATATTTGTTGGCTCCTTTTTTGCTTTCCTTCTCCTCTCTTCTATAAATACTGGAATACTTGTTGTATTCGGGGGGTGAACATTTTTTAGATGAAAATAGAAGTGAGGAGAGAAAGACTTTGAGCTTTCTTGTAACAGAAGAAAACAGTAATACAAATATTAAGACTTTGTGCTCAATAGCTGTGTTATGTATTAGATCTTCCTTACGTTAGATCTGTATGTGTTTAATCTGTTGGATTCATATCTACTTTTCTGTCATTTTCTCATCAGTATTGCTTTGTTTATTTATGCAAGTAGGTTTGGCTCTGTTTACTACCAACCCAAAAACATAAATCTTCTGACCTTTCTACTTTGGAATTCATTTCTTTTCTTCCTTCGGATCTGTTCTTTCTATTTTCCCTCTTTCATTCCTTTCTTTTCGCAGCCTGAAACACTCTACTGGGATGAGATCCCAAACCCCCGAAGGTAGAATCTGTGAGACTTGCATAGATTCCTGCTGGTAGAATAACAATAAACCAGTTTCACTTTGCTGACTCAAAGAGGGGCTAAGCCCTGCACACTGTTGGCTCGTCTATCCATAGATATGTCTAGGTGACATATTTTCTGACCAACAGTGTCAGATCAGATCTTGAATATTCCCTCGAAAATACCCTTTTTTCCCTTTGGATGAGGTGGGACATGTGTCCAAATACCATTGGACCGGGCCCTCATTTTAAAATTACCATTTGCGACCTTTTTTGACCTCGGGAAAATTTTGAAAATTTTCCCCGCGGGCCCGAACACCAAATCTCTCCTTTGCCACGTGGTGGTCTCCCATTCGCTGTCGGGGCCGACCCTCCAAATTCTTCCTTCAAACCTCTGTAAGCATCAAAACTCCATGTGGGCCCAAGCTCTCCTTTTTGACATTTGAAAAATGCCACATGTCACCTTTGGATTAGTTGTGTGGGAAAACCTCCAATTTTTCTTGTACCTCCCCAGCGGATTCATTTTTGACTTTGAGATTTTTGCCCAAAATTTGTAAAATTTTAAAACTCTTCCCCGCTGCCCGAACCTCCACCACGCCTTGGACACGTGTTCAAAAATGATTGGTGGCAGAGCCAATCCTCATTTTTTTCCTTTTAAACCAAGGGTAAAAATTTGTAAAATTTTTCTTCGGTCCCCATTCCCATTTCTCCTCCCGGACACGTGTCACTTCATGATTTACGTGAAGATCTGGCTAAAATTTTAACTCTGAAATTTTGCCTCCAAAGGAAAAAATCCAAAAACATGCACAACCCCGCTCCTCCCTTGGCTCCCCTAGACACGTGTCCTTTTCCTATTGGATGCGGGCTCACGGGCCAAATGTTAACTTTAACATTTTGAAGTTAAAAACTTCAAAAATTTCACAAACTCCACCCCTCCATGCTAACTTTCTTGGACACGTGTCCATTTCTTATTGGAGGCGGGCCTTTGAGTCAAAATTTTCCCCTTGACGCTGTGAGCCAAAAAACAACAAATTTTTTTCAAGTCCTCCACCATCCACATGACCTCCCTATGCCACGTGTCTCCTTGCCATTCGATGCAGGCCTTTGGGCAAAAATTGGATTGTAAGAATTTTGCAAAATGAAAGCAAACAAATCTAAGTGCGACCCATCACATAATGATCCTCCAACCAATCATAGTGTGCCACGTAGGCACTTTACTGTAGCAATGCGGAGCCACGGGTAAAATTTTTTCTTTTTGCCAAAAGTCAAAAAGTGACAAGTTATAAAATTTTTCCTGCATATCCTCAGCCAATAAGAGCCTACCACATTAGCACTATGTTGTGATGATGAAATTGACGGGTAGAATACACCAGTATGACCATCAATACTTCAAAAATGTAGAAGATGCCCTAGAAATCAAATTTTTTGACAATGAGGGTAGAATTCGTGACCTCAAACCAACTAAATCATTTTTTGACATCATTAGCGACCTTGGGATTGGGGAAATACTTACTCAAATTCAGGATTTGATCAAGTTTGAGTTCATTCACGACTTGACAAAGGAGAAATGACACAACCAGTAAAAAATTAAGGAAACTAGGGCACAAATAGGGATAAAACATGGATTTTGTTTCATATCAAGGCAAAATAATAACAACTTAGGCAAAATAAGTAGTGCTGGGAAATTTTCTACCTCAGCGAGCGCCAAGACTTTGAAGTCCCTAGTAAACTTAGCTCCCTAGATAGTGATAGCTGCATCCTTTTAGACGTTGATGGGCATCGTCTAAGTCTTTTTAGCCATATACAACACATTCGAAGATGGTTGTAATGTAGGCCTTCCCATTTGATGCCATGCATCCAAAGTTAGAACATTAACCTCCGTGCATGTGTTAATGAGGATATTACTAAGAAGCCATGCATTTATAACTACATTCAATGTGATTTCTTTGTCATAGTCAAGGTTGTGAGGGTGAAGGTTTGCAGGCAAGACCTACCTCTCGTACTCTTCTCTAGCGGGTGGTACATTCTCTCTCAACCATGATCCTAGCAAGGGAATGATATTCTCTTGTCTTAGCATTTTACACACCTCCTTGACCTCATTCAAATAATCCTTTGACACCTCGACTCTCCTCCCTTGTTTCTCCCTCCTGGATTTCTCCTTTAGACACTGTATTTCCCCTTGTAAACTCCGAATGACATCCATGGTGTCTTGATATACCTCCTTTTGATGTGTGGGGTCAGGGTAATTTTCATGAACTACTTCCTCCCTTGAAACCAGGTTCTTTTGTCTTGGTATCTCTCTTGCGCGTGTGGCTTCTGCCCTTATTATTACCAAGACAGGCTCCAAACCTGCATCCCATGTTACCTGAGGCATCCACTGTATGTCTACCTTCTTAATGCTGACCATTACAACACCCTTGTCTTTCTGGTGCTGCTAATTCATGTGCTCGAACAACTCCAGGCACTCCTCGTACTTATGCTTCTTCCCACACCACGAGCACTGCAACAGGTCTGGGAACTCTTGTTTATAATGCTCTATAGACCCACAATTGAAACAGGTTCCATGCAGGAACTCACTCCTTCCTCCTTTGTGGTTACCATGACCCCAAAATCCTCCTTGAAAACTTTTTCCATGCGTACCTCCATCTGTGCACTCCTCAAAACCGCTAGGTTGGTGCACCCCATGATCAATGGCCTCATGGATCTGATCAATGAGCCTATAGTCCTTAGTATCATGGGTTGTAGAGGTGTAAATATTGCAGTAACAAGACACATTCTTCTGGATTACGCGTTATAGTAAGGTGCATCTACTTGCATCATGATCCCCATAACAAATTTCATAATCTACTGCCATGATGCGTACTGTCCTCTGGGGGAAACTATCCTTAACGTGCCCCTCTACTTCACAATTTGTGCACCACAAACCACAATGAGTCTCATGGGATGAGTTTGCATACAATTTTTCCAACTGCTTGGCCATAGTAGCTATCTAAGCCTCCAGGAATGGGCTAATGCTAGTATCAACACTACCAATAGCCTCGGTGTGTAGAGCAGCTTCCAATGCCTCGCTCAGGTCTATAAAATTTTTATGAGATAAGGCCCTTCTAAAAGGGGTGATCAATCCTCCAACAAACCACTGAGCATGCTACGAAGGGTGAATATCATATGATAATTTAGACAAGAGAGTTTTAAAGCACGCATCATACTCCCATACACTCTCTGCCATTCCTTGTTGAATCTCCTTCAAAGCGCTGATGCTCTTCTACTCAAACTCAGGAATGTGGAATTCTGCCAAGAATGCATTCTTTAAAGTAGTATAGTCCACCACTGTTTGATGAGGGTCATATTTCCTATACCAGCTATGCGCGGGCCCTTGCAACGTGGTTACAAATTGACTAGCCTTTTGTTCTGGGGTTGTGATACCCTTTGTGCTCTATAGCAGTTCACACTTGTGAACATGTTCTGTAACATCCTCAATACCTCTATAATCGAGTAAATGTAGAGACATTTCAAAGAAAACTTATGGGGGTGATTGGGGCCCGAATCCTCTTGAGCTAGAGCCTTAGTTTCCACTTGTGTTTCCTTCACCACCTAATCCACTAGGTCCTAAACCACTAGATCTACCAGACCCACTAGCTCCTATTCCTCTTGAACCACTAGAGCCACCAGATCCACCAAGTCCTAAAGTGGTCATGTCAAGGGTCCCCATAGTTCCACTAAGCTACATGCCTATGGTCTGTGACAATGCCCCACTGTTAATAGTATACCTTGCACCACTCCCAGATGTGAGACCAAAATTTTGTGTGTCTATACCTTGCCTGAAAAGTCCTAACACTGGGTTGGTTTTTACAGCCATAGAAGGCCCAAATAAGAAATTATACCTCCTGGGTATAGACCGATCACCTCCAATGTAACCAAGTAGACCAACAATATTTTCCCCCTGATATGGAAAACAAAGCACTAGGGTTCGGTCACTAGGTGATCTCAGATGCGTGTCAATATATTTTCTTTCTCTGTGTGATGAACTCTCATCAGAAGCCGAAGGGGTCTCTCTTACATGCTTACCCAGATGGGGTCTCACAGACTGCTCATGTTCCACATCCTCTGTGTGAACCTAAAATTCTTCCCGCAACGTCTACCACCATACATCCATCACACCTACAACCTCACATTTTCTAGCAATCTCCCTTTCACATGCTTCACCATACTTGAGTCGTCTCTCCTCTGTTTCTTTCTCCACTGCAACATTTGCCATCTTCCTCCACCATAGCTTCCTCACCTAGCACTCAAAATGGTTTAGCTAGCCATTGGGAATGCCTCTAAACTCATGGTAAACATCAATATTTTCATAGCTAGAGGGAAAATACGTAGAAATGATCCTCTGGGCTCCTACAGAAACTCAAAGTTAGCAACCTCTGGACAATAATATGTGGAAATGGCATACTACAGAGTGTATCTCGCCAATACTCCTTTCCACCAATGATCCATGACACGGGTCCACGTCAGATCTACATCATGTAGCCTTTGGTATTCTTCTTAGGTCCACATATGTGATCCATAATGCCAACTTGATCTAGATGCATAGGCTGAGAGCCATTCATACAGTTCCACTAGGAAGTAACAAAAAAAAGTTTCGTACAGATCATGGTAGAGGTTTTCTTCTACCCATCTACGTGCATCAAACTCAGGTCTAGTGCCAAATATCTAAGAAAATTCATCCTCCGTGCTCTTGAACCATGATTCAACACTTTCCAATGTTAACCACTTTGTCATCATGCATTACACATATTATGATGAATGCTATTTCCCACTACAAATTTGAAAAGAGGTCCTGGCAATGGAACCAAGATGTAGTCATCTTTACCCCTATCACAAAAGAAAGGAACCCCATGCACACCGGCCTATCACCCAGCAGAAGTTGGGCACTCACCCGAGGCATGCACGGGTACCGAGTCTCTCTTTTATGTGAGTTTAGTGGGAAACATCATCTATGATTTGTGTTTAAGAGATTTCAAAAAGGATTTAAGACATACAAGAACCATAGAGCTCATAACGACCTCTAGATCCTTGTAGCTATTCCAGATAGAGTACTTAATAGATTATATAACTTGTACCATAATAGAAAGAAGTATAAAAACATCCATACTTAACATACACATAAATGAAAAAATACATATGAGCAAGATGTATTCATCACAACCATTGATATTCATATATATATATATATATATATATATATATATATATATATACATATATATATAACTAATAACCTCACTACATTCATGGAGTCATTACAGAGTGTCACAGAGAAGTAGAAAATAGTCATGCATTACAACTGGACTATTATAACTATGCTACCAAATAGAAAAATTACAATTCCCTTGCCCCATACATCCTATCCCCAATATAATTACCCACTAGCAGAGTTCTTACAGTGTTTTTGTAGAGCTTCACCCACTCTCTAAGTATATCTGCTTACTCTGCAGGTGCTTGTATTTATAGCTTTTCTAGACTACTAACTCATCCTCCAATGCCCCCAGATCCGATGCCAAGTGTCTGAATATGGTCCTCCATGAGAGCATGCTTCTCTAGGTCTAAGCTTTCCACTTTATACCATGATGTGCTTCTATAAGCTTCTATCGTAGGCATGCTCCTTCCTGTGCCAACCTATCGCCAGGTTGACACCTTATCCACATGCAACTGGGTCATGATTTTCACGTGTTCTACCCCGGATGTCCAATTTGACTAAGTACCAAACCCTTGGTTCTGTCCATGCATGTCGTGCATGCCAATGGCTTCCTTAAACCCTTTTCTTAAACCTTGCCTTTTGTGCTTTGTCCTTGTGCGCTTACGTACCTTTTTTTCTTAGTCAATATTCTAAGGACCCAACAGAACTCTAGACAATTGAAAGATTACAGTTGGGGAGAATGGTATTTCCTTACCATTTACGGTTAAGTATCTTTCCTCCAAATTCCTTATGAATTCCTCTATCACGGGGATGCTAAATTCTTCATATGCTAGGAGAAAATCCAACCACCTAGATTTTTTAAAAAATTCAACTGAATTTGCATCTACCTAGAGTTCAATTGAATTGGTAGGCTCATGAATGAGTCTGGGTCCCATTTTAGGTTTGAGGAAGAAGGACTTAAGTAGCACAGGACTGGTAATGTAGTATTTTTTAGGAATAATGCAAAATAAGTATGGCGTAGGATAGAGAGCAACCCAATTGAGAGAAGAAATGTTGAACAACCTTGTTATGTAGGTGATATGATCGAATGTGGAAAATGCAAGCAAAAATCCTGAGGTGATAGGATAGTACTTTGACGCATGTGAAACATTATGGTATTTAATGGTTGGCGGATCTGGAGTGAATTTTGGGACATGTGATAAGATTTGGGAAAAGATGGTTAGTTAAAATACATGATGGAAAAATTTAACATTAAATTTAAAACCTTACAATGATAAGGGTCATTAATTGTGCATACCTTGATATTAAAGCTTGTCAATCTCTTCCATTATTTGAAATTAAGTGTGACACCTCTCTACCTTCTTTCAAGATGTCATGCTCCATGCATAAGTGGTACTACCTTTTATTTCTGTTGATCAATTCAGGAGAGAGAAGATCGCCATTTCTGGTTTTCAATCTTTTTTTTTTGTACGAAACGTGGGGTGCCATATTTGGTTGCACCCAATTCTCCAGAGGAAGATAATTGCCATTTTTTGGTTTTCAATCATCCCCTCTTTATTTCTAGAAGAAAATAGTTTAGGTCTGCATCGTGATAGGCAAAGAAACCTTGCCTACACAATGAATATCTAATCTTCTTATATTACTCTCTGAAACTCTTGTCGAGATGCTGGTTTATTGTACAACCTTAGTTTGTGACCATTAACCAACATGAATTTCCTTTCACTATAAATTGGAATCAACTGAAGGGTCCCATTATCATATACTTATGCAA
Source organism: Taxus chinensis (assembly GCA_019776745.2). NCBI lineage: Eukaryota > Viridiplantae > Streptophyta > Pinopsida > Cupressales > Taxaceae > Taxus > Taxus chinensis. Next base: position 42,278,807 of record CM034152.1, on the reverse strand, counting down.
TTTGGTAAGGACCTATCCACCTCATCTGTTTTCTTCCCTTCAAAATATTTATAGTTTAAATAGAAAAGTAAGGTCCAATCTCCTTTTTGAAATTTATTTGGCTTGATTTGTTTGTCACGCTAAATTTTCCTTTGTTGTTAGACGATCTCAGTCTGCTGTAATGCTTGAAGCTTGATCTCATCCAATTCATTTAATTAAATAATTCTTGCTTGTTGTACCTCAGTCAATTAGATCCCCACCTCAGAGGCCATCCTCAATGTTTGGATTTTAAATTTTATGGGCATGATTGGTTTCTTACCATAGACCAATTCATATGGTGTAAACCTTGTTGTTGTTTTCCATGTAGTATTATAGGCCCATATTGCATCTGGTAACTTTTGAGCCCAATTTTTCCTTGAGATGTCCACAGTATTTATAAGAATATTTTCCAATTCTCTTTTGGTCACCTCAAATTGCCCATTTGATTATGGATGATAGCGAGATGAATTCTTATGTTTCAATTAATATGTCTCCAAAAAAGAGCTGATTACCCTTGACATGAATTGTGGCCCTTGGTCTGATACAATTGATTGGCACTCCAAATCTTTGAAAGATTCATTCATAGATAAAATCTGAAACCATCTCATCTCTTGCATGTGGTAGTGCCTGCACTTTAGCCCATTTGGTAACATAGTCAATAAAAACTAATAAATACTCCTTACCTTGTGAGGTTAGGTTGAATGGCCCAATGAAATCTAGATCCCACTTCTCAAATGGCTTTAGAACAACTTGTGGTTGGAGGTGCATCTCTGATGTGAATTTTGGTTTCCCCATTCTTTAGATTTTATAAAACCTTCACACATACTTCTTGACATCCTTGAAAAAGGAAGGTGTTATCCAAATAAATCTCCTAGTTATTTGAGTAACTTGTATACACATTCTGGCTCTTAGTTCCCTATTGAAGGTTGTGCACACTCAAGTTCAATTGAAATAACTCCTTGGTTATAGTTTCCCCTTGGTGGTCCTTCTTTTTAATCGAGTGCCCTCATGCACTTTCTATTCTCTCCCTCCATTTTCCTTTTCCTCTTTGTTCCACTCCTTCCTTGCACCCACCTTATGCACTTTTGCCTTCTTCCTAATCAACTTCTTCCCTTCCCACATGCCTCACACTTGTTTCAATCGGCTAATTCCTTGACCCTCTTGTGTGCCATGCCCATTACTTTGTAAGAGTTGCACCTTGACCATGCATTCTCTGCTCACTAGTTTGACTCATTTTCCCCTGTGTGCATGCCCTTTCATGCACACACCCTTATGCACCTTCCCTCTATCTTCTTCCTGCACCTCATTCTTCCACACATACATATGTGTACCCTCCTTTGTGCCCTTCTATGCTAGGTCATCTTATGACATGTTTGAGTGTGTCGTGTGTAACCGGTCAAAACATGCCAATAGGGAACTGAATCCTTGTAATGAATCAACAAGTGGAATTTGGTAGAAACGACAAATATTTACACAGTTGGTCATCATTTCAGTCAATCCACGTGTGCCACATGTTTTATGTGCACAAATGAATCTAACATCTTCTGAAAATTGCATCTTTTTCTACAGAGCTCAGATTGGTGCATGCCTAGACTTGTCAAAAAGCTGCTGACATCAACCAAAATGCTAGAGATTCAAATTCAAATTCTTGGTAGATCTAGTAGGTGAGAAATGGTAAAATGTTTTTCTAAGCATTGATGAGTAGATCTAATTACTCCAACCACCCAATTTGATATGATCTGCCCTCCTTTCCTCTTCAACATGCCAAAAAGGTTTGGGGAAGCGCATCTGACAGATTAACGGGTGGATTTGCAGGCATTGAATGCCTCTTATTGGTGGTTGTGTTTCAAAATCAGATTTTCCCTCCTCTCTTCACTTCTTCTTCCATGAATTCATCTATAAATGTAAGAGCAAGGCTCATTTGTAATGTTGTACGCTCTGGATCTGTCGACACTAAAATTTTCCTCCATAATTTCTATTTCATTAATGTATGTATTAGGAATAGGATGTTGTTAAGTATAATTAGTAGTAGCGTCTGATAGAAGATAACGGTGCCGTCAGTATGGTGTCACCAATAATGTGGAGTATAGTAACAGTCAAAGTACAATAGGAATGTTGTAAAAAGTAAATATTTGTCGTAAGTGGGTCCGGGTAATGTTAAAATGTCAAAGTTTGGGTAATTAGAGAAGTAGGGTCTACATGATTAGGAATTAGAAATATTATATTGGTAATAAGGACAAGGAGTGAGGTCATAAATATTTTGTGTATTTTATTTGTAAAAAGTCTAAAAATGTGGAACCCATGTAAAATGATAAGGTTTATCTTATCTTAAGAGATAAGCTTACATGTACAGATAAGAGTTAAGGTATGGAATATGATTCGTCAGAGTGGATTTCTTATCCTATCGTTAGAGATAGGATGGATAAGCCTGGGAAGTTCTATAAATAGAGAGGCCACCCCCCTCATTCAGCATAGAAAGAAGTAGTGAGAAATATTGTAGGAAGTGTGCGAAGGAAGCCATCAGTTAAAGGTTGTGTTGAAGAAGCCATCAAGAGGTGTAATTGTAAAGTTTCTTCCATAGTCTTGCTGAAGTATCTCATGGGTGGGATTGTAATAGTTTCATGTTAATATTATAATTTATTTTGATATTTCAGATTTTTTGTCATTCTGTCTTATCATAGTCAATGGTATTCTTGTGTTCGGTTGTTGTTTTGTTTCCAGATTACATCCACCAAACTAAAGGCTGTGCATTAGTAAATAATCATAGCATGAGGAGTTCCCAGTGAAGAATTATCATAGTGCCGGATTGGTGGATGACATTTTGGTTCCGTTGCCGGGGACCATTCCTCGTTGGTGGATTTTCTGGAGAGATATTCCCACTTAGTCAAAAATCAATTGGACGGTAACCTTGTTTTTACTGTGCATAGTAGTTACCATGGTAAAGTCATTTTTACCGTGAATAGTAGTTACCATGTTAAAGTCATTTTTTCCATGAATAGTAGTTACCCTGGTAAAGTCCTTTTTGCTAGGAATGGTAATTACCGCAGTAAATTCACTTTTTACCGTGAATAGTATTTACCGCAGTAACTTCACTTTTTACCGTGAATAGTATTTACCACAGTAAAGTCAGTTTTTACCGCAGTAAGTCAAGTTTTACCATAGTTTACCATGGTCATTTCTATAGTGATTCCAATTATTTGTGCACATAAGTCTTGTTGATTGTACTTTGTGGGTTGGTATTTCATGGTGGTTACTTTTTGAAAATGGGAAAGATTCCTGTTTTTTCAGCTCAATCTAATGAAGATGCTTCTTCTTTCATTCAAGAGTTTAAGAGATCTTGTATTTGTAATGGCCTTATAAGAAGGGGAACAATGGACTGAATTTTTTCCTACCTTTTTGGATGGTTCAGCACTTAGGTGGTTTGAAACACTAGGTGATAATGTGAAAAATTCATGGGATTTATTAACTGAAAAGTTTTCTTGAAGAATTTGGTGAACAATAGAAATATGCAGATCTCATGATCGAGATCACAAAGATATCCCAAGGAGAGAAGGAGAAGATAAGGGATTATCATGCTCGTGTTCTAGAGCTAAGGAGGAAGCTCGATGCCCAGATCCGGAAGGAAGGACTAGCGGATGGGTTGATGAATGGAGGTGGATAATCTCCTCTGTAAGCACTTCATTCTTGGGATGAAGCCAGAGATTAGACAACGAGTGAAGTATGACCGCCCAGCTACCATTGAACAAGCAAAGGAGATTGCAAGAAGGCAAGAAGAAAAGCATGGAAGAGGAGCCCAAAGAAATTATTGCTAAAGTAGAGCCTACACCAGCACCTTTGGTCCTGAATCCACAACCACTCCTGTGTGAGCACAAATATTTCTCCTAGTACATCTACTGAGTATGAAGATCTGCTCAAAAAGATGGGTCAGTTAAACTATTATATCTTCTTCAAGGAAAGGAATTTAGTTCTCAGGGAGGAGATAGAGGTCCAAAAAGAAATATTTCTGAAGTTGATTGTTATGGTTGTTATAAAAAGGGTACATTATAAGTATAATTGTCCAGATAGAGCTTCTACATCTGGTAAAGGAAATAATGATAAAGGAAAAGCACCTGTGAATTCTTTTGCTGTAGTAGATAAGAGCAGAAATAATGAAGTAGATGTGTTTTGTAAACAAAAAGAAAGAAAGAAAAAGATAATTAAGATGGAAATGATCCTAAGAAGATGAAAGAAGAAACTAGTAATAAACATAGGAGAAGAAAGTTGGGTGTGCAGGATTTTCTGATTTCACAGGGGCAAGGACCATACTCCATCTTGGAAGATCTGTCCAAAAGGCCTACAAATATTACATATGGTCAACTCTTGGCTATGTCTTCTGAGAAGAGGCGGGAGTTGCGAAGTGGACTCAATGCTCGATGAAGGAAGGAGGTTGAGGTCCCTGTTTTGGAGGCAGAGGCGGATCCCTATGCTCCACAAGCTGAGGTATTATGTAATGGCATTTCAATTCATGATGTCTTAGTTGATGGAGGTGCTGTAGTTAATGTAATGACCGAGTCTGTAATGAATATGTTGGGTTTAAAAATTTATTTCCCTTCAACACTTATGTTAAGGTCATTAAATAAAGGAAAAACTAAACCAGAAGGTGTAGTTTCAAATGTGGCAATATCTGTTATGGGTGTTGTATGTGTGGTAGACTTTCAGGTGATGAAAAATGGTACTGTTGCGTACCTAATGCTACTGGGAAGACCATGGCTAAGGAGAGTTCATGCAAGAAACTACTGGAATGAAGGTTTCATGACACTTGGACGTGGTAGAGAGAGGGTGAAGATAAAACGTGATCCCTCGACATCATAAAGAAGAAACCTGTGGATTCTTCTGATGAAACTGATGATTGGACATCCTCTGATTACTCTAGCACCAGTGAAGTGGACACTGAAGATGAAGAAAGTGAGGTTGATGTTTCAGTCATGGATATTCTTCCAGTCACACCAACCCAGGACCCCATAAAATTATCTGAAGAAGAAGTTGATGATCGTCTCCAACAAATAAAGATTGGTGATGCTGTGATGGAGAGTGAGAAGGAATCCTACCTCCAGCTCTTTCGAAGGTACATAAACCTATTCACTTTTGATTACAAGGAACTCCGCCAAGTAAGTTGGGTAGAACATTGTATTGAGCTAGTAGATGGTGCTAAGCCCATAAAGTAAATGCCATATAGAATGAATCCTAATTTTTCCAAGACTGTAAAAGAAGAAATAGATAAGTTGCTTGATGCAGGATTCATATTTGCTGTGGAGAATTCAGAATGGGTTTCTCCCATTGTGATCTCAATAAAAAATAATGGGAAGCTACACATTTGTGTTGATTACAGGAAGCTCAATAAGGCAAAAAAGAAGGATCATTACCCTCTTCCATTTTCAGATCAGATCTTGGACAAAGTAGCTAGCCAAGAGTGCTATAGTTTTGCTGATGTGTATAGCCGATACAACCAAGTTCATATAGCAGAGAAAGATCAGCTGAAGACCACGTTCACCACTCCTTGGGGAACATTTTCTTATAGAGTTATACCTTTTGGGTTGTATAATGCTCCAGCAACATTCCAACGTTTGATGAATAGGGTGTTTCGAACCCTACATTGGGGACCTTCATCAGAGTATTTTTGGATGATTTTTGCATCTATGGGAGCAAGTTGGACAACCTGCACCAGATGGAGACCAGCATTTCAAAGGTTAGATGAAGCACAAGCCTCACTAAACCCTACAAAGTGTGTCTTTGGATGTTCTAAAGGCGTTTTGTTAGGGCATGTTGTATCCAAAGATGGTATTGGTACTGATCCTGATAAATTTTCAAAAATCAAAGATTTACCATTTCCTATTAATAGAAGTAATTTGAGATCATTTTTAGGCCATGTGGGTTACTATAGAAGGTTCATCAAGAATTTCTCAAAGATTGCACAGCCACTAACCCAGTTCTTGAAGAAGGATGTTACTTATGAACCAGGAAACAAGGCGCATGAAGCTTTTGGACAACTGAAGGAAGCCCTGGTGTCTTCACCTATTTTGAAGAATCCAGATTGGAGCAAGCCATTCATTGTGTACACTGATGCCTCAGATGCAGCACTAGGTAGTACTTTGAGCCAAAAGGATGAAAATGGGAATGAACATCCAATTTACTTTGGGAGCAGACAAATGAGCAGTGCTGAGGTAAACTATATTGTAATTGAAAAAGAGGCTCTGGCTATCATTTTTGCTGTAAAGAAGTTTAGAAATTACTTGCTAGGGCAGAAATTTATAGTTGTAACGGATCATCAGGCTCTGAAATATATTGTCAATAAGCCTAACCCATCAGGGAGGATAGCAAGATGGATAATTTTGCTACAAGAATTTGAATTTGATATTATAGATAGGCCAGGAAAGAAGCATGTCAATGCAGATGCACTCTCTTGTGATGATGATGATTTTCCCGATGCAGCATTGTTCTCCTTTGACACAATCCCTAGTGAATACATAGATATTTGGAATTATCTGAATGAATTCAAGTTTCCTGATGGTGCCAATGCAAAGAATAAGAGAAAGATTACTCAAGCCAGTCGTCCATATTCTATTCTGCATGGAGCATTATTTCGAATAGGACCTGATGGATAGTACAAGAGGGCAGTTGGACGTGATCAAGGAAAGGAGCTGCTAGAAGAATTCCACAATGGTACATGTGGAGGGCACTTCTCTGGACAACTTACAGCAAGAAGGATCTTGGATGTAGGTTATCACTGGCCCACTCTTTTTAAAGATTGTTATAATTATTGTAAGACATGTGATATTTGTCAAACACATGGTAACCGTAAGACTTCATCAGCTCCATTATGTCCTATTCTTCCCCTTGGTCCCTCTGAAAAATGGGGAATAGACATTGTAGGTCCACTTCCAACTACATCACGTAAAAATAAGTATATTTTAGTTGCCACAGATTATTTAACCAAGTGGGTTGAAGCTAGGTCATTGAAAACAACTTCCATGGATGAAGTGGCAAGGTTCATATATGAACGCATTGTCACCAGATTTGGTTGTCCATTAGAAATTGTAATAGATCAAGGAAGCCACTTCATTAATGAGGTGGTAGAAGCCCTATTCAATAAGTTTTCTATCAAGCACAGGAAGGAAACAACATACAAGCCAAGCACAAATGGACAGGTGGAACAAACAAATTTTGTGCTGTGTCAAATTCTAGCAAAAGATGCAACCTTGCAGGTACATAAATGGGATAAAAGGATTCATGCAGCATTGTGGGCATATAGGGCAACATCAAAGTCAGCAACATGATACTCCCCATTTCAGTTGGCCTATGGCATTGATCCAGTTCTTCCTATTGAGTTTGATATTCCCACTGTGAGAGTTATGAAAAATGAAAGGATGGATGAAAGTGATTCAGTAAAAGAAAGGTTGGTACATCTTCATTTGCTAGAGGAAATGAGGGAAATAGCAAAGGATACAAGCCATAAGAAGAAAATGAAGTAGAAGGAATACTTTGATCAAAAGATCCGATGGTCTCCATTTCATGTGAATGACTTGGTCCTAGTATATGATTCTAGATACAAAAAAAGAAGACAGAGAAAATTTCTTCCAAAATGGATGGGGCCCTACAAAATAACAGCTGTGCATGAAAATGGTATGTACCGACTGGAGGAATTAAATGGCACTCCCATTACAAAATGGGTCAACCACGACAAGTTGAAGATTTTCCAAGCACCAGAATAGTCTACTCCGAGGACGGAGTAGAAGCTAGGAAGGGGGAAGATGTCGACACTAAAATTTTCCTCCATAATTTCTATTTCATTAATGTATGTATTAGGAATAGGATGTTGTTAAGTATAATTAGTAGTAGCGTCTGATAGAAGATAACGGCGCCGTCAGTACGGTGTCGCCAATAATGTGGAGTACGGTAACAGTCAAAGTACAATAGGAATGTTGTAAAAAGTAAATATTTGTCGTAAGTGGTCTGGTAATGTTAAAATGTCAAAGTTTGGGTAATTAGAGAAGTAGGGTCTACATGATTAGGAATTAGAAATATTATATTGGTAATAAGGACAAGGAGTGAGGTCATAAATATTTTGTGTATTTTATTTGTAAAAAGTCTAAAAATGTGGAACCCATGTAAAATGATAAGGTTTATCTTATCTTAACAGATAAGCCTACATGTACAGATAAGAGTTAAGGTATGGAATATGATTCGTCAGAGTGGATTTCTTATCCTATCTTAGAGATAAGATGGATAAGCCTGGAAGTTCTATAAATAGAGAGGCTACCCCCCTCATTTAGCATAGAAAGAAGTAGTGAGAAATATTGTAGGAAGTGTGCGAAGGAAGCCATAAGTTAAAGGTGTGTTGAAGAAGCCATCAAGAGGTGTAATTGTAAAGTTTCTACCATAGTCTTGTTGAAGTATCTCATGGGTGAGATTGTAACAGTTTCATGTTAATATTATAATTTACTTTGATATTTCAGATTTTTCATCATTCCGTCTTATCATAGTCAATGGTATTCTTGTGTTCGGCTGTTGTTTTGTTTCCAGATTACATCCACCAAACTAAAGGCTGTGCATTAGTAACTAATCATAGCACGAGGAGTTCCCGGTGAAGAATTATCATAGTGCCGGATTGGTGATGACAGATCCTTATGCATTTTGCTAAGGACTCCATAATTTATGTAGTTTGAGTTGCATACCTCTAGATTTGGCTCATGTACGTGGATATCGGCCTCCTTCATCATTGTAACAGCTCTGTGCATTTTTGGAAGTAATAGAAGCATAATTTTGTGACTATTATCTATCCTAATGTGTTTTTGTTCCTTCTCATTGCCTCTTCTTTTGTGTTGTGTGATAGTTATGCCATTTCACATCCCTTGCAACTTCTTATTTGATTGTGTCCCATAAAACTGATATGGAAAATGCATTTTAAGTCATGCTACATATGCCTAGCCTTATTTCACACATTTCCTTTCATTTTTTCTCAGAGCAGATAGTTTTCATCCCTCTTTTTCTTGTTCTATCATCTTTTAGTGTAGTTTCCTTTCATGTTGTCCTTCTATCCATGGTCCCTTGGCATTATTAGCTTAGTTCCCTTTCAGCACTAGGAGTAGCAGTAGCAGTAGAAATAAATAGAGAAACCAACCTTCTATAGTGATTCATCCCAAGCGCGCAAGGTCCCACAACTTGGGGATGGTTCCATTATGGTCTCAAACACCTCATCCCTCCCAAGATCCAAGACTCGGGTGCACGTTTGAGAAACCAATAGTTTCTGGCATGCCTGGTGGGATCAGCATTGAAAGCTCAAATTTCATATATGTAATTTTTGGTGTTTTGACTTAGTATTTCAGCCTTTGGAGGCTTATTTCAACACATCTGGCGACTTCCAACATTTCAAAATATCTATTTTAGTAGTCCTATGTGCCTTTCATGAGAAGAGTACACACAAGAAAAAGTGCAGAAGCTGAAGATTATTTTGAGTACCTCCAACTATCCACAAGAAGAGTTTTTTCCATAAATTCTGTGTGTGTATCTCTATCTCCAGCACACTGTAACCATTCGAATCCTCCTCAAAACAGACAACCTATGCACCCTATAATGATGCATCAACAACCTCCTCTAATGAGAAACTTTGCAAACTTTGCTGGAGGGAGTCCCTTGCTACTGGTTGTGCAACATGATATGCTAGAGAGTATTCCATACTTTACCAGTGAAAATTAAGTCACCCCTCAAGAGCATATCTAGGATATAGCAAATGTGTCTTCACTCTATTTGATCACACATGATGATGTAGCAATCAGGCTACTTGCAACCTCTTTCAAAGGTAAAGAGTTTTTATGGTACCGAGGCTTGAGAATTAGATCTATCACGACCTAGGATGAGCTGGGAACAAATCTTTGCAATTACTTTGAAGATAAGTCAAATCATCTATCTCTGGTGGAAAAGTTGACAGCAAAGAGGGCACCCAACAAGTAGATGACTGATTTCAACATCAGGTTTCAGAAGACTTGGCATAGAATCCCTCTTGTGGTAAGGCCTATAGCCCAACATGCTTTCATGTATTATTTGAAGGCACTCAATAACGATATATCAATCATGATCCAATCCATGGGAGGTAGGACTTTACTAGCTACTTATAGTATTGTAGTAAAGGAAAAAAATAGTCTTATTCAAGTGGGAAAGATAGCTCTGAGGCCACCTATGCCCTTGTTCCAAGAAATGTCACAAACGCCCTAGCCTTCTATGGCCCCTATTCTTGTTCTTGAGAAAAGCACGAAACTAGTTGCCTCAACATCATACTCTCTTGCGCAATAGAGGGAAGATGAAGAGTTGAAGGCCCCGATTAGAATTTTATCAAACAAGGTCATATCATTAGAAAAATAACATGTGCAAGCCTATAGAGGAAATTATAATCAGGTGCATGGTTAAAGAAATTAGCCTTGGAAGTATCATTACAGAAATCAAAGACACACACCCAACCAACATAATGATAGATGGCATGCTAATACACATATGCCCTTACAAATTGTTCCTCTCTCACCTTCTCTTCCAGCACCCAATGCGAGTCGGGTACTTGTTACAGTTCAGAACAATTTGGCACAAGAATTAGAATGGTGCTTCCTTTGCAACATGCCTCATAGTCAATATCATTGTGCCAATGTTGCATGTGCCCAAGGCTTCATGATCTATAATGCTTAAGTGTTCAAGCCTTCAACAAACACCCTTGAAGCATAAAATCCAGAAAGACTAGAAGCTCCTCCAGAAATAAATTTGATTTTCTTTGGCATGGAGGACTTATGTGTAATTAACCAAGCTGTAGAAGATACAAACAAACAATGCACCCAAGTTGTAGACAACACAAGATACAAGAAGAGGATGTTAGAGTTAGGTGTGTAGGTCCCACTCTCAGCAACGAAAGTAGACCCTTGAAAGAAGAAAGATGTAGATAAGAAATCCTATAGTAAAAGTGCTCAAGTCCCTATGCAAGAGGTCCCACAAAAAGCTCCTTCTAAAGAAGCGTGTGCCTCTCCTTTGGTAGGTCAAGCCTCTACTCTAACTAAAGTAAATACATAAGATAGGGGGCCTTTCATTTAGCATTGTTGACCAAATGAAGAGAACAAACATAAATGTCACAATGTGAGATTCCCTAACCATTCCATCTCAGCGGGATGTGTTGCATGAAGCTCTGACGCAACTCCTGCGCATTGATTCAGCTGTGCAGAAGCCATGCGCTTATATCAATGTCCACCAAGAAGTGGAAAAACATGTAGGAAAAGTTGTTAAAACCCCACCCTTATATATTTCCTTGATAATAGGAAAACACCTAGTGCATAATTACATGATTGACTCAAGTACTAGTACTTCTGTTATGCCTAAGAAAATTTCTGATGTCTTAGGTCTAAAATACAACCCTTTATCTAAGGGAGTATTGTAACTTTATGGCTTGACTGTCACCACCTTAGGAGTCATCAAGGATCTTGAGTTAACCCTCCATGCATACCTAAGCCTAACCATTACTCAAGATGTGTCAATCATTGACCTACCCCCTTTGTTTTCCATATGCATATCAAGAGACTTCACTGCTAAAGTGGGTGGTTACTTGTCTTGTGATTGGTGTCATATGTTACTCAAGAAAAGGTATGGTACCTAGTTTCCCATATAAGCTGAGCCTATATTTTCTTATCATGTAGAGTCATATGTCCCATCCCATCTCCAAGCCAACTGTTTGATCCAAGAAGAACAAGATTTAGTTCCTAAAGAGAAACATATTCCGCCTTATGTTCCTGACCTAATACTTGATGAATGGTCAGAGAGGCACCATAAATTTGATCCATACACTAAAGAACTAGAAGCTATGAAACTAGGCTTAGTACTTACTGTATTCTTGAAGAAGAAACTATGTTTCCACATGCGCTCAAGAAAGATAAAGTTGAGCAGGGTCTATGGAAGTTGTACTTTGATGGATCCAGAAGCAAAAACAGTGTTGGAGCAAGAGTGGTTATCATCTCCCCTAAGAATGAGAAATTATTCTTTGCACACAGACTACAATTCACATGTTCTAACAATGTAGAAGAGTATGAAGCGTTGGTGCATGGCTTGCTCATGACTGAGAAGAAGAGAATTAAAGCACTACATATTTTTGGGGACACAGAGTTGGTTATTCACCAAGTCACCAACAAGTTCTAGATAAAGAATAAGCTCCTCAAAGCTTATAAACATAGATTTTGGGACCTCGCTAAGATATTTGATGCTCTAAATCTATAGGTGGTGCTGCACAAAATTAACAAGGAAGCTACCAAAATGGTTGTGCTTGGTTCACAGTTCTCTCTTATGGAGGAATTTGTCAAAGGAAACACTCAGCACATCAAGATGGTGATCAAGGAATCCATTCTAGAAAACAACACCAGCTGTCAAGTATTTGAAAGTGACACAAAAAACATCCAATTTATCCAGAATGAAGCCAACTTCTCATCAAGCATGTAAGTTGGCTTACATGAAAGCTATGGTGACCAAGTGATATAGTTAAAGACAAACAAGTTTTCTAAAGGGCTAGTCACCTTAGAGAAAATGTTTAGCCATGATGATGAGTTCAAAGGTGAATAAAAAAACATGTGTGCCATGTAAGAAGAATGCTTCTCATTCACTATTGCATGTGGAAAAGAGATGCTTCTCAGTAAAGCTTGTGCACATGAAGAGAAATAGGCCTTCATCTCTCTCTATCAAAAATATAGTGATATCTTCTCATGGGAGTATGAAGACCTCAAAGGTTTTGATCTACGTGTTGCTCAACACCCCATTGACCTTGATCTTAGTATCAAGCCTATTAGATAGAAGCAACGACCAATCAATCCAAAGATAGAGCCCCTCATGAGAAAGGAATTATCAAAACTCATTGAGGAAAAAATTATTTTTCCTATCAAATACTCTACCTGGGTTACAAATTTGGTTCCAGTATGTAAGAAGAATGGTGAAATCAGACTCTGTGTTGATTTTAGAGATTTGAATAAGGCATCTTTGAAGGATCACTATCCTTTTCCTTCAATGGAGAAAATTCTGTAGACTATGTCCGACACACAAAGATTCTCCATGCTAGATGGATATTCAAGTTTCAATTAGATCCTGGTTAGGGAAGAGAATCAATTCAAAATGGCATTTACAACCAAGTGGGGAACATATGCAAATCAAAAAATTCCCTTTGGTCTATCAAATATGGGAACCACATTTTAACGTGCCATGGATATTGCCTTCAAAGGATACATCAATGAGTTAATCTTTGTCTACTTGGATGACATAACCATCTTCTAAAAGCAAGGCACGGATCATATGGCACACCTAAAGAATGTCTTTGAGAGATGTAGAGATTTTAGGGTGTCTTTTAACCCCAAGAAGTGTAATTTTGCGGTGGCATTGGGAAAGATTTTGGTCCATGTGGTTTCAAAGGATGGCATTGTAATTGATTCGGAGCATGTTTCAGCCATCCCAGCTCTTTCTCTGCATGACAAAAAGGCCCTACAGTCCTTCCTAGGCAAGATCAATTTTGTTAGGCATTTTATCCCTAACTTTTTGGTACTGGTTTGGCTCATCACATTTAAATGGACAACAGAAGGAAAGGAAGGCTTCAACAAGATCAAGCAAGAAATTGCTTGCGTGCCAACACTCATCAATATAGATTACTCAAAGGATTTCATCCTTTATGCTTATGGATCTGATGCGAGTGTTGGTACTGTCCTAACACAAGAAAATGAACAAGGGCTGGAACAACTGGTGGCTTTCTTCAGCTAGATGCTAAAGGATTATGAACTAAAGTACAGTCACATGGTGAAGCATTTCTTTTCTATCATGCATGCACTCAAGAAATTCAAAAGTATACTTGCCACCAATCATATCAGGGTGTTAGTATCCCACTCTTTTGTTAGAGAATTCACCATGGGAGCAGAAATCAATGAGAAGAAAGCACAATGGGTGACAAAAATCATGGAGTATGATGTGACTATAAAGGCCACAAAGCTAGTAAGAGGTAGTGTGTTCTGTAGGAAGATTGTTGAGGATGCGCATAACGAACATAAGGCTTCATTATTTATGGATGAAGGTATTTCACATGTAGAACTTGAGTAGAAGATAGACCCTGGCGCGTGTGACTGGATGAAGGACATGATCACATTCCTTCCGAGGGTGCATACCCTCTTGTTTTAAACAAAGAAAAGAGAAGACATATGAGGTTACAATCTATCCCTTATGTTTTAATTTATGGACTTCTCTTCAAAAATAATCTTGATGGTGTGCTGTTAAGGTGTATCAACTGCGTGCAGAATGAAAAAGTGTTAAAAAAATTTCACGATGGATTCTTTGGTGGACACTTCTCTGCCAAGATGAAAAAGATGAAAATTATAATGGCAGGTATCTTTTGGCCTACCTTATTTGTAGATGCACACAGGTGGGTCAAAAAATTCAATAAATGCACTTTCTTTTTAGGAAAGAAAAGATTAGCAGTGCTTCCCCTCCAAGTAATCCAAGCAGATCAGCCTTTTGCACAATGGGGTCTCGAATTCATAGGCATGATCAACCTACCTTCAAGCACTAGACATAAGTGGGTGTTGACAGCTACCGATTACTTTACCAGATAGACAGAAGCTGTCACACTCAAGGAATAAACCGAGTAAGACATCCTTGACTTTCTTAAAGGTATAGTCATAAGGTTTGGCATTCCTTAGACCATCATCTCTAATAATACAAAAGCCTTCCTTGGTACTAAAATCACTGATTAGGCTCTAAGTTTGGGCATTTACCTAAAGAATTATTCCAACCATTACCCTCAAGGAAACAATCTATAAGAATCAAAAAACAAGAACCTGATCAGAATCATGAAGCGCACAATGAAAATCAACCAAAAATAGTTGCATACAAATGTCACACACGTGCTCTGGGCAGATAGAATCATAGTAAAAAAGGAAATAGGAACTTCTCCTTACAAGCTTGTCTATGACAAGGAGGATACCCTTCCTTTGGCACTAGAGTTGAATTCATTAGCACTTTCCCAACAACTACAATTTGAAGGCACAAACCAAAGAGAAATTAGAATGTTAGAACTAGTTAATCTTGAAGAATCAAGGAACTCTACCATGATCAAGCTAGAACAACATCATAAAGCAACAAAGAAATGGTTCTACAGAAAGGCTAGGCATTAAGCTCTTAAAGTTGGGGACTTGGTTCTAAAATGGGATGCTGACAGAGCTAAACCAAGGTGCCATTCAAATTTTGATGCACTCTAAAGTGGCCCATACATCATCATTTCCTATAAGGAGGCCAACTATTTTGAGTTGACTCATCTTGATGGAGGTGTGCTAAAATCCTAGTAAATGGGATCTATCTCAAACATTTCCATTAATTTTTCTACATCATGTTGTATATATTAGAGTAGTTTCAATTCCTCTAAGTGCACTGTGCACACATTGTTTGTTTGTACATAGTTATTTCTTCTTGCATGCTTCTTGTGCACATTTTTCCATTTCTTCCAGAATGCTAAGTTTCTCTCAGCAGTTGCAAGATTCAGAATAGAGTCAAGAAATTATCCTCAAGTGACTACAAGGGTAGTTGAATGATTGCATAAGTAGAATCCATGCCCAATGGATGCTTGAGGCTACTGATCTTCTTCATTTAGCAGGCAGATGGCCCTAAAAATTGTGAAAATTGTTATCCAAACAACTCTCCTAGTTATTCGGGTAACTTGTATACACATTCTGGTTCTCAATCCCCCATTAAAGGTTATGCACACTCAAGTTTAATTAGCATAACTCCTTCGTTGTAGTTCCCCCTTAGTGCCCCTTCTTTTTTCTTGAGTGCCCTCATGTGCTTTCTGTTCTCTCCCTCCATTTTCCTTTTCCTATTTGTTCCACTCCTCCCTTCCACCTTCTTCCTAATCAGCTTCTTCCCTTCCCGTGCACCTTGTACTTGTTTCAACTAGCTAAGTCCTTTACCCTCTTATGCAATGGACCCATTAGTTTGTAATAGTTGCACCTTGACCATGCATTCTCTACTCACCAATTTTCCTCATTCCCCCCTCCCCCATGAGCACCCTTACGTGTCTTTCCTCCTATCTTCTTCCCGTGCCTCATTCTTCCATGCGCACACTTGGGCATCCTCCTTTGTGCCCTTCTATGTCAGGTCATCTTCTGATATGTTTGAGTGTGCTGCATGTAACTAGTCAAAACATGCCAATAGGGTTCCAAATCCTTACAATGAATCAACTAGTGACATGTGGAAGAAACGAAAAAAATATGCATAGTTGGCCATCATTTTAGTCAATTCATTCACACCATGTGTTTTACGTGCACTGAAGACTTTGAAATATTATAACAACCATATCTTTTGCTACATATCTCATATTGGTGCGTGCCTAGAATTTTTAGAAATCTACTGACATCAGCCACAGTGTTAGAGATTCAAATTCAAATTCTTGGTAGATCTAGTAGGTGAGAAATGGGAAAACATTTTCCTAAGCATTGATGAACAGA
This sequence comes from Taxus chinensis, assembly GCA_019776745.2. Taxonomy (NCBI): domain Eukaryota; kingdom Viridiplantae; phylum Streptophyta; class Pinopsida; order Cupressales; family Taxaceae; genus Taxus; species Taxus chinensis. Next base: position 42,262,266 of record CM034152.1, on the reverse strand, counting down.
TTTGATTTCTCAAACCACCTAATTTGATAGTATCTGCCCTCATTTCTTCTTCAACATGCCAAATAGGCTTAGGGAAGCTCATCTAACAGATTAGTGGGTGGATTTCTAGGCATTGAATTCCTCTTATTAGTGGTTGTATTTCAAAATCAGATTTTCCCTCCTCTCTTCTCTTCTTCTTCCATGAATTCATCTATAAATGTAAGAGCAAGGCTCATTTGTAATGTTGGACATTCTGGATCCTTATGTGGTTTTCTAAGGACTCCATACTTTCTATATTTTGAGTTACAGACCTCTAGATCTGGCTCTTGCATGTGGATATCAACCTCCTTCATCATTGTACAACTATGTGCATTTTTGGAAGTAATAAAAGCATCATTTTATGACTATTCTCTGTCCTAACATGTTTGTGTTCCTTCTCCTTGCCTCTTCTTTTGTGTTGTGTGTTGGTTTTTCTATTTCACATCCCTTGTAGCTACTTATTTGGTTGTGTCCTATCAAATGATTTAAAAAATACGTTTTAATTCATGCTACACGTGCCTAGCTTTTTTTTCAAAAATTTCCTTTCATTTTTTCTCAGAGCACATAGTGTTCATCCCTCTTTTTCTTGTGCTATCACCTTTTAGTGTAGTTTCCTTTCATGTTTTCCTTTTATCCTTGGTCCCTAGGAATTATTAGCTTAGTTTCCCTTTCGGCACTAGGAGTAGTAGTAGGAGTAGAAATAGATAGAGGAACCAACCTTTTCTAGAGATCTGTCCCAAGCGTGAAAGGTCCCAAAACTTGGGGATGGTTCCATTGTGGTCTCAAACACCTTGACCCTTCCAAGATCCAAGACTTGGGTGCACGTTTGAGCAACCAAAAAAAGGCCAATATTATCTAGATCCTAGGATTTTATGAATGGTTCTTTTCATCAAATAGTGGCCTCTTGATGGTTCATCATGGCATGCCCGTATGATAATAAAATATTTCATTCTTGGCAACAAACCTGTGTAACACATGACTAGGACCACATTTAAATAATATTCCATTAAGCCAAGTATACATCACACTCTGCTTAATTATTTGCTTCTTTTTGTTGGGTGTGAAAAAGTTTGGAAATTTCCCTGTGGCTATGTAATTAACCGTGTCTACATACCAAGGAGAGGTAGTAGATAGTGAAAACAAATGTTCATCTAGAAATTCATCACTAACTTGTCCCTCTTCTTCTGAAGTTGTGAGCCTGGAGAGGAAGTCAACAACAATGTTTGACTTCCCTGGTTTATTAACAATTTTAATATTGAATTCCTGTAATAGCAATAACCATCTGACAATTCTACCATGAACCAAAGGTTTATTCATGAGATATTTAATGGAAAAGTGGTTAGTATGTACAATGACTTCATATCCTATAATATAATGTCTAAAATTATTTATTGCATGCACTAGAGCTAGAAATTGTTTTTCAGTTGTATAATTTTTCTGAGAAGGAGAAATATTTTTACTAATATAGTAAATTACATGCATGGGTTTTACTTTCTCTTGCTATCCCAGGAAAAACCTATTGCTTCATTGGAGGCATCTATTTCAATGTGGAATGGTAAGTACCAATTGGGATCTCTCAACACTGGAGTACTAATTAGTTTGTCCTTAATCGCATCAAAGGCCCTTTGATATGTTGTTGTTCAATCAAACTCAGAATCTCTAGTTAGTAGAGAAAACAATGGAGAAGTAATTTTACTAAAATATGAGATGAACCTATGATAATAAAAAACATGACTAAGAAAAATTCTTGCCCCAGTTTAATTGTTGGGTGAGGGAAACTTCACAATGATGCTTACTTTATGTGGGTCAACCTTAATTCCTTTAATTGAAACATGATGACCTAAAACTATACCTTGTTCCATCATGAACATGCATTTTTCATGGTTTAAGGATAGATGATGTTTTTCACAGTGAGTAAGAACTTTATCCAAATTACTGATTGCTTCCTTAAATGTTTCCCCATAGACTGTAAAATCATCCATGTAAAGTTCTACACAATCATGAGCAAGGTTTGAGAAGAGAGCTAACATTTCTCTTTGGAAAGTGGTTGGGGCATTGCATAACCCAAAAAACAACACCCTGTAAGAAAAGGTCCCCTAAGGATAGGTGAAAATTTTCTTGTCTTGGTCTTGAGGAGCTATTATGATCTGATTGTATCCACTAAATCCATCCAGAAATGAGTATTTTATTTTACCTGATAAACTATTTAGGCCCTGATTAATAAATAGTAATGGGAAATAGTCCCGGTGAGTGGCCTTGTTTAAATCTCTATAGTCCACAAAAAATCTCCATTTCCCATTATTTTTAGGTACTATGAGAAAAGGAGAAACCCACTGATTGTTTGAAATTGGATAAATAAAACCTACATTCAAGATCTTTTCAATTTCAGTCTTAATAATATCTCTAAATGCTAGGTTTATCCTTCTTTGAGGTTTCCTGACTGATTTGGCCTCAATGGTGTAAATGTGATCTGTACATATGCTAGGATGTATACCATTCATATCACTGTATTCCCAAGAAAAATCTTGGGAATGAGAGCAAAGGAGTTTGAACAATGTGTTTTCCTCTTCATCGTTCAACCAGATGTTTATTGTCAGAGTTATTCCAAGAAGAACATGTAATTGTTTTGTATTAGGTTGAATTGAATCAACCTCTAGATATCTTCTTATAAGTGCATTTAATGGACATTTATGTGGTAGAAGTATGTGTTCCAAGGTTATGTTTTTAAATAAGCATTCTGTTAAATATATGCTCCTCACAAATGGAAAAATAATGGGTTTTTTATTCTCATCCATGAATTCATTTCTAATTTTAGTAAGTTAAAACATTGGACTAGTACAAGAATCAGCACCTGAGTTGAGCGCAAGACTTTGAATGAACCTAGCACAGGACTTAGGTGTGAGACTCAGGCTATGTATAAAATCAGTGCTCTGGTATTCATATTGAATCTGATCTAAGTGTTCTTGAATTACTACCATGAAAAGAGAGGAAATGATATCCTCGGAACCATTAGAGTCATCATTAGACCAATGTTTGTTGTCTATGGAAAATGGTTTAGCTACAGGGGATAGTGACAATTTTTTGGAATCTTGACCATTGGTAATGACCATATTTCTTGTCCTGCAGTCAATGAGGGAAACAACCATATCTAACCACATATGTCCTAGAATTATGGGGTAACCAATCTTTCTATTTTTTTTATTATAATGAAATCTACTGCATAGTCCCAAGACTCAATTGTAACTGTAACATCTTCTAATATTCTCTTGGGTTTATTCATTGACTGATCTACCATTTACAAGATGATATGTGTTGAATGAGGTTCAGGGAATGCCAATGTGGATAGAGTATCTGTATTCATGAAATTTATGAAAGCTCCTAAATCAATGAGGACATTAGGGATTTGGACATTTCCTATGCAAATAGTTACAATAAGACTGTCAGGATCCCAATACTTAAGAGAGGGATTAGTTCCTTCTCAAATGCTAGCAAGTTTCACATCAACATGAATGGTTTTTGGTTGATTCTTCCTTCTCCCTGGAGTCTTGAAACATAGATATTTAATGGTTTTGTTTAATTCAGGAATGTCCTTAAGATCATGTATCAAAGGAATGCCAATACTTAACTTCCTTATTCCTTGAATTAATTCTGACTTTGGCTTCTCAAGAATTGTGGCATTTTGTTTCTCAACTAGTCTAGATGGAAAAACAATGTTAATGTCTGATTGTTAAGTTTATTCAACATTATTAGGTTGCATTTTCTTTGGTTCTTCGTTGTCTTTAGGTATCTCCTCAATTACTGGAGAATAAGGTTTAAATTTAACCTTCCCTGAACGCAACATTATGTTCTTGCAATCTAGAGAGTTTACTATAGGGTTTTTCTCTGTTTCTACCATATATGCTAGATTGCCCTGCGTTATATTTTTAGGGTTTTCCATGGTTTGAGCATGTATTTGTGATTGGTAAGGTTTTTCAGGTTGGGAAACATTACTTGGTCTAGCCAACAGAGCTTGTTGACCTTGTGATTTCTTTTTATTATAATATCGTTGTCTAGACCCTTGTGGTGCATTCCACTACTATTGGTACTAGGGATTATACTATGATTATTGTGGAATGTTTAGATGTGGAGCCCATGGTTGTTGATAAAAATTTGGTTGTGCATGCTATGGTCTCTAATATTGTGGAACTTGTTGGGCCTAATGGGGTGGATATGACCATGGTCCATTCCATTGGTTTGGGACCCATTGTGCATTTTGGCTGTAGTTTTGATTTTGGTTGGACTGAAAATTTCCTCCCTACCTCTGACCCATGTAGTTAACTTTAGATTCTTCTTGATTATTTTGGTTTAGATGGTTCTTTAGCAGGGGAAGCAGACCACACTAATCAATGGCATGCTTAAGTCCACAGATAAGACACATTTTTGTCTTGTCTAATGGACAATCCTTCAGTCCATGTTTTTCTCTACACCTTGGGCAGTAGATGAACAAGGGTTCTATCTTTCTAGCCTTTTCTCTATCCATAGTAGTGTTGAGTTGAATTAAGAGGTTAGTCTTTAAATTTGTAATTTCTTCCCTTATCTTAGATAGATCCCCATTAGCCATTTTTCCTTTTTGTTTCCTAAGATTAGGGCGAGTTCTCGAGTAATTCCTGCAAAGGTCAATGATATCCGTGAACTCTAACTTATTCATGTCTCTGTTCTCATTAGGTTGAATGATTCTTGCATGTCATCATATAATCCTTTGAGAAATAAGGTTTTGAGCAGGTTAATTTCTAAGCCATCTCCACACCTTCTATGAAGAAAAAGGAACTGGTCTAGGTAGTATTTTACACTTTCATCCTCTTTATGACCAGATTCGGAAGAGTTCTTCTTTCCTATCCCTTACTCAACAGTAATAATAGTATTTATCTAGAAAAACTCATTCCATTTCTTCCCATGTATTGATGGAATTTGGGGTCAACCCCTTAAACCATCTCATAGTTGCATCTTTTAAGGTAGAGGGAAATTTTTTAAGTTTTTGGACATCAACAGTGTAGTCATACGTTTGACACAAAACCTTAAATTCAAAAAGGAATTAATTAGGGTCTCGAAAACTAGCCCCCTGAAGTTTGGAAAAATTGAAGGGGATGTGTTTTTTATAGAAGCTTGATTATTGGGATCCAAATAGATAGGATAGGTAAATGTTCTTCCTGGTGGATTTTCTACACCATTATCCCCATTGTTGGGGTTATCCATCCTATTCTGAGAACCAAGTTGTTCCAAAGGTCGGTTTGGAGGGGGGTTTTGAAGGTTTATCCTAATAAATATTCCTATATGGTCTCTAGGTATAAACATGCAATCCTATCATATTGAAAGTGGTTCCATAGCTATTGATACTGAACTTGGTTGTGTGTGTTCCACATACTGATTATAAGGGATCCTTGTTGTCACTACAAAATATCCTGATTCTTTTTTTTTCCTTTTTTTTAAAGAAGAAGAAAGAGTTATGGAAATGAATTTTCTAAATGGAAACTTATCAGACACCCTCGCAATATCTTATAGTTAGTACCTTAACCCTTCATGACACCTTTCTCCCTGAAAATAGTGCCAAAAAGTGATGAGTGTCATTAGGATCATACTTTAATCAATTTAATCTATCAATCCAGGGCGGCATCCAATGATTGTTTGCAAAAAAGGGAACAGTAGGAACAAAGTCTCAGCATGGGTTTCTATCTTAAAAATAAGAATTTATTGAACTGGTTGTGATTACAAATGACATGCATGAAATTAAAGTACTGGAATTGAAAGCAGAAATAAAGGTTGAATTAAAACATCAACATTAAAGACTACATGAAATTCGAAAAGAAATAGTAAACTAGTAATAACAATTGTTAAAGAACAAATCAAGAAAGTAAGAATGCATATCCCTCTCATTGGGTAGGAGTGGCCCTTGCTCCTGCCCCTCGATTAGGTCTGTAACAAAATTCTAGACAAATATATTTACTCTTGAATTTTATCTTTATTGAATTCAAAATATGCTACTACAACTAGAAAAATATGGAATCCCTAACTCTAATTACATTCTCTTTTATACCAAAAAAAGAGTCCTAGTCTCTCGATGGGACATAGTTATTCTGAATGACTAATTCTAAATCTAACTACCTATTTGAACTAAATAATTCCCTTGATTCTTGGTAATACATTAATGGCAGGAAAAATTTGTAGGAGTTTGATCTTGAAGAGTTTACAATAACTGAAGAGGGGATCTGTGAATGAATCCTTGAAGGAGTAAATCAACCCTAGAATATTCTCTAAATCATAACTGATTGAAAAAACTGAAGTGACGGTGATTCTCCAGTCATTATTGTTTCACTCTTCTTGTGGCTTGAATGCTGATTGATAAATGGCGATGATTCTAGGTAGAAAATGACATTACCAGCTGGAATTCCAGAATATAAGTTATCTACATACATGATTGTGTCATTGGACCTTTGAGGGATTGGGTTTTGATGAGCTAGATGCTTGATCAATGAGGATAAGATTCTTGCACCAGCACACAAACCAGAGTCCTGCACTATCACACACAACAAAGTCCTCTATCAGTGGATATACGAAGTCCTGTGCTCCATATAACAATTCAATATATGCACTTTTACACACATAATGAATATTTATCCATATCATATTGGAGCCTTTTATGCAAAAGAATTAACAAGGTGAAAAATCATAAGTACACAAAATAATTTCCCATAGACATAGTAAAATAGTAAATATAAAGTATGTACTTTTCCATCATGCATAATAATATCAATAGTAGAATAGGTTGTGACATGGCCTTAACATAATTACACAAGATTTATAATGATAAAAATGGGGCTCATCATTAGTTACACTATTTTAGGGGGGTTAGTTTAAGTTTTTTTATAAAGATATCATCTATCTGAAGAAGGAATGTAAGTGAGAAGGAGAGGTATTATGATGTACATCATGCTTAATCAATGAAAAATGCTAGAGGATTGAGTTCATGCAAGTATTAGCCTTAATTTTATATGTATTTATAATTAGATATGAATGTGTGCTTTGAGCTCTGTTCTAGGCCGAGCACAAGAGTTTGACAATGAGTGATGGAGAGGGTTTTATAAATTTGTGAGGACTAGAATAGAAGGGCAGACATGAGTAAGGAAAGATGTATTTTTCTCAACTCTTGAATCTACTTTTATATACATGTAGCTCAGATTGTTTAGCCTCAGGCCCTAACAAGGGCATCACACCATTTGAAGACTATCTGGAAAAACTTTGTGAAAATTTTAGGAGATGACTATATTCTTGGATCCTAAAAGTGTGCCAAATCTCAATTTTTAACTGGCATGTGTGAAATTAATATGAATGACTGTGTGATTAGTTGTGACATTTCCCATAATTAAAGTGGTTTGAGATGCATGCATGGTGGTCAAAGGGAATGAAGGCCTAAGACTGTTTAAGGAGTATCTTGGAGGCATCTCAGAGGTGAATAAAATAAGTTCTAGGTGATATCTAATGGGTAAGTGCCTACTATCATATCTATAGGATAAGTGTAGGCCTCATTTTCTAAGAAGAGTAGTCTAGAGGTACTAGACAATATAAAGAAATGGGTATTGATACTTTGGCACAAGCAAGGACCTTATAAAGGGTTTCCAAATCCAATTAGAGTAGGTGGCATTGTTATAGAGGAATTTGAAATTTGGGAGAGTTTTATGTTGGGATACCTACTATGTCTTAAGGTCTAGGTTGAAAATTAATCAAGTAGGAAATAGTTTGATGGTACCAGGGGTCTAAACACCCTGTAATAGGTTAGAGGAACAAGTTTAAGAGTGTTGGACATCATTCAGAATCTCAAGTCACGATTGGAAATTGTCTTCTAGTTGAGCGTCATTAGACTATGGTATGTCCTATAATGATAACCTAACATTTAAGAGAAGAGATAAGTTGTGGTCTAATCACCCCATGCATAGTGGATGAAAGGTCTTAACAAGAATAATAATGGAGAGTTCAGGTATGGTAGAACTAATATAAGTCTTCTTAGGCCATAAAGAATTAAGGGTGTATATGAGCCAAGGAAATGGTTAGATGAAGTGTGAATACATAGAGTAGTATGATGTGTATGGATGATTGAATATAGATAATGCAGAGGTCTAGGGAGTGACACAGTGATAATCTCTTTGATAGAGACCTAGTTTTGTAGATCTTGTTCATTGACAATCTTACAAGGAGAATATAACCTAGTAATAAGAAAGAGGATGCATGAAGTGCCTAAGGGAAGATTGTATGGAGTGTAAAGAGAATGAATTCCTCATAGTGATGTAGGATATGATAATATTGAGAATTCATAGGTATAAGCCTTAAAGGAAAGACACAAAGCTAGGATACAATATAATAAGTTATTGCTTAACCAAAAGAGGCATTTGCTAATCAAATCCAATGTAGACAATCAAAGGAATTTGTAAGATCCTCTACACCATTGTGGTATTAGAGCTAAGAATCTGATTGGAAAATTTGTTTGAAGGATAATAAACAATAAGAGAAAGATGATCATGACACAATTGCATTCAAAAATGTAAAACAATCAAGAAAACTTTCTTAGGGAACTGATGGAACAATTGCAGGAGATGAGAACATAAGTGGAGTCAAGAATGGATGCATTGGAGCATATTGTAAAGGAAAGAATGTCAAGTACAAAGGTCAACAACATGGGAAAAATATTTCATTCTCTTGAATCAAATAAAAAAGGTATGTTTAAGATTAATGCTTTGAGTGACAATTGTAATAGTTCTGCGAGTTGTAGTAGACATATAAATGCTAGAAAAGTGGATTGTATCAAGAAATTTGAAAAGGAGAAAATGATCAAATCAGACTAGACACAAAAATGAAAATATGAAGGGTGAATCTCTCTTGATAAAGAGAGTCTTGGGTAAACCAAGGAAGCAAAAGGTAGATTTGAGTGGTAAAACCACAGATGTGATTCGAAGAAGGAATTTTTTTAGAACCAGATGCAAATCTAGAGGAAAGGTTTGTGATGTCATTATTGATGGAGGAAGTACAAATAATGTGGTGTTATAATACATGATGAAGAAGTTGGGATTGAGAAGACTCCCACATCCAAGGCCTTATTACATCTCATGGGTGCGGTAGAATTACAACATCCTAGTAAGTGAACAAAGAATAGTTGATTTTCAAGTTGGGTCATATAAGGATATAGTGTTATGTGATGTTCTACCTGTAAATGTTTATCATTTTCTCTTAGGAAGACCTTGAAAATTTGATAGGAAGGTAAAATATGATGGAAAAACTAATGTTTATAAATTTTGCAAGGATAAAATTGAGCACAGTCTCATATCCTTGAAAAGTGAAAAAGGTGATGGAGGAAGTGTGATGTTAATGACTATGAAGAAGTACCTACATGAGGAAATGGAACATGTTAAGGAGGTAAAAACAATGGAAGAGTTATCTTCTTGTGAAGACCTGGTGAATTTCTATGAGGCTTTATGGATGAGAGGTAGGAAACCTTTAAGAGAAGTGAAGGTAGAGATAGAAATGTGCATGAATGCACTTGTGAGAAGAAGCAACAAAGTAAGTGTAGAAACACCAAGAAATATGTTTGAAGACAAAGAAACTGGTCACATGAAGAAGATATTACTAAATGAATACTATGAGGAAGAGGGTAGAATGGTGGAAAAGAAATACCACATTGAAGAAGCACTTATTATCCAAAATAAGCCCATGCTTGTTTTGGTTAACTTGCCTTTATTCTTCCTTCCTTTTGCTGCAGGTAGATTTTTGTAAATTTAAAAGCACTCAAAATTTATTAGAGATGGCTTCATCAGATAGGATTTTTCTTCCCCTTTCTATAAAGGTAAAGAAGTGCTCTTAACTCCTTGTATTTTTTGAGTTATGGCTCGATAGAGTTTGGAGGGGAAATTTTCCCAAGGGGGGCCCGCGGGAAAAAATTTAGCCCTTAGCCTTTTGGGGTCAAAGGGTAAAAGGGAAAATTTTGGTTGGAAATCCCACAAGGAAATGAAATGGTGCCCCGTGTCAAGGTGGAGTGGGGTGGTGGAAGGACTTTGAGTTTTTCGGTGTTTGGTCAAAGTGCGTTAAAGGGAAAAATACAAGTGCATCCCCGCCAAGCAACCAGAAGATGCCACGTGTCTTGTTAGTGGTGGGAGTTGGGGTGGCGGAAGGATGTTGGAAATTTTTCCAAAGTTGCAAAGGGCACAAAGGTGAAAGTTGAGGCACATCCCCGATAAGCAACCAGAAGGTGCCATGTGTCTCGAAGTGGCGGACCCACGGAGGATTTTTGGAAAATTTTCCAAAGTGGCGAAAAGGGGCAAAATCTTGTTTTGAAGTATGTGTCCCATCAAAAAACCAGGTGATGCTATGTGTCTCAGAGTGGTTGAGCCATGGAGTTTTTGGGCAATTTTTCCAAAAAGGAAAATTTTTAAGTTTGACCCCACTGACCCCGATTTTGACTTTGTTTTTACCAGTTTTTCCCTAAATCTTCATAGGGCCATATCTTTTGATCCAGAGCTCAGATTTTTGCATTTTTGGTATCATTAGAAATCTGTTAAAATTATCCACATGATGGACTATTCAATTTTTATTTTTGGTGGGGTTTGGTGGAAGAAAAATGAAGAAATGTCTCTAGCACTGGAAAAAATGCATAACTGACCCCCAACCACCAAAATTGATGAAGTATGGAATCATTTCTTCTCCAGCATGGCCAAATGCATCAAAAAATGGATTTGTGAGTGTGCCCTTGTTGTTTTAATGAATCTTGTTAGTGGTTGGAGATCTAAAATCAATTTTCCCACATTTTTTACCTTTCCTTCATTCTGCTTCATCGTTAAAAGCCAGATTTGGCTCATTTGTAAAGGGTTGGACATTTTTTTTCTTGCAGTCTCCCCTCTTCACCTTGGCATGTGAATTCATGGAGTTTCAGGACTCTGAGTGGAAATGTAATATGTTTTTTTTCTTCTTTTCAATTGTAATGCATCGTATCAAAAACTGGGAATGATAAAGCATGCTCTGTAAATGAATTTTCAATCCTTTCTTGCATTTATTATTTCTTTCTAAACCTTCATTACATTTTGGCAATTTGTGCATGTTATAGTGTTGCATTATTATGATCTGTGTTTATTTGAAAAAATAAAGCTCCATCACTCCTTTGGTGTATCACCATTTTATTTAGTTTTGTTTTCTTTTGCATCTTTTAACTCTGTCTCCTTGGAATCTAGAGTAGGATTTAACATTAAAAATTTGGAAAATTCATGCATACACCTGAATAGAGGGGTCAGAACTAGCTTTCTTTGGAGAGTTTTCTCACCCTGCATGTTTCCACACCTTAGAGAAATCTCAATGTTGTTCAATCACACTAAATGACCCAATTCTGGACTACAGATTTAAAGGTCATTTAGGGGGTGCTGTAGATTTGCAATAATAGTTTTGGCACACCCAGTGGGACCTTAGAGGTCTTCATATTCATTACAAAAAGGTTGATGTGCAATTGTTGTAAGTTTCTTGCTTGAAAGAGCCTTGAGTTGCACATCTAGTGACTCCAAAAAGGATAGAATCAACTGGTTTCAGTAGTCCAAGCTCGAAGATTCATGAGAAGGATCCAAACAAGGTCAAGGACCAGAGAGGATGGATTGTTTAATTATATGCAATTATCCCCAAAAAGAGGAGAAAGAGGAAGAAGGATCCAAAGGTCTCCATCTCCACTAAACAGAACTCTATCAACTCCTCCACCTAGTAGACATTTCATCCAATGAACAAGGGTTCTCAGGCCAATCATAATGGCACAACCTAATCCTTATGTCAAATTTACTGGTAGCATCCCACTTGCTCTCAATACACAAAACCCAGTTCCAATTGCAGAATTGAAGAACATCCCATACTTTAGTGGAGAAAATTAGACCAATCCCGGTGATCGTGTCAAGGACATTGCTAATGTTTGTGCAATCCATGAGATTATTGAGATGGAGATTGATGTCAAGTTACTGGCATATTCATTCAAAGGGAAATCCTTGCAATGGTTCAGGAGCCTTGTTGCAGGATCTATCCAAAATTGGAACCAGCTGTGCACAACCCTCCATAACCAATTTGGAGAGAAAGGGGACAACTTGTCTTTATTGGAGAAACTGACAACTATCAAGAGAGCTCCCAATGAGCAGCTCACAGACTTCAATTTTAGATTTCAAAGAACATGGGTAAGAATCCTATTAACAGTGAGGCCATCAGCTCAAGGTGCTTTCTTATACCTTCTCAAGGATTTAAATTCATACATTTCTATGTTGATCCAATCCATGGGAGGTGCATCTCTACCTGAAGCTTACAACATCACCATTAGGGATGAGAATTATTTGATCCAAGCTGGTAAACTTGCACCTAGGCCTCCTATGCTCTTATATCTAGAGTTGGGAAACCCAAGTACTAGTCAAGCACTTACTTTAGCTCCTATTCCCACCCCTAGAAACCAGAGTTCAAATGAAACTTCTACTTCATCCTCTAGTGCCTCAAATGAGCTTTAAAAAGTTATGAAACAATTACAAAATTTGGGCAATGATCTGGTTACGCTCAAGAGGTAGCAAGCTCAAAGTTTTAGGCCTTCTTATCAGCCTCAAACTCAACCTAATAGACAACCATATCAGCCTAATAGGCCACCCAACCCAGCTGTAAATCAAAATCAAGTAAGGCCTCCTGTTAATAGACCATTTCAGCCCTATAACACCAATGTTGCCTCTACTTTTAAATCCTTAGTGCCAATGCAAAATAATATAGCTCAAGGGTATGATTGGTGTTTCCCATGCAGTGAACCTCACAACCAATCTATGTGCTTCAATGGTGCTTTGAACCAAGCCTTAATGGTGACCAAAACTAGTGTAGAGAGTGAGGTGAGTCAAGAAATAAACCAACAACAAGGGACATCTCAACAAGATACAACTCCAAATGAGACCACACTTGTGAATTGGCAGGCTGAAGATTTTTGTGGTATGAATCAAACACCTTCTCAGAGTGTAGTAGTTAACACACAGTCAAAGAAGAGGAATATTGGTGAAGGGAAGTCATTAGATCCAAGTGATTCACAACCTTTCATCACTCCATAAGGTATTGGCAAGTAAAATGCAGTTCCAAATGCGCAAGGATTGCCCAAGCCACCTTCTAGACCAGCTCAAATGCCAGTTGTTGTAGCCCATATACAAAAAAAGAATGTGCAGACTAAAGGGTAGAAAAGAAATGGTTCATCCCCATTTAACATCATTGAACAAATGAAGAATACCAATGTGAACATATATATGTGGGAGTCACTATCCATCCTGTTGGTCCCATTATTGTGTTTGCATAATGTGCCTTATTTTTCATGACCAAATGTACTCACAAATGTTTCATTTTTTGGTCTCGTGGTCTGCAGTTCGCATTTTCCAATTGTATGCCTTTGATATGCTCATAATGTTGTTATTCTACCCTATTTTGAAATAAGATCCAAGTTTCCCCCATTTGTGCCCTAATATTACATTTTTTCGGGTTGTGCCATCTTTTCCATTGCCAAATCATGTAAAAACTTGAAATTGATCAAATCCTGAATTCGTGCAAGTGTTTCCCCAATCCTAAGGTCGCAAATGATGTCAAAAAAATAATTCAGTTGGTTTAAAATGAAGAATTCTGCCTTCCTTATCAAAAAATTTGGTTTCTAGGGCATTTCCTGTATTTTTCACGTTTTGACGGGCCCTCGGGCCATCAAATTTACCATTGCAGTCTTTATGCTAATGTGGCAGGCTCCTATTGGTTGGGGATGTGCAGGAAAACATTATTAACTTGTCATTTTTGAAATTTTGGTGAAAGGAAAATTCTTGACCACGGCCCCGCAGTGCTACAGTGATGTGCCTACGTGGCACGATGTGATTGGTCAAATGAACCGGTGGGTGGCGGGGGTCACTTAAACTTTTCTTCATTTTTGAAAGAATTCTCAATGACATTTTTTCTCTGAGGGTCCACGTCCAATGGTATGATGACACGTGGCATAGGAGGGCCAGGCGGATGGCAAAGGACTTGGGAAAATTTTGGTGTTTTTTGGCTCAGGGTGTCAAGGGAAAAATTTGGCCCATGAGCCCATACCCAATGGGAAGGAAACACATGTCTAGGATGGTCAGGTGGGTGGCGGGGGTCACTTAAAAATTTCCTTCAATTTTTGAAAAATTCTCAATGTCAATTTTTGGCCTGCGAGCTCGCCTCCAATAAGAAATGGACACGTGTCTAGGAGGCAAGATAGAGGAAGGGGTTGAAGGATAAGTTTACAAATTTTTACATCTGTGTTTACAAGGTAAAAAGTGCAAGATAGTCCCGTGACGAATTAAAGGAGGACACGTGTCCCATATTTGGCGAAGATGTGGAGCGCGCAGAGAGAAAGTAAAAATTTTCCAAACTTTGGCAAAAATCTCAAGGTAAAAAATTGATCCGTGGAAAATTTGGAGGTGTGCCCCCACATCCAATTAGGGGGTGACACGTGACATGTTTCAAAAGGAAAAGAAAGAGCACGGGCCCACAAGGGATTTTGTGCTCACGGAGGAGTGAAGGAAAAAAAGGAGGGGTTGGCTCCATAGCGAATGGGAGACTGCCACGTGGCAGCGGGTGTTCGGGCCCGCGGAGAATTTTGATAAAATTTTCCTTTTCTCAAAAAAGTGGAAAAATGCATCAAATTGGCCCATGGTTTTGGTGGAGGCCCATAGGAGGACACGTGGCACATCTAGGGGCTTGCGGGGAAAATATTCAAAATTTTCCCGAATCCAAAAAAGGGTTTGAAATGCATTTTTGGAGGCAAAGACCCGGTCCAATGGTATTTGGACACATGTCCCACCTCATCCAAAGGGAAAAAAGGGTATTTTCGAGGGAATATTCAAGATTTGATCTGACACGTGGAGGGCAGAGATTTAAAGTTGATTTTAATCAATGGTTATTATGTAATTTCATTTTTTGGGCGCCATGGAAGCTCCAAGAAGTGTGGAATAGTCATTTTGGCACCAAATCACACGAAATTTTATATGATTTCGCATCCTTTCAGCCTTCTGAGTGCAATGGAACAATTATTTTAAGTTAATTTGGTGCCTTGTAGTGTTTTTCATGGAATATTTTCCTCAACCCGTGAAAAACACATGAAAGGTAAAAAATGAAAAGTTGCAGAGTTAAAATGATGAGGAAAAAAGGTGAAAAATGATTAAAAATGCATGTTGGCATGTCTGAATGCCAGAAACGTGACCCTGGGATGGATAAATATCCAAGTTCATGCAATATTTTAATATATTTGTGCATCTCTGGCATTTGGCGAGCTGTTTTACAGTTTTATATCATTTTTTATCAAATGGATAGGGTTTTGTAACAAATTTGATCCCTTTGGCATATTTTTTGCTTGGGATGCAAGGATTAAAGATGGTAGAGGATATATGATGTAATTTGGAGGCATTTTAGAGGTCTATTGAGAATTTTGGAGGAGGAGAGAATAATTTTCACAAGGAAAACTGGAAGAGGTCCATTTTCTTTTGGAGGAACTACCTAAGAGCCATTTTTGATTCTTGTTTACATCAAATGTTCATCATGTTGAGTTTTTTTCTACTGTAAAGCCATCAAAAAGCTTTGAGATTGTCTAAATAACATTCCCTTGCTGATATATCTGATCAAATTCTTGGATTAATTGGTTTTATCTCTTGGAAAAGTTTGCATACACTTGTGTTTCAGTATGTTTTCAATTTATGTTTTATGCTCATGTTGCAATCTTGTGTTTAGGATCTCTTTGATCATACAGGGTCTCATTTCTAGTTGATGGTTTAATGGCATTTGTAATCTTGCATTCAGAAGATATCTCATCTGATAGAAGATAAACATATTTAAAATCATCTTACGGTCCTTGATTAATGAGACTATTTGTAAACCTTTGGGTGCACCTTAGGTCATGATTAAATAGGGATTCCTGGATGCTTCATTGGTATTTTGCTTTAATCCTTTGTGGCAGGTTATCAAAGTTTGTATGGAATAGTGCAGATTTGGGCATCCATGTGTGCACACATCCTAGTTAAAAGAGCACTTAAAATTCATTGAAACATCTCTGTTGTTTAGGTGTTGTAATTCATTTGCAAAGTTTCCCAAAGAAGGTGATGACTCCAAACTACTCTTGTCCCAACATCTCTCATCAGAATTTAATTTTAAACTAACTCATCCTACCTACAATACCCCTGCATTTGCATTGTGTGTCTACAAAAGAATTCAATCCTTTCACTAAAATGCACAAAGTTGATCAGGGTTTTATCATGTCTTTAGTAGCTCTAGCTTTGTTTTGAGAACATTTCCATCATTTAGTAGTGACAACTCCTTTGAGTTTGGATAATGGATACTTGATCATGTTTTCACAAATCCTCTTCCATATTATATGAAAAAAACAAGGACATCTCCATCTCCTTACCATATACGGGTTGCAATACAGGTCCTCTTGCCTTGGTTGATAGGCACAACCTAAAATAGTGAGGGTTAGATCCAAACCCTCTTGAAGGTGCTATCCACTCCCTCAATTCTTGAATGCAAACAAGCATATAGGTGTGCTTCCCCAGCTATAAACGAAATACAAAATATCTATCTATCCTTGAGTGTCTTATGAAAATTCATGATGTTGTTCAAGTTGTGAAGGAGATTAAATCTGGATACCAACACATCCTAGGACAAAGGGATCTATTACAAGCTGCCATGAAGATTTGGTCAACCTCAAATCAGCTAGCTCATATGCAAGAGAAGGTACTCAAAAATGCTACTCAGCCTGAGGGGAATCATGGAGGACAACAAGGTAAAATTTTGAAGCCCCCTCCATTCTATGTTTCATTGATCATTGGGGATAAACTAGTACATAATTGTATGATTGATTTTGGGGCAATTAGTTCTGTGATGCCCAAGAAAATAATTGATCAACTAGGCCTTCAATATGAAGCCATATATAAGGGGGTGGTGCAATTAGATGGGACAAAAATAGCAACAATTAGAGTAATTAAACATTTGAGCCTTACTTTGCATGCATGCCCTAATGTCATTATTTTGCAAGATGTGTTAGTGATAGATTTTCCACCACTCTTTTCCATATGTTTGTCAAGGGATTTCACAGCTAGAATTAGAGGCTACCTATTTGCTGATTGGTCACACATGCTGTGTAGGAAAAGGTATGGAGCCAAGGCCACAATCAGGTCCAAACCTATTGCAAACTTTCACATCGAGCCTTATACTCCAAGCCCAATCAATGCCAACTATTTAGCGTTTAATCAAGAGGATTATCCAAGAACACATGAAGCTGACACCAAAGTTGTAAGCATTCCATATTTGACTCTTGATGAAAGGTATATGATTTTTATCCCTACAAGGAAATAGAGGAATATAAACTAGGAGTCTATTACATGCATGAAGAAAATCAGCCTCTTCCTAGCATCACCAAGTTAGACCATAAAGATGACAATGAGGTATGGAAGTTGTTATTTGATGGATCAAGAAGTAGACAAGGTGTAGGAGGAGGAGCTATGCTTGTTTCACCTCAAGGCATTAAGTATTATTTAGCTTTTAGATTTCAATTTGCATGTTCTAACAACACTGCTAAATATGAAGCTTTGATACATGGATTGCATTGGTCAAGGAAAAGAGGCATCAAAAACTTACAAGTATTTGGTGATAGTGAGCTGATTGTTAACCAATTTAAAGGACAAAATGCTACCAAGAATGACCTGCTCAAAAGTTATAAAAATAGGGTGTGGGATCTCATTTATGATTTTGAGGGCTTTAGCATCAACTCCATCCCTAGAAAAGAGAACCAAGCTGTTGATAGGCTTGCAGTAATTAGAGAAAATTTTGATGTTGTGGAAGGTATCAAAAGAGATAAAATGCAGCCAAACATCCATGTGATTGTGAGGCCATCAGTGCCAGACAATAATGCAAGTTGGCAAGTGTTTGAGAGTGACCAACAAATCATTAATTTCTTGTAAGAGGAAGTTGAATTCTCAGCCAAAAAATAGGAAAAGTTAGAACAATAGTATGGTGATTAAGTGGTACAACTGAGAACCAACAAACTACCAAAAGGACTTGTGACTTTAGAGTCCATCTTTAATCCTAATGATCAATTTAGGAAGGAGAAAGAAAACATCCAAGTCAAGGGAGAGGATTCAAAGCCAATCTCAGTTAGGGAAGGCAAGTCACTTTAAATTGGTAAAGTGGTAACCGAGCAAGAAAGGTATGAGTTCATTCAACTTTGCCAATAGTTCCCAGATGTATTTTCTTGGAGCTATGAAGATCTCAGAGGTTTCAATCCCAAGCTATCTCAACACACAATTGAACTAGATCCAAGTGCTAAGCCCATCAGGCAAAAACAAAGACTAGTCAATCCACACATTGAGCCTCTCATGAAGAAGGAATTAAATAAGTTAATAGAGACAAGTATCATATTCCCCACCAAGAATTCAAGATGGGTTGCAAACTTGGTTCCAGTTAGAAAGAAGAGTGGAGAAATCAGGTTGTGTGTAGACTTTAGATATTTAAACAGAGCATCCCTCAAGGATCACTACCCACTTCCTTCTATGGAGTAGATTTTGCAAGTTATTGTTGGCTCTGAGAGGTTTTCATTGCTAGATGGTTATTCATGGTATAATCAGATCATGGTAAAGGAAGATGATCAGTTCAAAACAGCCTTCACCACCAAATGGGGAACCTATACATACAAAAAAATGCCATTTGGGTTGTCTAACGCCGGAGCTACTTTCCAAAGGGCAATCGATATGGTGTTTAAGGGATTGATAAACAAAATAGTGCTGATATACCTAGATGATATTACTGTATTTTATAAAAGTGCAGCAGACCATCTCTTTCATTTAAGACAAGTGTTCCAAAGATGAAGAAGATTTGGGGTATCCTTGAATCCCAAAAAATGCATATTCCTAGCTCATGAAGGCAAGATCCTAGGCCACATTGTTTCCAAAGAAGGGTTAGTAATTGATCAGGGAGGGTTGAAGCAATAAGAGCATTTCCATTTCCAAGAAATAAGAAGGCTCTTCAAAGTTTCTTGGGAAGAATCAACTTTGTTTGAAGGTTTGTTCCAAACTTTGCAGCCCTTGTCAAACCAATAACTATGACATTAAAGAAAATTGTGCCATTCAAATGGAAAGCTGAAGGTAAGGAAATTTTTGAGGCAATCAAAGAAGCTATCTCATAGGCTCCAACTCTCATTAACCCAGATTACTCCAAAGACTTCATCCTTTATGCATTTTACGGTGATGATACAATTTTTGCAATTTTAGTACAAAAGAAAGAAGAAAATACATAGAAGCCAATTGCCTTCTTTAGCCAAAGCTTGGAGGACTATGAAGTAAGGTATTCCTTCATTGAGAAGCATGCTCTTGTAGTGATTAGGAGCTTGAAGAAATTCAAGCGTCTAGTTTCAAACAACAAGGTTCAACTGCTGATTTCTCATGTGGGAGTTAAAGACTTCCTCCTCAATAAAGATCTAAATGAAAAACGTGTAGGGTGGATTACTCGTATCATGGAGTATGAAATTGAGATCAAATTCACCAAGATGGTATGAGGAAAGGGATTGTGTGAGAAATTGGCCTTGATTCAACTAGTTGAAGCAAGCAAAGATAAGAATGTTGTTTTGGTGTTGCAAGACAACCAAGAATAAAGAGATTTTCAAGAAGAAAATGGTGGTGTGCTCACTCCTTGTTGGAACCAAGACATAATGCACTTCTTACAAACAAGCCTATGCCCTCCAAAGATGAACAAAGCCAAAAGAAGACACTTCAAATTGAAGGCTATTTTGTATGCACTTGTTGATGGTGTCTTGGTCAAAAAAGATATCAATGGGGTTTTGTTGAGATGCATATGAACAAATCAGATTGAGAAAATGTTAGAAGAGTTCCATAATGGATCAGCTGGGGGTCATTTTTCTCCAAGAGTGACAGCCCTCAAGATCATGAAGGATGGTTATTATTGGCCAAAAGTGTTTAGTGATTATTATGCATGGATCACGAGGTGCAAGAGTTGTGCATTCTTCATAGGCAAAGAGAGGTTAGCAGCACTTCCATTGCACCCAATCTCAGTTGACCAGCCATTAATGCAATGGGGATTGGACTTCATTGGTTTCATTAATCCAAACTCAAGCCAAGGGCAAAAATGGATTCTAACAGCAACAAACTACTTCACTAAATGGACTGAGGCGGTGGCACTCAAAGAGGCAAATGAATCTAGCATTCTAGACTTCTATGAGGGGATAACAACCAGATTTGGTATACCTTCCACTATAATATTAGATAATGCATTGGCATTCATAGGATCAAAGGTAACTGAATGGGCTGTTAGAAATGGGATCTATTTGAGAACTTCATCAAATTATTACCCTCAAGGTAATGGCCAAGCTGACTCCACCAACAAGAATCTATTAAGGATCATCAAGAGGACTCTTGAAGAAAATTAGAGGACTTGGCACACTAAGCTGAAATCAGCTTTATGGGCTAATAGGATAACTCCCAAGAGATCCACTGGTAACTCTCCATTTAGACTTGTTTATGGGAAAGAGGCAGTCTTGCCTATGTCACTTGAGTTGCCAATATTGGAACTCATGAAGCAATTGGAATTGTTGGAGTATGAGGCAATTGAGGTTAGATATGCGGAATTGATGGAACTCTAAGAAATCAGAGAGAATGCAGCCCAAACAATGGAGAAGGACCAAGATTTGATCAAGAGAATATTTGATATTAAATCTAAGGTTAGAAATTTCCAAGTTGGAGATTTAGTGTTGAAATGGGATGCAAACCGAGAAAATCAAGGAAAGCATTCAAAATTTGATACCATTTAGAGTGGCCCCTACATGGTCACAAAATGAAAAAACAACAATGCCTTCCAATTATCTACATTGGATGGTGAGGAACTGCAGATTCCAGTTAATGGAATCCATCTAAAGCATTTCTACTAGAAGGGAAACTTCTCACCTTGTACATATTAGCTTAGATTTTTCATTCCTCCAAGTGCTTATGCACATTGTTTTTTTATAGCTTAGATTTAATTTTCCCTAATTGCTTTGGCATAGGTTTTGTTGCCCCAAGGATGCATCTTTTGTAGATCATGTTCCAGGTCAAAGTAATTTTCTACTCTCACAATCTTCATCTTAGAGATTTTCTAATGAATTGAGAGTAACAAGCAGCTAAGTTCATGACCCCATTGCCCAATAGATTGCTTCAAGAAGTTGGTCACTTCATCCAACAGGAAGATGACCCCTCTGAGTCGCCAAAATTGTTATCCAAAATAAGCCCATGCTTGTTTTGGTTAACTTGCCTTCATTCTTCCTTCCTTTTTTTGTAGGCAGATTTTTGAAAATCTAAAATCACTCAAAAGTTCTTGGAGATGGCTTCATCAGATAGGTTTTTTCTTCCCCTTTATAGAAAGGTAAAGAAGTCCTCCTAAATTCCTTTTATTTTTTGAGTTATGGCTCAGCGGAGTTTGGAGGGCAAATTTTCCCAAGGCGGGCCCACGGGAAAAAATTTGGCACTTAGCCTTTTGGGGTCAAAGGGTAAAAGGGAAAATTTTGGCTTGAAAGCCCACAAGGAAATGAAATGGTGCCATGTGTTAGGGTGGAGTGGGGTGGTGGAAGGACTTGAAGTTTTTTGGCGTTTGGTCAAAGGGATAAATACAAGCACATCCCTGTCAAGCAACCAAAAGGTGCCACGTGTCCTGTCAGTGGTGGGAGTCGAGGCAACGGAAGGATGTTGGAAATTTTTCCAAAGTTGTAAAGGGTGCAAAGGTGAAAGTTGAGGTGCATCCCCACCAAGCAACTAGAAGGTGCCACGTGTCTCAGAGTGGTGAACCCGCGGAGGATTTTTGAAATTTTTCCAAAGTGGCGAAAAGGGGCAAAATATTGTTTTGAAGGCCACATCCCGTCAAAGAACTAGGTGATGCCACATGTCTTGGAGCAGCTGAGGCATAGAGTTTTTTGGTGAATTTTTCCAAAAAGGAAATTTTTTAAGTTTGACCCTACCGACCCCGATGTTGACTCTATTTTTACAAGTTTTTCCCTAAATCTTCAGAGGGCCATATCTTTTGATCCAGAGCTTAGATTTTCACATTTTTGGTATCATTGGAAACTTATTAAAATTATCCACATGATGGACTATTCAATTTTTATTTTTAGTGGGGTTTGGTGGGATAAAAATGAAGAAATGTCTCTAACATGGTAAAAAATGCATAACCGATCCCCAACCACCAAAATTGATGAAGTATGGTGCTCGTTTCTTCTCCAGCATGGCCAAATGCATAAAAAAATGGATTTGTGAGGGTTCCCTTGCTATTTTAATGAATCTTGTTGGTGGTTGGAGATCTAAAATCAATTTGCCCACATTTTTTACCTTTCCTTTATTCTTATTCATCGTTAAAAGCTAGATTTGGCTCATTTGTAAAGGGTCGGACATTTTTGTTCTTGCAGTCTCCCCTCTTCACCTTGGCACATGAATTCTTGGAGTTTCAAGCCTCTTAGTGGAACTACAATACATTTTTTTCCCTCTTTTCAATTGTAATGCATCGTATCAAAAACTGGGAATGATAAAGCATGCTATGTGAATGAATTTTTAATCCTTTCTTGCATTTATTATTTCCTTCTGATCCTTAAATACATTTAAGAAATTTGTGCATGTTCTAGTGTTGCATTCTTATGATCTGTGTTTATTTGAAAAAATAGAGGTCCATCACTCCTTTGGTGTATCACCATTTTATTTAGTTTTATTTCCTTTTGCATCTTTGAACTCTATCTCCTTGGAATCTAGAGTAGGATTTAGCATTGAACCTCTGCAAAATTCATGCATACACCTAAATAGAGGGGTAAGAACTGGATTTCTCTAGAGAGTTTTCTCACCTTGCAAGGTTCCACACCTTGGAGAAAACTCAATGTTGTGCAATCACACTAAATGACCCAATTCTGGAATGCAGATTTGAAGGTCATTTAGGGGGTGCTGTAGATTTGCACTAACAACACAAAGATGATTGAATGAAGCTGTGATAGGAAGGAAGAAGAAGTAATGGATGTTGAAGGCATTCAGGAAAACTTGAAACATAAGGCACAAGGAAAAAAGAAAGAGGAAAGATAAACTATGAACATAGCAGCTGTGGGGTTGAAGGAGCCATAAAATTTTATAAAAAATTATGTTTTTACATGTTCTTATGTAGTTACATTCCTTAAGGTGACGAGTCTTGAATAAAATCAGAGAATTTTTTTTACAAAAAGTGAAGAAAATGAAAATACAATGCTTTTGAGAACATCTACAAGTGTAAAGGTACCTCTACAAGGATGTCAAACAACTAGAAAAGAGAGAGTATGACAACTTATCTGATATAAAGATAGAGGAACCTATTGAAGAGTATGAAGAAAGTGAAAAAGAAATCAAGAAGAACAGTAAAATTTAGAATATTGTCATTGGGGACAATATGAATCAACTGTACAATGTTGAAAAGGTAAGTATCATGATTGAACATGACTATAATAAGGGATATAAGACTGATAGTTCTAGCATCAAGATGGAAACAAGGCAAGACATGGATGGAAAGCTAAGATCCAAGGAGGAAGAAATAGGTGAAGACAAGAGAAAGCACAAGAACCAGTTTTTGAAAGCACAACCATAGAGAGGACTAATTTGTGGTGAAGAAAAATAAATGGATAAGAAGAAAGATAATAGTCTCATGGGAGATCCAAGAATCCAAGACTAGTATGAAGGAGAGATGCCAATTATAGAATCATTCACAGGGGAAAATGAGCCTCAAAGTTTTAAATTTAATCCGTTACATGAATGTGTAATTCTAGGTGAAGAACATGTAGATAAACAAGCTCAAGAAGTGGCCATAATAGTAAAAAGGGTAGAATTATCTCTTGAAGACAAAGGTATAGTGAATAAGAGTCATGAATCTCAAAAAGAAGAAATAATAGATAGACACAAGAAGAATTTCAAGATTCTTCAAGATGAAGCAGGGGATAGTAAAGATCTCAATCTTGTATCAAGTTTGATTGAACTTCAAAACAATCTACAAGGTGGAGAGAGATGTTTTAATTGGAAGGAATAGAGGAGAAGCCATAACCAATAGAAATAATATCCTAAGAACATATATTTATGTAAAATAAGTTTGTAGAAATGAAAAAGGAAACAAAGGTAAGATATATATGAGGAGCCCAAGAGTACACTCACATGTATGAATGGGTTGTGAAAAACTTATTAGTAATAGGATGGCTAAGAAGGAAAACAAGTGGAGTTGGATCAAGAAGAGTATGAAACATCATAAAGAAAGAAAGGTAAAAATGAAAGAATATCAGTCTGCAAGAGGCAATATAGTCATGACAGTCCAAGGAAGAACTACACTATGGAATCTAGAGAGAATTTATTCAAACAAGAGTATATATGAAAAGTAGGCCATGAAAAATAAGACAAGAACATTAAAGGAAACCAAGGGAAAGAGAAATAAAACCATAAACATGAATAGGAGGATCAAAAGCAAGCAAGGATAAGACACCAAATCTAGACAAACAAGAAGGAAGAAAGAAGAGTTGACAAAAAAGTACCATTGAGTTAGGATATCAATTCTTTCTCTTAGTGGAAGTATGATGCAGAGCATCATAGAAGCATAGGTGCCTAAGTGAGTATTCAGTCTAGGTATGATGTTAAAAGTATTTTCCCTCCATGTTCCATGTTGGAGGATTTCAAATTCAAATAATCTTGTAACTAGTTGAATTTACTTAGGTAAGGTGTATACATGCCAAATAAGGCCATGTGAGTCATGTAAGGTGGAGATAAAATGAAAATAGGAATAAATAAATCCTTTTGGGCTATGTAAGGTGAATTATCTGTTAAAACAATGTGTGTCATAAGTTTTTAGGGGTTATTCTAAGTTAAGAATTATGTGTGTCAATAATAGTGTTAATTACACTATTTTAGGGGGATTAGTTTAACTCTTGTTGTAAATAAATCATCTATTTAAAGCAAACATGTACGTGAGAAGGAGAGGTATTATGATGTACATCATGCTTAATTAATGAAAAATGCTATAGGATTGAATTCATGCAAGGATTGGCCTTAATTTTATATGTATTTGTAATTAGATATTACAGTGTGATTTGAGCTCTGTTCGAGGTTGGGCATAAGAGTTGACAGTTAGTGATGGAGAGGGTTTTATATATATGTTAGGACTAGAATAAAATGGAAGACATGAGTAAGGACACATGTATTTTTCTCAGATCTTGAATCTACTTTTATACGCTTGTAGCTCAAATTGTTTAGCCTTGGGCCTGAACAAGGGTATCACACTATTTGAAGACTACCTGGCCAAAATTTGTGAAAATTTGAGGAGATGACTGTATGTTTGGATCATATAAGTGTGCCAAATCAAAAATTTTAACTCACATATGTGAAAGTAATATGAATGACTGTGTGATCAGTTGTGACATTTCCTAGAATTGAAGTGGTTTGAGATGAATGCATGGTGGTCAAATGGAAGGAAGGCCTAAGAATGGTTAAGGAGTATCTTGGAGGCATCTTAGAGGTGAATAAAATAAGTTCTAGGTGAGATCTAATGGGTAAGTGTCTACTGTTATAACTATAGGCTAAATTTAGGCCTCATTTACTAAGAGGAGTAGGATAGAGGTAATAGACAGTACAAACAAATAGGTATTGATACTTTGGCAAAAGAAAGGACCTCATAAATGGTCTCCAAATCCAATTAGAGCATGTGACATTGTTATAAAGGAATTTTAAATTTTTCCTAGTTGTATGTTGGGAGACCTACTAGGTCTTAAGGTATAAGTTAATAAGTACTCAAGTAGGCAATGGTTTGTTGGTACCAAGGATCTAAACACCCTGTAATAGGTTAGAGGAACATGTTTAAGAGTTTTGGACATCATTTAGAATCTTAGGTTAAGATTAGAGCATATTCACTAGTTGCGCCTCACTAGACTATGGTGTCTCCTATAATGATAACCAAGCATTTAAGAGAAGATATTAGTTGTGGTCTAATCACCCTATGCATGGTGGATGAAAGGTCTTATACCAACCAAAGATGGCAAGAATAATCATGGAGAGTTTAGGTATGGTAGAAATAAGATAATTATTCTTAAGCCATAAAGAATCAAGGGTGTATATGAGCCAAGGAAGTGGTTAGATGAAATGTGCATACAGAGAGCATTATGAGATGTATGGATGATTGAATATAGAAAATGTAGAGATCTAGGGAGTAACATAGTGATAATATATTTGATAGAGACCTAGTTATGTAGGTCTTGTTTATTGACAATCTTACAAGGAGAATATAAGCTAGTAATAAGAAAGAGGATGCATGAGGTGCCTCAGGGATGTTTGTATGGAGTTTCAAGAGAATGAATTCCTCATAGTGATGCATGATATGAGAAGACCAAGAATTCATAGGTATAATCCTTAAAGAAAAGACACAAAGCTAGGATATAATAGAACAAGTTATTGCTCAACTAAAAGAGGCATTAGCTAATCAAATCCAAAGTAGAAAATCAGAGGAAGTTGTAAGATCCTCTACACCACAACTTGGCTCTACCAAATCTGAGAAATGGGTGCAATTTTGACCACCAATAGTTTTTAGCATGCACGATGGGACCAACATTAAAAAATTAAATTTCATGTTGCTAAGTTTTGGTGTGTGACTTAGTGATTTCCATCCTTTGGAGGCTTATTTCAACACATCTAGCGACTCCCAACACTTCCAGATCTTTTTAGAAAACTTGAGAAACTTTCATGAGAAAAGTGCACAAAAGGAAAAACGCAGCAGCTAAAGAGTCTTTTGACTATCTCCAACTACATCTAAGGAGAGTATAAACCATAAGACTCATGTGCACATCTCCATATCCAACACACCACACACATTCAAATTCTCCTCAAAATAGACTTTCATGCCCTACCATGACACTTCAGCCGCCCCATCCTCCGATGAAGTTTGCCAATTTCATTGGCAGAAGTCCTCTTGTTCTGAGTACACAACATGATATGCCAATAAAAACACTCAAAAGTATTCCATACTTCACCAGTGAGAATGAATTCACCCCTATTGAGCACTTCCAATATTTAGAAAATGTTTTCTCTGTCTATTTGATCACACATGATGATGCAGTAGTTAGGCTACTTGCAACCTCATTCAAAGGCAAAGCACTCCAGTGGTACCAATGTTTGAGACCTGCATCTATTGCCACTTGAGATGAGTTGGGAACAACTCTTTGCAACAATTTTTTAAGATAAGTAAGATCACCTATCACTGGTGGAGCAACTAACTACAATAAAGAGGGCACTCAGTGAGAAAATGAATGATTTCAACATCAGATTCTAGAAGACTTGGGACAAAATTCCTCAAGTGGTAAGGAATACATCACAACATGCTTTCATGTACTATCTAAAGGCCTTGAATAGTGAAATATCGGTCATGATTCAATCCATGGGAGGTAGAACCTTACCTACTACTTACAACATTACAATAAGGGCAGAGAATAGTCTTCTTCAGGAAAGAAATTTGGCTCCTAGACCGCTCGCACCCTAATTTCCAGAAATGTCTCCAATGTCTCAGACTTCCATTTCTCCTGTTCCAATGTAGAGCATGCAACCAGTTGCATCCCCATCCTACTCTCTCACACAACAGAAAGAAGATGAAGAATTGAAGACCTTGATTAGAAACTTATCTAATAAGGTCATATCATTGGATAACAAATAGATGCAACCCTACATAAGCAGTTCTAATTAGGCACATAACCAAAGCAATAAGCCTTGATGGAATTAGTATGGAAACTAGAGATATGCGTAGAAAAAATAAAATGACAGATGACATGTTAATGTGGATATGCCCTTACAAGTTGTTCCTCCTACATAACCTCTTCCAAAACCCAACACAAGTCAAGCACTAGTTCTAGTTCAGAACAACATGGCTCAAGAGTATGAATGGTGCTTCCCTTACAACATGCCTCACAGTCAATATCACTACGCTAATTCCATGCACACGAAGGACTTTATGAACCAGAATGCTTCTAGCTGTGAACCTTCCACCAACACAAGTGAAGCAGTGAACCAAGAGAAACCAGAAGCCCCTTCAGAGGCCAACTTAATTTTCTTTGGTGCTGAGGAATTTTGTGTAATTAATCAAGTTGTAGATGATACAAATAGGTCATGCACCCAGGTTGTAGACAACACAAAGTTCAATAAAAGAGTGCTAGAATCAGGCGCGCAACCTTCATCTCTTGTCACACAGACCAATCTTAAAAATTAGAAGGATGCAGCTAAGGCATCTAGCAATAAAGACATACAAATTCCTACCCACAAGGTTCCATGCAATGCTCCTCCTAAAGCAATGCACGCCCCTCTTTTGGTATGTCAAGCCTCTGCTCTAACTAAGGCATCTACCTCTACACCTAAACAAACAAGAAAGGATCCTGTTGTGCCCCGAATGCACAAATAGATTTACATCTCATTCAACATTGTTTACCAGATGAAGAATACTAAAGTGAATTTTATAATGTGGGATGCCCTGGCCATCTAATCTCAACATGAATTGTTGCATGAATCTTTGGCCCAACTTCTGTGCACTAACCTAGTTATTCAAAAGCCACACAAATCTGTCAACATCTGTCAAGCATAGGAGAAGCAAGTAAATCATGTTGCTAAAACCCCACCCTTCTATATATCCTTGATCATAGGTAAACACGTTGTGCATAATTGCATGATTGACTCAGGCACAAGTATTTCTGTCATGCCAAAGAAAATAGCTAATGTCCTAGATATGAAGTACAACTCTTTGTCCAAAGGAGTCTTGCAACTTGATGGCTCAATTGTTACAACCTTAGGAGTCATTAAGGATATTGAGTTAACCCTCCATATATGTACAAGCCTCACAATAACTCAGGATGTGTCAATTATTGGCCTACCTCCTTTGTTTTCCCTATGTCATTTAAGAGAATTACTAGCAAGGTGGGTGGTTACTTGTATAGAAAAGGTACGTTACTCGGTTTACTATACAGGTTGAGCCAATACTTTCCTATCATGTTGAGTCATATGACCTATCTCCTCTTCAAGCCAATTGCCTAATCCAAGAGGAACAAATTTTAGTTTATGAAGAGTAGCCTGTTCCACCCCCTGTACCCAATTTGGTGCTAGACGAGTGGGTAGAAATGCACCATAAATTTGATCCATATGGTGAAGATCTTGAAGATTATGAAACTAGGATTTTCACTTATTACATCCTTGAAGAAGAAGCTCTACCATTGCACATGCTCAAACACAACAGAGAAAATACTGGTCTATGAAATTTATACATTGATGGATCTTAAAGCAGCAATGAAAAGGGCACAATAGTTGTTCTCATTTCTCCTAGGGATGAGAAATTATTCTTCACACACAGATTGCAGTTTGTATGCTCAAAAACGTAGCAGAATATGAGGCACTAGTGTATGGAATTATGATTTTATAAAAGAAAGGGATCAATGCACTGTAGATTTTTTGGGATACATAACTGGTTATCCACCAAGGCACCAACAAGTGCGTAAAAGAGAAAATTATTCTTAAAGATTATAAACATAGAATCTGGGACCTCCTTGAGATATTTGATTCTCTGAATGTGCAAGTGGTGCCACACAATATTAACAAAGAAGTTGATCAGATGATCGCACTTAGTTCATAGTTCTCCCATGCTGATAATTTTTTCAAAAGAAACACGTAACACATCAAAATGGTGATTAGAGCAGCCATTTCAAACAACAACACCAGTTGACAAGTGTTCAACAATGATGCACATATTATCTAGTTCATCCAAAATGAAGCTGAATTCTCTTCGAGCATGCAAGTTGACTTGTATGACAGCTATGGTGACCAAGTGATCTAGCTAAAGACTAAAAATTTTCATAAAGGGCTGGTCACATTAGAGAAAATATTTAGCCATGATGATGAGTTCAAAGGTGAATAAAATTATATGTGCTTAGCGCAAGAAGACTTCCAGTCACTATTGTGCATGGAAAGGAGTTAGTGGTCAGTAAAGCTTGCACGCATGATGAAAAATAGACCTTCATTTCTCTCTATCAGAAATAAAATGACATCTTTTCATGGGAGTATGAAGACCTTAAATGTTTTGATCCAAGTGCTTCTCAACACTCCATTGACCTTGATCCTAATATCAAGCCCACTAGACAAAAACAAAGGCCATTCAATCCAAAGATAGAGCCCCTCAGAAGAAAAGAGTTATCCAAACTCATTGAGGAAAAGATCATTTTTCCAATCAAGTATTCTACTTGGGTTGCAAATCTGGTTCTAGTGTGTAAGAAGAATGGTGAAATCAGGATCTATGTTGGTTTTAGAGATTTGAATAAGGCATCCCTCAAGGATCATTATCCTTTTCCTTCTATGGATTATATTTTTCAACCTATGACTGATGCGTAGCGATTTTCTATGATGGATGAGTATTCTAGATTCAACCAGATCCTAGTCAAGGAGGAGGATCAATTCAAAATGGAGTTTACAAACAAGTGGGGAACATATGCATATAAGAAGATGCCCTTTGGTCTGTCAAATGCAGGTGCAACATTTTAGGGTGTCATGGATATTTCCTTCAAAGGTTACATTAATGAGTTCATCTTGGTTTACATAGATGTCATAACAATCTTCTCAAAGTAAAGCACGGATCATATGACACACTTGGAGAAAGTCTTTGAGAGATGCATAAAATTTGGGGTTTCTCTAAACCCCAAGAAGTATAATTTTACAGTGGTGTAGGGAAAGCTATTGGGTCATGTGGTTTCAAAGTATGACATTGCAATCGATCCTGAGCACATTTCAGCCATCCTGACTCTTTCCCTATTGGCGCACATGAAATCCTTGTAGTCCTTTCTTGGAAAAATCAACTTTGTTAGGAGATTCATTCCTAATTTTACATGATTGGTAAGGCCCATCACCCTCATGCTCAAGAAATATACAACCTTCAAGTGGACAATAGAAGGAAAGGAGAGCTTTAACAAGTTCAAGTAAGAAATTTCTTACGCACCAACAATCATCAACCCGGATTACTAAAATGATTTCATCTTTTATGCTTATGGTCTTGATGCAAGTGTTGTTACTGTCCTGACACAAGAAAATGAAAAAGGATAGGAATAACCAGTGGTTTTCTTCAATCAAACACTAAAGGATTATGAGCTGAAATATAGTCACATGGAGAAGTAAGTCTACGCCATCATGCACATGTTCAAGAAATTCAAAAAATGCTCACCACAAATCACATCAATCTGTTAGTTTCTCACTCTATTATTAGAGAATTCATCATGGGATCAGAAATCAACGAGAAGAGAGTGATATGGGTGAACAAAATCATGGAATATAATGTGACTATCAAAGCCATGAAGTTGGTTAGAGGTAGCGTACTCTACAAGTAGCTTGCTGAGGATGCGCATGATGAACTTGAGACTTCATTACTTCTAGATTAAGATCTCCCACGTGCATAAATTAAATAGAATAAAAACCCTGGTGCATGTTTTTGAATAAACGATATGATCACATTCCTTTCTGAGGGTGCGTACCCTCTTGGTCTGAACAAAGAAAAGAGGAGACATCTAATGCTGAAATCTATTCCATATGTGTTGATTGATGGTCTTCTCTTCAAGAAGAATCTTGATGACATGCTACTAAGATGTATCAACAACACACAAATTGAAAAAATGTTAGCAAAATTTCACGATGGATTCTTCGGTGGACACTTCTTTGCCAAGAATACAATAATAAAGATCATAATGGAAAGACTCTTTTATCCCACCCTATTCATAGAAGCACACAAGTGGGTCATGAAATGTAAAGAATGTGATTTATTTTTAGGAAAAAATAAATTTGCAACGATTCCCATCCAACCAATCCAATCAGATCAACCTTTTACAGAATGGGGTCTTGAATTTATAGGAATGATCAATCCTCCTTCAAGTGCTGGCCACAAGTGGGTGCTGACAGATACAGATTTCTTCATTGGATGGACATAATCTGTCACACTCAAGGAATCAACAAAGTTAGTCATTCTTGAATTTCTCAAAGATCTTGTATTAAGGTTTGGCATTCCTCAAAAAATCGTTTCAGATAATGCAAAATCATTCCTTGGTACTAAAATCACTAATTGGGATCTTAGTCTTGGTATTTATTTGAAGACTTCTTCCAACTATTACCCTCAAGGAAATGGTTTGGCAGAGTCAAAAATAAGAACCTGATTAGGATCATGAAGCACACAATGAACATCAGCCAAAGATACTGGCATATAAAGGTCTCGTGCGTGCTTTGTGCAGACATAATCATAATGAATAAGGTAATAGGAACTTTTCCTTATAAGCTTGTCTATGGTAAGGAAGCTACACTTCCTTTGATACTTGAGTTGAATTTTTTATCACTTGCCCAATAACTAGAATTTGAAGGTGCGGACCAGAGAGAAACCAGAATGGCATAGTATATTAAACTTGAAGAATCAAGAAACTCTTCCATGATCAATTTAGAACAACATCAACAATCCACAAAGAAGTGGTTTAACATAAAGGCTAGGCCTCAAGCTTTTAAATTGGGATGTTGACAGAGCCAAGTTTGATGCACTTTGGAGTGGCCCATATGGTATCAATTCTTACAAGAAGGATAAATCTTTCGAGTTATCTCATCTTGATGGAGGTGCGCTATCAATCCCACTCACTTTGATTCATCTAAAATCATTCCATTAAGCTTGTTACATCATTTTGTATATATTAGAATAGTTTTCATTCCTCTAAGTGTGATGTGCACATATTGTTTGTTTATACATAGTTATTTCTTCTTGTGTTCTTCTTACACATGTTATTTTGTTGCTTCTAAGCTTCTAGTCATCCTTTCAGCAGTTGTTAACAATTTTTTAGGGTTCAAAACAAAGTTCAGAACATGTTTCAAAGTGACTTCATGGGCAGCTCTTCAAGATCATAGATCAGATATTCATGATTACATAACAGACTCCATGCCCAATGGATTCTCTAGGCTACTGATCTCCTTCATCTAGCAGGTAGATGGGCCTGAAAGTCACCAAGCTATTATCCACAATAAATCCCATAGTTATTTGGATAACTTACATCTCCATTCTGGCTATAAAGGTTTCATATTACAGTTTTTGTGCACTTTAGCCATCTCTTTGACACATTTCCTTAGTGGAAATTCCTCGCATGCTCTACTTATCTCCTTTGCTTTCCTTCATTTTATTTTCCTTTTTCTCTTTATTTGATTCTCCCCCTGTCCACACTTCCTGCACATTCATCTTCCTCCTAGAAGTTCATGCACCCTGTGCGTGCCCTAGACTTGCTTCCCAAAATCAGCTAAGTCCCTAGTCCTCTTGCGCACCCTCTTCTTGTTGCCGCAAATTACTTTATGTTAGGATAAATTTTATTATCCTATTATTTAATTATGCATAGGATTATTATTTAATTAATTTTAAATAGTTAAATGGTTATACTGTTGTATGGTTAATCAACCATATTTTTTTGTATTCAGATTGTTATATTGTTTTAAACAATATATTTGTCTTTATTTAAATTGTTGCTTCCCAGATGTTATTGGAAGCTTGTGGTTTTCTGGAACTTGGTTTCACTTGTGCAACTTAATATCTTCTGTTTGTATTTGGCTATGCAATATATATAAATATTGCAGCCCATTCTCTATAGTACTGTTTGATTGATTGAGATAAATAAAATCTAATACAGGCTTCCGTCCCATGTTTCTCAATCAACATTTGGTACCAGAGCGAGAATTCTGGACCTGTGAAGGAGTGGAAGAGAGAATGTAGCAGAGAGAGAGAAGATTAGAGAAGAGTATGCAGCAATAGTGAGCCTGTGCAGCCTCCCGCAACCTCCCAGCCTCATCTCTGCCTTCCCCACATCCCCCAGTTCGTTCCAGGTGTTTGGAACGCAATTTTTTTTTGCACTGGTGCAATCAACACCAGGCAAAATTTGTTGCAGGTATAGAAATTTAAACAAAGAAAAATATTCCCTAATAGGGGTTTTGTCTCTAAATGTAAAAAAAAAGCAATTAGTCTTGCTTGTTTGGAGGACTGCTATCTGTGCACCTGCAGTTCGAACACACAGAGCAAAGAAAATAAAAAAAATTTGTTGTGCATTTTTCTTGATTGTTGAGCGGCCAGTTTATTCAATCGTGAAAAAAAAAAGGCCATTTTTTAGAGCATACGTGACCCTTCAAGCTGTTCCCCATGGCTCTGTGCATGCAAACAGCAGAGATCAAAGTGAAGGCTTCGATGACCAGTGAGAACATTCACTTGTACAGAGCTTTGAAAAGAAAATGGGCAAGTTTTTTAGTTGACAGCTTGCCCTACGCCATGATTGCTGCCTTCTGTGCCTGCACAAAGAAAAAAAACGTTTTTGTGAGCAAATCCAGTCAAATGAGACTAGGGCACCCCAAGTCAAAAAACATGCCCAACTGCTGTTTAAAATCGCACCCAGGCAATAAAATTCAGCACCCAGCAAAGACAACAAGCATTATACAGTAGAAAATATGGCCCAGGCAAGAGAAAATGCAGCCAGGACAATAAAAAACAGTGGCAAAGGAAAAAACGTGCCCCCAGGTGAAAAAAACGCGCCCCAACACAAAAAATCGCGGTAAAAACTGCACTTGTAGATCAGTGTAGTGGGAAGGAGATAAATGCGGCCTGAGCAAAGAAATAAAGCCTCAGATCCATGTTTTTGGGCAAATAGAACCCTAAAAATGCCCCTTCACCAGCATGCGCCACGTGGCATTCATTTTTCAACGAGGTAAGTCAATTTATTTGATTCATTAAATACAAATTTCTTCCTTTCATAGTCCAAGCGCCCCAAGTGGCCAAGTTGGTTAGTGCATGTGCCTTAGGAAGTGAGAGGTTTGAGGATCAAATCCCACCAAAAACACTCAAAAACTCTCCTTTTGCATCTGGCAGATTTTTTGGCAGAACTGCTAAATTTAGTAGGCTTTTTTGAATTTAGTTACAGCTAACTAAATTTAGCGGAGGAATCCCTAACTTAGGGTAAAAAAAAAAAAATTCTCCTATTTGGTCTGTTTTCTCATTCCAAACATTTTTTACAAAAGGAGACCCACCTAAAAATTGCATTTTCAGCTATTTTTTTGCAATTTTTAGCATTTAGGGTTATTGGGCTCAGGAGGCCACCAGGACCCCGAAACTGAATTTTTTTTTTTGCCTGTCATTCAAATTGTATTGTATATTGTACTAATTTGCAGGTTGCCATAGTCAACTGCAAAACTTTGTAACTGCTCAGAAACTGGCAGAATTGTAATAAAAAAAGTAAAATTGGTTCTGTAACACTCACGAGATCCTAGATCTCATTCGCAGCGTTCGGTATATACAGTGCCTCTGGGAAGCGCTTACGGGTAAAGCCGTCGCGACTACTACTACACTTAACGCCTAATATAGCTACAACAACGTCGTCTGGGCATCGTCCCTATAAACCGACGGGGAGTAATAAGGTCACAGTGCACACACTATGAACCATCCCATCCGTCTGTGAATGATTGCAAGACATAAATCCGGACTGAGAAATTATCCAAGTATATAGTGAAGTTACGCGCGCGTATGAGGATATTTCTTTGAGCCGAGTGTCAATAATCACACAGACCCCATCAGTACTGTCTTGGTACCACGTATCGAATTCTTTCACGTACGTTAACGCCTCTTTCACGTACCGCTGGGTATATAGAAAGGGCGAGCTTCTTCCACGTACCGACGGGTATATCGAAGGGCGCGTATATAGAAAGGTTCGGTATATTGGACTGACGGTATATAGATTGGGAGACCTAATACCTAGAGTGATAAGAGCCAAACCCTGTCAGTGATCTCTACAAAATGGGCACCAATGCCCCCAAATTTTTTCTTCCGGATTCACAATTGCTCAGAGGAAGCAACTATGTTGCTTGGAAGACAAAAATAAAAACACAACTTGAGTTTGAAGAAATCTGGCCTGTTGTGACTGGTACTCTAACCAGATCACCACTGATGCAACACAACAACGACAATTTGATAGAGCAGATCAGAAAGCAAAACTCATCATTTTGTTTGGAGTATCCGACGATGTGCAAGTCCACATTCGAGATGCCACATCAGCAAAAGAAGCTTGGGATAAGCTGAGCACAATATATGAGGCCAAGAACAAGAATGTCATACTCAATTTGCAGAGTCAGTTACATACACTGAAATTCAAATAGAATGAGAAAATTGAAGCCTTCCTAAGAAGAGTTGCAGAGTTGAGGGCTTCACTTTTAGCCCTAGGAGAAGAGGTCAAAGATGAGTCTCTCGTTCCCATTGTTCTGAGAGCTCTCCCTTCTTCTTACCGAATTTTTGTCACAACTCTAAACTTGTCAGATACAACAATTAGTTTTGACAAGTTAGTAAACCTACTGCAACAAGAGGAAGCAATGCACAACAAGGATGATGAAGAGGAGCAGGCACTATCTTCACATCAAAAATGAAAAGGAAAAGGTAAAGGAAAACCTAAATCCTATCAGAAGTCCCAACATCAGAATCAGTATCATGGGGACAATCAACAGAAGAAGCAATGTCCAATTTGCAAAAGAGGACATGACTTGCAAGATTGTTGGTGTAACACTTATAAGAAAGGTTCATCAAGCAACTTTGGACCACAACAACAACAAATCCTACAAGGGACATTCTAACAACTATCAAGGGCAGAAAAATGTGAACTGGAAAAGAAGACCCCACTAGTAAGGTAATATTGTTGAGCAACAAGAACAGTCAGACAATGAATACTTCTTGTTCTCTGCTTGATCAAGTGAAGCATCCACGTCATCTAGTGATGTCTGGTATGTTGATTCAGGAGCCACTCAACACATGACCGGCCACAGAGACTGGTTTATTTCAATGAGGGACACGCCATCAAAAAATCATGTTTCGTTGGGAGATGATTCTTCATATACAGTTCAAGGGATTGGGAACATTTCTCTACCCCTTGGTTCACGTAAATGTAGACTATCAGATGTCCTATATGTCCCTGGGTTGACAAAGAATCTTCTTTCAATATGTAAACTCCTAGATCACAACCTGAAAATTGACTTTGATAGTCAATCCGGCAAGAAAATGTGTTTGATTCGAGATAAATCCAGAGGCTCGAAAATAATTGCAAAAGCCTCAAATGTGGCACGTATGTTCCAAATTGATTTTGTTCATAGAGATGATCAAGCACTTGTGGCTAAAAATTCCACCTCAGCCTAGTTGTGGCATCAGATATTTGGTCATGTAAGTTTCAAATATCTCAAAACACTTCGCCAGTGTAATATGGTACATGGGCTACCATCTCTTTAGAAGGATACAGACAAGTGTCCTCACTGCCTAGCAGGTAAACAACATAGAGTTTCATTCCAGAGGAGTACATTTCAAGCTCATGGTAAACTTGACCTAGTTCATACCGATCTTTGCGGTCCTCTGTAGCCAAGTCATTCTGGGTTCCAGTACTTCATGCTTTGTGTTGACGACTATTCATGGAAAATGTGGATTTTTTGTCTTCACAAGAAAAGTGAAGCATTTGAAACCTTCAAAAAGTTCAAAGTAGCAGTTGAGAAAGAAACTGGTCGTCACATCAGAACTCTTTGCTCAGATCGAGGGGGGGAATTCACCAGTGATGAGTTCAGAGACTACCTACAAACTCACGAGATTCGTCGAAAAATGCCTCCTCCTCACACACCGCAGCAAAATGGTGTTGTTGAGAGAAGAAATCGTACTATCATGGAAATGGTGCGATGCATGATCGATGATTTCTGACTTGTAAAGAAATTTTGGGCAGAAGCAACAAAAACAACAGTGTATTCGTTGAATAGAGCACCCACAATTGCTCTTGATGGAATAACACCACAATAAGCATGGTAAAAAAGGAAACCATCCATTGCACACCTCAGAGTATTCGGGTGCAAAGCAAACATGCACATACCCAAACAGAACAAAATGAAATTGGACATGAAGTCACAAAAAATCATCTTCATTGGGTACAGTGAAGAGAATCTTGGGTATAGATTGATGGATCCTAACACCAGAAAAGTCTACACCATTATGAGATGTTGAGTTTTTTGAGAAGAAAGAAGCAGAGACTCCTCCTCTGGACTCACAAAATGTATATGTTTTTGCAAACTCATAGCACCCCTGGGTGCAGATCAGGCTTCTAGGTTGATCACTCTAGCATCCAGTGTGATTGCATAACATGGAAACCTCTCTCCAAGTGTGGGAATTATGAAAATGAGAGAGGAATCTCTAGATTAGGGGCTGGTTCCTCAAACTCCTATGATTAGATCTAATGCTTGCACAACTACAGAGGTTCAAATCCTAATCCTACTCTAAATTGCAAGGAGACAAGGATAGAAATGCAAAAATTGAAACTAACTAAAGATGGTGATGCACCAAAAGGAGTGGTGGAACATTTCTGTCATGCAAATAGACACAAACCAGAGATTGCAGCATAAAACATACACAGGCTGATAAGATATAATTTAGGATCTGAGATGAAGTAAACAATACAAACAAAGGACTGAAACTCATTCAAAAAGCTTGCATTATCATTTCCAGGTCAAAATCACTGCATTACAACCTCAGAGAGGTAAAAAAATATTACAATCTTTGGAGAGGTCTGATTCTTCAAACAATCACTTGCTGGAGGTGAAAGAAGAAGTTGCTATGTCCAAAAAATGTTCCCCCTGGAAAATGAGCCAGAACTGGCTTTTACACTGCATGGGTCGAGCCTAGGGGACAAAAACGTACAAAAAATGCGAGAGCCCATTCCTCCTTGACTGTAGATGCATTAAAACGGCATGGGGGACCTTACAAACCCATAACCTATCATTTTTGACTGATTTGGAGGAGAATGCGACCCATTCTGTATTAATTTGGTTGCTAAAATGTCACTTCTAGTCATGAACACGCGTTAGAGCCATTTCTCAATTTTCTCTCTCCATTCTACAGATCAAAATTTAATATTAACCCTAGAATCATGTAGATAATTTCATAAGCTTTCCGTTGATATAAAGACACGTGTAAATCTGAGCTCTGGATCAAAAGATATGGAGATCTGAAGATTTAGGGCACAAAACAGGCGAAAACAAGTGTTTTGAAATTTTTTCCCCTCGCTCTGCCACCTAGATGGACACGTGTCAAGCGCTGATTGGATGCGTA
Organism: Taxus chinensis; assembly: GCA_019776745.2. Classification (NCBI taxonomy): domain Eukaryota; kingdom Viridiplantae; phylum Streptophyta; class Pinopsida; order Cupressales; family Taxaceae; genus Taxus; species Taxus chinensis. The sequence continues at coordinate 42,223,008 of CM034152.1, read as the reverse complement.
ATTCTCTCTCCTTTCACTTACCCGTGGGTTTTCCCTTGAATTTTGACCTTTTTGATGATTTTGGAACATTTTTTGCACTTTTTAAGAACTTGCCCCCGCCACTGAAGACACATGGCATGCATAGATTGGAGGATAGGGGTGCCGGGGTCTTCCTTTACTTTTTAGCTTTTTGACCGAAACTTGGCCAAATTTTCTAACTCCTCCTTGAGCTCCGTGCTTCCCTGTTCCATTGGACACATGTCCTCTTTTGATTGGTCTCTGGGTCTACCGGCTTTTCGTGTCCTTTGCGTCCTCACGGCCCGTCTGTCCCAGTGCTATCTGGGACAAAAACTTCCAATCCGCCTGAAATGGGATTCCCTGTCCCTTTTTTGTCGGTGACACGTGGCATGATTTGATTGGCTCTCAGATGTTCTCGGCTATCCACATCTTCCATGTCCCTTTGTTCCAACTGTCCCAGTGTGAAAGTTCTCCTTTTCGGCCGATCCGGGCGGTTTGCGTCCTTCGCGTCCTCACGGGCCCAAATGTCCCAACTATGCCGCTCAGCAATTAGTCGATTTTCTTCTCCTTCAGCCGAACCGGCTTTGCCCATTTCCTGCGCGTCCCAACGGCCCAGATGTTCCTTTGCTCTGCAGACTTCCTGGCGGCCTTTCGGCCGATTCGCGCACCAGATGTCCCAACTGTTGTGAGGACTAGGACTTACCATTTTTCATGAATTTTCCTGGCCCAAGCTTGTTTTTGTAACTTTTTTACCTTTTCTCAGAACTTGCTCTTTCAACCTGGACAGGAGAGTTAGAAAAACCCAAACTGAACAGAAAGAAATTGGACCCTGAAGTCACATGATCTCATCTTCATTGGATACTGAATCAGACTCTTGGGTATAGGTTGATGGATCCTAAGACCAGAAAAGTCTACACAAGCAGAGATGTTCAGTTTTTACCAGAAGGGAAGAAGAATGGACTCACAAAATGTAGATTTTTCACCTGTTGTAAAAATTGAAGCTAATGTTCCCTCAGAAGATGAAAGTGATGATGGGGATGAGGGTGTTGATCAAATAGAACCACAACCCATGGGAATAGTTCAGCGTATGCCTAAATGGTGTACAAGTACATTAGGAGATGTAAGATTGGATGCTCCACTAGATACATCCACCCATGGACCACAGACTTGTAGTAAAGAAAGAGAGGAATTTAACTTTGCTTTGATGAGTAGAGTTATTAAATAAGATGATCCCTCTATAGTCTAGGAAGCCCTACATTCAAAATCTTGGAAAGATGCCATAGACTCTGAATATCAGTCAGTAATGAAGAATAACACTGGGCAGCTTGTCGATCTTCCACCAGGGAAGAAACCCATTGGATGCAGATGGATATTCAAAACTAAGTACAAAGCAGATGGGACAGTGGACAAGTACAAAGCAAGACTTGTAGTAAAGGGGTATGCACAAAAAGAAGGCATTGACTATGAGGAGACATTTTCTCCCACAACTAAGATCAAAACGATCAGGATGATCTTTGCTTTAGCTGCTCAGTTTGGTTGGAAAGTCCACCAAATGGACGTAAAAAGTGCCTTCCTAAATGGAGATTTACAAGAAGAAGTATACATGACTCAACCTGAGGGATATGTTGTACCTGGTCAAGAAGCAAAGGTATGCAGACTCAGGAAATCTCTGTATGGTCTCAAACAAGCACCCTAGGCATGGTACATAAATATTGATGAGCATCTCATACAACATGGATTTGTCAGAAATCCATACGATCCCAATCTCTACCTCAAAAAGCAAGGGGAGGAGATGGTGATTGTTGTAGTTTATGTCGATGATCTAGTCATCACTAGTAGTTCAGTGAAGATGATTGATGAAACAAAGAAAGATCTTAAGCGATCATTCAACATGACAGATCTCGGGCTTATGCACTACTGTCTTGGATTGGAAGTATGGCAGAAAGAGAAGCACATATTTGTTTCTTAGATGAAATATACCAAGGCAACACTCAAGAAATTTAGGATGATGGACTATACACCAATTGCTACACCTATGGAGAACAGACTACAGTTATCTCGTTTAGATCCATCTCCTGCGGTAAATGCCACTCTCTATCGGCAGTTGATTGGGAGTCTCATTTACCTGACCTACACTAGACTAGATATCAGCTTTGCAGTGAGCTATCTATCCAGGTTCATGTAGGAACCCAAAGTTTGTCATTGGAAAGCAGCAAAGCACATTTTGAGATATCTCAAAGGATCAGAGGATCTTGGTCTAGAATACAAGAAGAACGAAAACTTCTTCTTGACTGGATATTCGGATTTAGATCATGCAGGTAACATTGATGATAGAAAATCCACTTCTGGATTTGTATTATTTATGGGATCTAGACCAATATCATGGGGAAGTAAGAAACAAGACTTTCTTTCTCGCTCTTCCACAGAAGCCAAGTATTGTTCTAGCAGGAGAAGTTATCTGTGAAGCGATTTGGCTACGTCGCATACTGGAAGGACTTGGAATACCACAGGACAAACCGACCACCTTGTATGTTGACAATGAAGGTGTACTCAAACTTGTTCGTAATCCAGTTTTTCACGAGAGAACAAAGCACATCGAGGTTCAAGTTCATTTCATATGCGAACATGTGTTGAAGCACAACATCCAACTTCAATTTTGTCCAACTGCTAAACAACGAGCAAATATTTTCACAAAGTCACTTGCACGTGACAAGTTCGAGTTGTTCAGAGAGTTCCTCTCCTCATCTCTTCAGACAATGCACAATTAAGGGGGGGAATGTTAGGATAAAAACATTATTATCCTATTTAATTATGCATTCCATAATTAATTAATTAATTAAATATTGATTCATGGCTATATTTAATTTATAACCATCCTCTTGTTTGTATTTAGTTATTTTAGGGTCTGTTATATTGTTTTAAACAATATATTTGTTTGTATTTAAATTATTGCTTCCTGGATGTTATTGGAAGCTTGTGGTTTTTGGAACTTGGTTTCACCAGTGCAACTTAATCTTTTGTTTGTATTTGGCTATGCAATATCTATAAATATTGCAGCCCATTCTCTGTAGTTTTTTGATTGATTGAGATCAATAAAATCTACACAGGCTTCCATCCCTATTTCTCAATCAACACTTTATAATAATTACACCTTGACCATACATTCCTTCAACAGGTGTTTGTACCATTCCTCCAATGTAATTTAATTTTGTATGCACATTCCCCCTATTTTCTTTCTGCATCTCACTCCTTCATCTTCCTGACTTCACACCTTCTTCTATACCCTTCTGTGCCAAGTTGTGTGAGACCTTGAGTATGCCACACGTAAAAAATAAAATTTCATCAGTTGGGCACTAAATCCTAAATACAAATCATCAAGTGAGATGTGGTAGAAAGGACAAAACATTTTGCATAGTTAACCAACCTTTCAGCCAATAAACGCATGCCATGTGTCATTACGTGTAAAAAATGACTTGTAGATTTATGACAACCATATATTCTTATGAAGGGATTTGACACACGTGCGCTCGATCTCATTCGAAAGTTTTTGACTTGGGATATAGTGAAAAACATTCAAATTCAAATTTCAGCAGGATTTGGTAGTTGAGATAAGGGAAAAATTCTTTCACGTCATTAATGAGTAGATCTGACTGCTCAAACCACCTGATTTGATATGGATTTATCCTCCTTCATTCTCCTACACACCAAACAAACACAGGGAAGCATATTTTGTAGATATGCAAATGGATTTGTAGGCATTCAATAGTTATTATTGGTGGTTGTGTTTAGAATTCAATTTTTTCCTCCTTCTCTTCTTCTTCTCTTGTTATTCATCTATAATTGTAAGAGCATTTCTTATTGTAAAGGGTTGGACATTTTGGATCTCCTAGTATTTGTTAAGGGTTCTATATCTTTATATTTTGAGTTGCAGGCCTCTAGATCTAGCTCTTGAATGTGGATATCAACCTCATCTGCCATTATAACAGACTGTGCATCCTTGGAAGTAATAGAAGCATTGTTCTATCAACCTTTGACATGTTTATATTCTTCTTTCTTTCCTCCCTTTTGCATTGTGTGCTTTCTGTGTTATTTTAGATCCCTTACAGTTCCATTTTATTGTTGTGTTTCATGAAATCAACTATTTGAATGTGTTTTGGTTTGTACTACACTTGCTTAGCCTCTCTCTGTGCATTCTCCTTTTCTTTTTCTCAAAAAGAATAGTGTTCATCCCTATTTTTCTAGTGCTATCACCTCCCTTTAGATTAGTTTTCCATTCTGCATATCCATCTATTCCTGGTCCCTTGTCCTCTTTAGCTTAGATTCCCATTTCAACATTAGAACTAGCAGTAGAAATAGGTAGAGGAATCGGCCTTCTCTGGAGGTCTGTCTCAAGTGTTAAAGGTCCCACAACTTGGATATAGTCCCATTGTTGACTCAAATAACTTGGCTCTACTAGATCCGAGACACAGGTGCAAGTTTGAACACCAACAATAACACACAACATTCTTATTACCTTTTGAATGATATGAGATGAGATTCAAACTACAATCCTTATCCATATGACCAAAATCATAGCATGAATAACAATATCCATTGAAGGATCTTTCATGTCTCTATGAATGTTCATTCCTTGATATTCTTCTTTCACACTCCTTTGGCCTATGACCAAATTAATTACAAGCATAACAATAACCATTGAAATAATTTTCATACCTTGATGCATTGGGTTGTTTGATGGACATTTCTTTCTTGTTGTTCTTCATCTGATATTCTTTGCAACTTGAACCATAAATCTCCTTGCTATTAACAAAATATTCTTTCTTGTTATATGTTTTCTCTAACTTTGATTTTATGGATCTCAACTCATCTTCATATCTGTTGTAATCTTCTTCTTTAGCTCTTAGGGTTTTAGTCACACTCCTAACTTGACATTCCAACTCTTTGATGGCTTGCCAATGCTTAATCTCCATACAACTGATATACTATTTCAATCCGTGAATCAAGGACTATACAATTTCATACTTCTTTCTTAATACTACCAATGAAGTCTTAACTTCACATGATTTTCCCATTGTGCTTCTAAGATCCCCTCCAAGCTGTTAAACTTGATTCACAAGGACCTTGCTTTATTACCAATTGTTAGAATAAAAAATACTAAGATGGGGGGGGACTAAATCAGTCTTACAAAACATTCATTTCATTTTCCATAGCTTACACCATCATCCAAAACAACCATTCATTATACATATGCATTTATGAGCTTATTAGGTGTGTATCATCCATTCACAAGTACATGAAACAAAGAAGAGAACACATGAACACCAGATGTAAGTGAGAAAACCTCAAGGGGAAGAAAAACCACTGAAACTTTTGAATATATTACTCAATTCAAAATACTTGCATTAGTATTACTCATCACATAAGATTTGTTTAGTGAAGCACCCATTTCACAAGGAACACCTGCCCCTATTTAGTATAGAACCCACTATGCAAGGAGGATACTACCCCTCAAGGTGATCAAGCACCCACTCAACCACCTGATGAAGAAGTTCATTGATATATTGTTTCTCCTAAAACAGATTGTGATCACAAGTTTAACTCCTCTAACTCAAAATGTCTCTCAAATACACCTTCTTCTTCTTTTCTCAAATCTACACCTTATCTTGCTGATTTCACACTTTCCCTATCTCTCTCCATCAAAACATCACACACTCATTTTTTATCTCTAGAAGGTCACAAGGACCTTCATCACATTCCTCAATAAGAATCCTAGGTTGCACTTTTTATCAAATCTCACAACTAGTCATAATGAGCCTTGTAATTTGATTTTATACCTATTTATTTTCCACAAATCACTTGGTTCATTATTCATATAGTAAAAAATTAAAACATCATTATAAAAACTTAAAAAAATCATCCAAAGAACCAATTAGGTCGCCACTATCACCAAGACCCTTTTAGACCTCCATCGGGACACAACAAGTTTTGAAACCCTTCAAGAAGCCTACTCACCAAATTTGAGTGCGCAAGATCAAAACAAATTCACCAAGGAATTCCAAAGACTTAAAAATATTGTCTAAGGTTTCAAAAATCTCCAAAAATTATGAAAACCACTAAGAAAAATCATCACACCATGAAACCCTCATTAGACCATGCTCAAAAAGGCACCATCAATATTGACCTTCAAAGAACAAGTCATAAATTTATCTTGTATTAGGAAAAACTCAAGTGTTATATATAATTTGAAATATCTTGGAGTCAGGATCATTAAAAAAATTCAAACCAAGTCGTAACTCCACATGTAGCACCTCTAAAACCGCTTTGTTTCCACAGTGCTCTAAACTGCCTAAGAACTAGTCCTCATAAATATGGCACACTTTGAATTTTGAAGGAAAAACCATGACCTAAAACAATCATGGACATATAGTAAAGATCCCATGCTTCAATAAATGGCAATTTAGTCAATAGGTTCAATGGGAAACTTTTACACAAACTGAAACTTAACAGAAACTTTCCTTTTTCAGTGGGGCCCACATACAACCAGAACTTCACACCTAGAGAAATATGGAGCAGTCCTCTACAATCTAAAACCATCAATTTTTATAAATGAATCAATTTTGGGTTAGTAAAATCAATTTCCTCCAATTTGCTCCAAAGCTAGGATTTCAAGAGGGTTAAAAAGTAATTTAGCTTCTTAATGATTGTTCATAAAAATATGATGCCACAAACTAGTCTTCATTATTATAGGGCACTCGTTTCATATCTAGGATAATCAACCATGACCCATGAAATTATCATGGGTCCACATGTATAATCACACACTCCGCTGGATCTAAGCATATGAAAGTCAATCTTATTAGCACATAAACACTCCTTTGGACAACCCAGTTTTGGTATAAACTAAAAATCTTTAGAAACTATTCTTGTTCACAGTGGGGTCTACATACTGTCACATGCTCTATCATACCTTTCTGGAAAGTCCTTGAGGATTCATATACAATTCTCAAATCCATAACTTATTAACTTATGAAAAATTTCCATTTACCATGTTTCTATACCCATGCATTTTTACTTTCTATCACTCTCAACCTAGGGTTTTAAAGCTTCATAAAAGACAATTTAGCTTCTTACACATTACGATTCATAAAAACCTAACAATTGAATCACACTCCATTATTTGATGTGAAATGATCTTATCTCAATGGAAAAATACTCCCTGAAATCAACTTATTTTCCTCATGCTTCATATTTCACAATACTCATTATGCTTGAGCTAGGTCTAGAAGCATCATTCGAGCTGGAAATCACATTTTCTTGGATCCTATTTCACCATAAACATCGCAACATGCAAATTTATCTTCATACTGACTTGAAAATTTTATCACACATCTATGTAACCCCTATTTACCATCTCTAATCATCAGGTTTTCTCAAATAGGTATGAATATTCACAACACCCATGACTTTCATGACTAGACCTTAGGGTTTTGACAATGCTCTAAAACCATAACAAGTTGAACCAAGACTATAACCAAGTATGAAAAATCTGAAAAATTCCACTACATTACGGAAATATCATAAAATACCTTCATTATTTTCCTCAATTTATCACTCATCCTTATTATTGATTATCATTCTTCAATAGGCTTCCAAACACTAGGATTAGGCCTAGTTTACACCATTGTGACCAAGTAGGGAAATCATCATGAATATTCTTCACAAGCTCTCCAAAAGTACCTAACACTATCTTTGAAACAACATGTCTCACACCCTTTGGATGTCTCCATGATCTCACATGGTATCTAAAAATTAATCTCATGCTTTCAAGCACCTTTGTACTAGGTCTAGATGTGCACCTGCAACCCTATGGGTCTTTAACCTGTACATGTATACCAAACTATTTCTTGTAATAAACTAAAGTAATCATTAAATGTAAAAATAAATTATAAAAATACTGGAGTCAGACTAACCTTAATGGTTGCCCCATTTGTGAGTAATCAAGAATTACACTACATTTCAAACTTGATGTAGTTATCCGAGTACATTGTGATAATGTGCATGTAAATTAAAACCCTTTCCCCAAATTTTCCCTTGTGCTTATACACTGATAGCAGACTATGTAACTTTATTTTCATTAAACCCTTGTGTGCAGGTGTTAAGAAAAGATTTATGCCCTCTTATGTTATGATATACAATATGAGGAATGCACTCTTGAATTCTTAGCATTCTATTTGGTAGACATGTGTTTTCTAGATGATAAATTATTAAGGTGAAATTGTATAAATATGAGTATATCACTTTGAAATTTGAATTTTAATTGTGAGAAAAGCTGACTATTAACATAAATTGAGAAAGAAAAAAAGGTGCAAAAGAAACCCAATGGGTAAAAAGGACCAAAAACATAGAAAGGGGCTAGAGCGTACATCTTGATTAAGATCATAGTATGATATTTACCAATTTATATGGTTTTGAACTAAAATAAGAAAAATCCAATCAAATAATACAAATTTCTAGAGATCTCTACAACATAACATAAAATCATGAACAAACATAAGAAAGTCATATATGAAGATAAATCAAGAAATATAAGAGTAAAATAATAAGGACTTTTGTTATTGAGACTTGATTTGATTTTTCAATACCTACATACACAAATCTTACTAAAACCATGATGTAATAATGATATTGTGTATATTATAGTGTCTATATTCCCCCTTTATTATAGTGAATAAAATTTACTAGTGTAAAGGAGAAGAAAGTGTATCTAATAGTGTTGAAGCATACGAGATCATCAATTATGTTAATAAAGTAACCAAAGTGTGGTGAATAATATGGATCAATGTGACCCATGTGGATATAGGGAGTAACATACTATAATGATTGAAGGATATAATAGAGGTGAACAAATATTTTAATTGATAGAGTTGAGGATGATCAATACCAAAATGTGTTTTATCGTAGAGAAGAAGGATTAGAATTTGAAGAACCGAAGTGATTCGATGCCTTCCCAAATTGAGAGTGTGAAGAGAGAGGATGAAATATTAGTCTACAAATCTCGTAGTTTTGCTTTGATGTTTTCATTTTCTCATAAGTGAGAGAAGGGGAAATATTAGTCTACAAAGATCACAGTTTTACTTCAATACTTTCAACTAAACTCATGGACCACAACACTGTAGATGGATCTAGGCCCAAAAATTTATAACAAAAAACCCTGGAGAGTCATCATTATGTACGACATAAGTGTTATAACAATATTGATAACTAGTATATTTTAATAGGTATTATTTCCCCTGCATTTTTGATAAATGTTACATCATATTTTCTTGTGTCTTTTTTATTCAATGGATTGTTGTGTCCAAATTTAAACCCTTGGTTGTTTGAGATTATATATTGATTTTTATAGGAAATAGGATGGCCTTGCATATCTAGCCACAACTTAATAACTTTAGTGTTTATTGTATCTTTTGTGTCCATAGTTTATTATTTGATCCCTCAATTTGTGTTTTAACTTGTCTATGGGAGGGGATGATCTTGTGTAGCCAATTGATATAGTTTCCCACTTCAAAAAAAGATATGATAGTAAATAGAATCACTTGAGGTGAAAGTAACTCAAACTCATGTCATCAACATTGAAGAGAGTGCTAAGAATATAAATTCTTGATAGGAGAGTATCTATTGAGTGAAATTTGTGTCATCGACATTGAGTAATATTATGAGAATAGTAAATAGAATCATGTAGTATGAAATTAAATGTTGATATAAAATTTAATTGATATTATCAACATGACATAGATTGCTAAGAACAAAGAATAAAATTTCTTGAAATGATCATAATAATTGATGGAAATGTGAATATGGAATTGTCAAAACCTTGAATATGTGTCATCAGAGTTATATGCAGTTCTTGAGAATAAGATTCATTATTGATAAACATTAAGAATTTGTGTAATAATAGATGAAAAAAATGATGAGAACAATAGTTGTGATTGATTTGAAATTGGATTGTCATTATTCACATATGAGTGCTAATAGAAAGTGTAGTGACCAGACATAGTGAGTATATCTATATAAAAAGTAGATTATAGCATTTGAACGAGTCTTTTCTTAAGAGTAATGATTTTGTAACATGTGTACTAGAGATTGTAACTTGATATAGGATTTTTTTATTAATGGAAAATAGTTTTGAAGGGACTATACCCTGATACAAAAGAGGCTCAACAACTAGATAAACATGATACAGATATTACAATAAGCCAGACAGTAGTCAAAACAAAAACTACAAAGAAAAAACAAGACATGGATAAAACTGTAAAGAAAGAACATGTTATCAACAACAAAAAATTTGCAAGAGATAAAAATTGATATAAGAGTATTAAATTCAAAGGATTTTACAAATCAGATTATATGTCCAACAAGATAGTATATAGTATGTAGAAAGTCTAAGAGAGTGATTCTTGATCAAATAAGATAAATATGTATTAGATTTGTCATGTAAATTATCTTAGTAAAACTATTGTAGTTAAGAGATAGGATGAGAGTGTGGAGATATACTCGTATAAAACCCCAAATAGAATATGAGGGAAGTGTAATCACATTTTAGTACAAAAATAGGTGAAATAATGATCCTAATGTTGTAACAACAAAAAAATTGGAGTAATTGAGACCAAGATATGATGTGAAAGAGTTTGAGTCATTAACCAACTTAATATGATTAGGTAGGTATGTGTAACTATAGGCCCCAAGGGGCCCATGTACTATAAATAGTATGGTGAAAAAGTCAAATCACATTTTCATTGTTATTACTATCGATAGTTATTTGAGATTTGAAAGAGGAAAGATGTCACACATCGGGAGGATTTTTTATTGTGATTTGACTACGTAGTGGATTTCACATAGGAAAATAAAGTTGATGAGTTGGTAAGTTTTGAAAAATTCCCATTTTGCTAAAAAAATAGTAGTTATATTTAGTATTTTTGAAATTGTTAATTTTATCAGTTTTGAGGTTGTCAGGGCATATAGTGCCAAATGGTACATTTTCATCCTTCAGGGTGGAACCATATGGTTCAATACAATTCCTAATTTTTTTTGTTCAACTTTGACCATATGTGTATAGTTTGGAACTAATGGGGAATATAAAAACTACATTTTCATTTATGCTTGAATTTTGATATGGATTGCATTATTTTGAATTTTACATAGTGATTTTTGATGATAGATGATCTCACACATGTTTTTATTGGTCTATGATTATAGAGAGATGTCCATGCTAGGGAGTTTCATGGTGGCTACCACATGGAGAACCTACTTGTTTTGATCCTAGATGATGATGTGTGGGATGTGTTCAATAGAGTTAGTTTCTAACATGTAGACAAATTAGGGTAGGCTCCCGCAAATATGCATTTGATCATTACATTATGTGAGAGGTGAATATAGGAGCTTGTAAATCTCGACTCTCAATAGGGGAGATGATAATGAATCTAGAGAATGTGTACTACATTTTTCCATTGTCACTTGTGGGTGAGAGGGTATAGGTTCTACTAGTGGATGTGTCATTTCAAATATGCAAGGTATGTAAGTTTTGGCTGGACATAGGTGGCCTTACAAATCCAACCACCCAGTTGAGTTTGATTATGACAATAGGGGTTATGTGATTACATAATTTTATTGCAATGTTATTGGCCTCATTTGTAGTAGTGGATGGTGGTTGCATGTAGATTTCCTACTTATTGTAGTAGATATGCCATTCCACAGAGGAGTATGGAGTGAGATAATCTTAGGGCCACAAATTTATGACCTGCTTATACACATATTCACATTAGAGAGACATAAAGGTGATTTAGATATTATTATAGTATTGTATATATGGGTGTATGAGCACAACATAGACTTTGTGTGGCCAGTTTGAGGTTTGAAGAATATGATGGGTAGAAGATGTTGTGGATTTTCACAAGGTGTGATTCATAATGTTCCTAGAGGACTAGTTTCCAAGAATAAGAGATTTATATAAGTGGGAACACTTGATGCATCAATTTGGGGTGATGCAAGATGTGCCTATAGCACTATATGTGTGGAGGAGAACTATCCATGCACCTCAGAGAGATTGGAGTTAGCCAGGATTGAGACTCATATAGATATTTCTTCCACCCATATATGAGGTGGATCTATTGATTATATTAGGTGATGCAAATGATGCAGGATGTACCACTACATATAATCAATGATGGACAAAGTCTTGATGGGTGTTATTTTCTCCTATGAATATAAAAAACCCAATAAGTGGAGTATCACATGTAGGATGTGATGGAGTAGGTATACACCCACATAAAAAAAGTGGAGGATGACTAATTGTACCCCCAAATAGGGGAGGAGATGGTTTAGGAAAGGGGGTGCCCTATATATGAGGTTATAGACATGACCATTTGTCGATGTAAGTAATTTCATGTTTTTGTATGTAATAGTTTGTAATTATCTTTAAGAGATCATTTGATAAATTTTGTGTGAGTGGTCAATAATGCTTAAATATATTGTATTATAAATGTAGCTGATTCATATTGGACTACTATTGTTGATGCTTCCATGAGGACTTTGATGAGGAACAACTTTAGTGATGTGGCAAGAGAGCATGCGTACTTGTTTGATCAAGTGGCTATAGTAACAACCACATGTATTATATTACAAAGTGAATGGGATGAGGCTCGATATGAGATAACATAGAGGCCATAACCTCCACATAGGGTAGAACTTTCACAAGATATATTATCGAGATTGATTAGTGTACATATAAATAATATGTAGAGGCCAAGGCATAGATATGGAACTTACAGGAGAGATTGTGATAGTATGGATCATGATCATGTTGTCATGGTTAGGGAAATGCAGGGAGGCATCAAACTCTCAAGATCCTATAGAAGTGTTAAGTGAGGATGGAAATGATAGTGGTGACATATAGATGTATTCAAGAAGGGAATGACCCTTATTGTATAGTCTTTTTTGAAATGACAACATACGCACACATGTTTTTGCATTGAGTTCATATGGTGTCATTATGTGATGAGATATTTTATTTTTTACTCAAATTTATGTTTGTGTACTAATTATTATGACGTGCGTGAGTACTACAAAATTTTATGTGAAACATTTGTTGACTAATACTATTTCTTAGATCACAAGGATTGATTATAAATGTTGATATTGAGTAGAATAAACATAAGTATTCATACATATTGATGTTTGAGTCATGTAAAATATAGTTATAGAAGCCCCAACTCGAAAGTAAGTGAGAGAAAATAAAGTGGTGAGGAAACTTGTTCTTAATAAATAAGGAAGGATAATCCTCATATGCCCTTGGGTAATCGAGAAATGGAAACCTGTGTAGAGAAGAACTATAACACATGATATAGGTTAAGCGGACAATACATGGTAGTTTATACAAATATACAACATGTAATCACTCTAGATTGTTAAGATGCATAGTTAGGGATTACATGTCAGGTACTAGAAAGGTGACCATGTAACTATTGTGTTATGGACATTATAGATATGATTGAATCGAGTATGTTTCATAGTAGTTTTGGTCCTTAAAACCCGGTAGGCTCAGTCATTTCGTATGGGATGACTAAGAAAAACCACTTTCAGAGGGTCGAATTTATTTAGAGGTTGTGATATTGGATTATTCATAGAAGGCCCATCATCCAAATTCATTGTATCTAGGGCATGATGTCATGAAGGAGGTAAATATATCTACGTGAATGGAATGTATCAAATGATATAATACCCTTGTCTTCAACATATTTATGTTTTTTTATCTAGTGCATGGTAATCATTGTCATAATGCCTATTAATGTAATAAAACTTATAAAAGGTTAGACCTTTTTCATATTCAAATTAACGAGAATGATGTGTAGTAGAGGGTAATTGAATCATCGTTTATCAAGCTAGGTAAGAAAAATATCAAGTAGAAGATTAATGGTTGTATCAAAATAGATTGGTTTTCAATTATGATATGGTGGAGGTTTTGTATTAACCTTAGTTTTAGATGCAACATGGTAATAAGTGTTATCATGATGTAACACTTTAACCACATTTTATAAAGTAGGTGGCTCACATTTTGATCTAAATGATATTAATGATTCATTTTTTCCCTACACTTCCCAAAAATAGGTGTATATGGAAGATCTCATTGATAACTTTATGACACATTTTGAATGGAGTAAAAAAGATACCATATGCAGGAGATATAGACCACTAAATTTTATTTCCAATTGACAAAATAAAAGCATATGTTGCATAATGTTGATGTGGCATGGGGATAACATGATAAGTGGTAGAGTATACCCAAGAAAAAAATTGGTTTTTAGCCTATGGTCTTTGATGGTTGATGCAAGTCCCACATAGCATGCCATCTGGGGTCCCAACAACTGGTGGGGTCCACTCTATTCCAAGAGGGGGATCTTGCCACCTATTTTCATATTGTATTGCAATATTTTTTTCTTATCAAGCTCATAAAATACCAATTTCCATCAATGTGGGATAATTCTTGTGATATCCCTAAACCTTACCAAGTTGCTCGGGTAGTTAGACGGTGAGTTAAAGGAGAACCAAGTGTCAAGTTCATTATTTCCATCTTGGTGGTTGAGCCACCTCACCTCCATGCCAAGTCATTGCAAAAACCAAATCACCAATCAACTTAGTGAGTTGGATAGTGCTAACTACCTCTCTACACAGAAATTTCCATGAGCTAAGTTGAATTGCAACTCACCAAAACTAATGATAAGAATGAGGTGAGTCAAGTGCCAAGTTTGTCTAAACCAGCCAAAAAACATGCTAAAATGATCTCAAGATCAATTTAAATTTTGATATGAGATCAAATTTATGAAAATCAAGTTCCAATTCACCATCAAGTCAATCAACATTACCAGTGAGTGAACAAACGTGCTAGATGGTGAGCTTGTAGCATCTAATGCAACAAAAGAAGAGCCAAAAATGGTTGTAGCCATGAAATTATCAATGTAAAAAAATTATAAAAATCCTTAAGTCGGTTGTAACTTGTACAATGTGGGATTTTCCCACTAAGAAACAAAGAAAAGGCTAGAATAAATCTATGGGAATCAAAATCCCAACACATCATGGTAAAATTATAAGCTTTGGTCACTAACCCACGAGGCTAGAAATCTTATAATAGGCCCTAAATTATATTTAAAAGGAAAATGCTTTTATATTGCAGGCCCTTAATGGATAACCAACCCCTCGTAAGAAGAGAGATATAATTTTTAATATATTTTTGACGTAAGGATCTTGTAGGAGAGTTAACCAAACAACCTTAGAGACACTGTGGAATCTTTAGTCCCAATTTTAGGGGATTTTTTATCCTTTTCAAAGAGAGAAAATAGCCCCATGGAGAGAGAAGAAGGCCTTTTTTAAAGATACATGTAGGAAGCAACCATTGGAGGCTTTATAGAGACTAAGACAAAAGTATTTGCATGTCCTAAGCACATTTTATAGAATTTGATGTAAGAATTTCATGTTTTTACATCATTTTAATAAAATGAATTCATATTATTAGTGAACCCAGAGACGTAATCCCTTAAAGAAAAACTCTATTATAAAGTTTGGAGTTATCTGTCTCTAGTTTATATTCCTGTTGTTATTTTAAATTAGTTTATGATATGTATTTTAATATTTTAAGCCATTTTAAACATTTATGAAAAATTTAAATTGTTTCGTAAAGTATTTAAAAATTGGTAAATTCCTTAAGTAAATCATCTAGAATGTTTTCCATTGTCAATTGGGATTCATAATTCAGATAAAACACTGATTCATCAACATAAGCCATTTTTTTACATTTTATGGGAAATAACATAAAATTGAGAAAATATGAGTATGGATGTAGAATTGGTGGAACTGTGTGATTTTTTATTTTTTATATCAGTTTTCAAGTTTTATATGCCAAAATCTAACGTAGTACGTGGATTTGAGAACAAATAATTAATTATACACAAAAATAGAAATTTGAGTTAGTTTTATTTTAACCATGTTCATATCACGTTTGGTATCAGAGAAGGATTTATGAAGCTTTGCCAACAATTTTCTTCTTAGATTATTGCATTTGTTCAATTTTCAGTTGAATATACAGTTTGCAATAGGGTAACCATGGTAAAGGATCTAAAAAGGAAAGAATTGAGGAGCTTTAAGCCATTAGCCACCAAATTTATGAGTAAAAATATGATCTAAAAAGAAGATGTAAATCCTCGGAGGATGAGAATTAGGAGCTCCAAGAGAGATTGACAAGTCATGGATAATTTTTCTTTAGTTTCATTGAATCATTGTAACTTGAGTTATAAGCCAAGGATGAGATCTTGGAAAAGTATCAGATTGGTGAAGAAGTGAATGAGACAAATAAGTCTAGCAAACAAAGGATACATCCCTCTACCACATATGCACATACCATTGAGGTATTCACCATAAGCGAATCACCATGTATAATTTCTTCCCATCGAGAATCAAATATTGATTTTTATAAATTTGAGAAACATAATAAAGGTATTGGATCTAAATTACTAAATATGATTGATGGAAAGGGCCTTGGTATTCATGGGCAAGGTATTACGAATCCCATAAAAGTAGAGGAAAGACCTCACTATGTAGGTTTGGGATATGAAAGTGGTAAGAGAGAGATTATATAATTCTCTAAAATATCTGAAGAAAGACACACTTTAAGAGAAAATGTTGCTCCACTAGATCTCCAAAAATAACCTATTCAAGGTAAAGACAAGATTTGTTTTTATCAATCCTACTAATGAGTATATTGTTGCTTTAAAAACTAGGTAGGTCTCATAAAGTAATTGTGGGAGTGAGTGAAAATAAAGAAGGGACAATCGTCCAAAGAATAAAAAAATTCCAAAGAAGATGCAAGACATCTCCAAATCTAGATGAAAATTCCAAAGGAGATAAAATAATTTCCCCACAAAAATTTTGCACAAGTGATAATCCTATAATGTATAGACGAGGTCAATAATCCAACATTCACTTCAATTATGTGAAGGATGGTCAGGTAACACAAAATTTGTGGTATTCATTTCCATGTACCTTTTGTATATTTAAAAATTAATGTGTGGCCATGTGTTGGAAGATGAAATCCTTAGAAAGGATAATTAATAAAGACTACTCTCCAAAATGAGATGCGGGGAATAAAAAGAATTAATGTGCTCATTATAGAATGAGTGGAAACTGGATTGAGAAATCTTGGAATCTCTACCCACAACTTCATTTGAAGAAAGTCGCACAAAATCAATAATCCTATCCCATGAAGAAAACCATATATACAATGAAGAACCCAATACACATGAGAAACCCACAAAGGGGAATCCATCAGAATAGGTTGGTAAAAAAATACTTACCATTATGGATAGCATATTTGCATAGCTTAAACTTGGATAACATGCCTGATTTTTGCACCTCTAATTCATATTTTGAGTAAAATTTGGAGGTAGAATATGAAGAAGCCATTCAGTGAGAATCAAGAAATTGCGTAGTTGATAATTTGTGTCATTTTTTGCTTACCATTTCTTACAATAATTGACAAGATGGGTAAAGATATTCTCCAAATAATTGTTTAAGGTATAATGAGAACATTTGTTTCTAAATGTATGTTAGCATTCTTTTCCTTCCATTTGAAAAATGTACTCTTAAAATATGTGTAATGTATTGAATGCACGTTTTAAGGCCCTATATCTAGAAATATTTACAAATGGAAGAGTATCCAAAATCCATTTCTATTTGTAATTTAAAATAAGACCCCAATAAGGGTAATTTATACAAATAGATTTCAATGAAAGAGAGAGGATGTTAACATACATTTATAAAGAAAATTCTTTACAATATATTATTTTTTCCTTTGTTGATAACATTGTACAACAAGGAGAATATAGGAATCCTTATGAAAGAGATTAATTATATCATCTAATAGTGTAAAGCATAAGAATAATTCACCAGAAGAGACAAAAACACCATGACTACAGAAGGTCAAATGGAAGAGATAGGATGAAGTTGTGAAACTTCTTCATTACTAGGGTTTATAGGCTCTAGTTTGGGACAGTTAGACTTTGAGACTGAGAAACAAAGTACATGCTGGTACATTCTAAGATACATCCCCTATTGGGAGAGACAACCCTTATTAGGAGAGACAACTCCTATTGGGAGATATAACCTCATACTGAGAGACATAGCCACCAATGATAGTGAATCAAGGTAAGAAGTTAAGAATCCTTTTTTATGATGTTTTTCTCCTGAATCACTTAACTAGTTGTAGGAAGAGATTAAAGATAAGCCATAAAATGAAGGAATTATCCTTTTAGTGATTTTTGAGAACAAAAATTTTTGCTAACACAAACATTTTTCAGTGGGGAGGTGTGATATGGAGGATATTTATAGTTAATTTATTCCTTAAAATTCTTTAAACTAGTTGCATACTGAATATCTCAACAAGATATTTTTGATGCCTTTTGAATGGAGAAAAATTGATACTATATGTATGAGATACAATCCATTGAATTTTCTCTCCAATTAGCAAAGTTAAAGTGCAAGTTTTAGTGCACTGATGTGGCATATGGAGAATGTGAAACATGTATGAATGTGGTTGCAAAATGTGGTAGAGTTTGCCCAAGAAAAACTTGGTTTTTATCCTCTGGTATTTGAAGGTTGATGTGGGTCCAACATGGCATGTATGCTACGGGCCTAAATTTTTTTGGGTTCCAATCTATTTCATGGGGGGGACATGCCACCTATTTTTATATTACATTGTAAGAATTCTTTCTTATCAAGCGCATAAAAGACTGATTTTCCATTAATGTAGGATAATTCCAATGATATCACAAGAGCTTCCAAAATAGCTTGGTGAGTTAGAGGGAAGGATGAAGGAGAAATAAATTCTGAGTTCATTATTTCCAGCTTGATGGCTAAGCCACCTCACCTCCATGCCAAGTCATTATAACAACTAACTCACAAGTCAACTTGACAAGTTGGATAGTTCTAGCTACCTCTATGCATGGACACTGCCATGAGCTAAGTTCACTACCAACTCACCATAAATACCACCAATCATAAGGTGAGTTAGGTACATTTGGTCAAACCAACCAACAAACATGATAAACCAAGCTCAATATTAATTTAACTGCCGAGTTAAGATCCAATGTTTAACTGAATCAAGTTCTATCTCACCACGAAGTCAATCAAAATTACTAGCGAGCGAAGTACTGAGATATATGGTGAGCTAATGGAATCCAACACAACAAAACAAGAGCTAAACATGTTGATAACTATGGACTTCCCTATGTACCAAAAAAATTAAAAATCCTTAAGTCAGTTTGTAACCCACACAATGTGGGATCTTCCCACTAAAAAAAAAAGGCTGAAATGAGCCCATGCAACTTGAACTCCTAACCCATCATGGTGATAAGATTTGGTCATTATCTCATGGGGATAGAAACATTATAAAAGGACCAAAATTATATTTAAAATGGAAATGTTTTTATATTTCCGGCCCTTAATGGAGAACCATCCCCTTGTAAGAAGAGAGATAGTAATTTTAATTTATTTTTGATGCAGGGGTCTTATTAGAGAGGTAGCCAAACAACCTTGGAGAGATTGTGGAATTTTTAATCCTAATTTTGGGGAATTTTTATCCTTTTTAGAGAGATAAAATAACCTCATGGAGAGATAAAATTTCCTTTTTGAGAGAGAAGAGTAGGTATAGGTCCATCATTTACAAGAATTAACCATTTGAGAATTTCTAGAGATTGAGACAAAAGTATTTATAGGTCCTCAACCCATTTTGGATAATTTGATGTAGGCAATTTGTGTTTTTACATCATTTTAACGGGATCAATTTATCTTATTAGCAAATATGGAGATTTAGTCCCTCATGGACAAAATCTGTTATCAATTTTGAAGTTATTTGTCTTTAAATTTTAATCCTATTACTATTTTTAATTAGTTTATGATATGTATTTTAAGATTTTAAGACATTTTAATTGTATATTGGAAATGTAAATTAATTATTAAAGTATTAAAAACTAGTAAATTGGTTAATTAGATCATCTGGAAATTATTCAATGGTCAATTGGGCTTCCTAATTCAGATATAACACTAATTTTCATCAACTGAAGCCTTTTTTTATGTTTTACGAGAATTACCGTAAAATTGAGAAATTATGAATATGGATGTGGAATTACTGGAATAATGCATATTTTCATTTTTACACCAGGCTTAGATTTTTATATGCAAAAATATAACATAGTACGTGGATTTGAGAACAAATAATTAAGTATCCACAAAAAAGAGAACTGAGTCAATTTTATTTTAACCATTTTCTAATCATATGTAGTTGTGGATGTGGAGTGTGTTGATGTAGTATGAATAACATTATGAGAATGTGTGAAAGTGTGTGTGGGAACTGTTATCTAATTTCCTCCACTGCCCACTGAAATTAGATAACAAGTAGATTACTGTTGTGATTAATCAAGAGAGCTTTGTGTTAGCTTTGAGGAATGAGCTTAAGACTAATGCGAGATAGAGTGGATAAGCCATGTCGCATGACATTTTGGTGTAAAAGAAACTTGATGATAGCTATGAATCTCAGACTAATGCGAGATGAGTCAAAGTTTGAATTTTTGGTAAGGACTTGGCCAAGATAGGGAAAAAACCAAGAGGGATGACTCAGAAAGAAATTAAAAGGGACTCATGGAAGGCACTATGTGTTAGCTCGACGTAATTCCAAAATGGAGAGAGAGGAATGAAATCCCAAACTCCCGTGGGACTTCCACATGGATTCGATGGTGAGGGGCCCTCCCAAGAAAGGATCCTCATGTTAATGTACAATGAGTTTCATTATGAACTCACAAAAAAGTAAAAGGAGCTGCAGAAGGTGCCATGTGTCAGCTCAGTGCACTTTCAAAAGATGCAAGAAAAGCGGAGACCCTAGAGATGCGCCTGGCCACCACGGCATGGAGGACTCAAAACCAAAAATATGAAAGATTGGTGATAGGTCACAACGTGGGATTAATTAATTTAAATGATCAAAAATAGATGAAAGGGAGAGGAAATTATTAACTTGTGAAAATAGGTCAATACAACAAGCCCGCAAGATTAATCATTCAAAAGGCCAGGAGCATTTCAGAAGCTTTAAATGCTCAGATCTTTTAAAAAAGATATGGAGAGGCGGTTGGAAAGTGGTTGAGGATGCATTAAATGAGTATGGCCTTCACTTTCTCTAAGTGCAAGTTATGGGGCTATGTGAGGGATATTTTACAAATCCATTTCTGTCACTTCATCTCATTTATTACAACTGACAAGTGGTTGGAGAAGTAGTTCCTGGATTTTTCTCTTCTCTTCTTCTCATTCTATATATTGTAATCTGGGGACTCATTATAAATATATATCAAGAGTTAGTCATTTTTCCTTTTTTGCCCCTCTTTCTTCTCCACTAGGGTAGAAGCATGGAGCTCAAGCCTTCTTCTTGAAGCTTTGTAATGGCATTATTCTTGCCTCTTACCTATTAATTGTTGTACTGTGCACAATTTTGGAGCAATATAATATGTCATGTGATGCATTTTTTCCATCCTTTGCATGTTTTTATTGTCTCTAATAGCCTTTATTCACTGTTGGTATACTGTGCATATCTCTAATGTTCACTACAGGTTTTGGAAGTTGTGCTTAATGAGTTTGAAGTGGTGTTCTATGTGGATCTATCTGTGGACTGTGGTGATTTTGTCCACCCTTTTCATTGCTCACCTTTTCCCATTTCAGGTAGTCAGATTCTTGATTAAATTCTTCTTTTTCGGTGCATTGCTTATGTTAAGTTTTGTGCTATGTTTCATTCTTCTTTGACCCTCATCTCACACCATAGAGAAGATCCAACTTCTTTAAAATTTGGAGGTTACCTTAGGGTGCACATCCCACTAACCTAAGGTATCCAATGACTCTGACGGTTCATCTGAAAAGATAATCATCAATAGTTTTCCTAGCATGTCCGATGGGATAGTTTCAAGCACCTTACCACTTCATTTCATCAAGTTGGTGTGTTCTTGGTGAGATTCAACCTTTGGAGGCACATGCAAAGCACATCTAGTGACTCTGTTTAGTCCAAATGACCCATTCTCTGATTTTTTAGACCTTTCTTCCATCCATTTCCATTCACCTTTCTTTCCATATCTCTCATTTTCTTTCATTCTATGAAGTTGTGCAACCATGACTTCATTCCCGTAGTGGAATTCACACTTTCAACAGTACCATCAACCTCTAATGAGCTTCACAACTTCTCTAAGTCAAAATTATAACCAAATTCAAAGCCACTATGCTTACCCATATGAGTAATGCCAAAACCAATTTGGCTACAGAACCTATCAAGGACACGGGTATGCATATGATGACTACAGTCAGATAGAAGATGTTGGTCTACTAGAGAAGATCCAAAGAATGGAGGCAAGCATGGTTCAATCTCAGAAAATAGCACAAATGAAGGCATTTAGAATAGGTTGCAGGGCCCCTTGTCCATGGGAAGGCCCTATTCCTAGACACTATAGCCCATGGGAAAAGCTTGATTTCTTAGAGGAAAATATGCCACCACTTATGTAGTGGATTGAGGGTATTGAAACATATGAGAAAAGTGTGAGACAACCTTGTCAATGGGTAAGTAACTCACTAACTCTTTGTTTATCTTTCCCCCCTTCCCAAGCTCTATCATGTCATACTACTCCAAATGCTGAGTTCCCTTCTCCATCTCCTAGCCTTTCATCCCACCTCATTTATTCTGCCCCTTTTCCTTCCAAACAATCATTCCCTCCATGTGAACAAAAAGGAACTCCAAATCCAAAAGAAGAGGAGTACATAGGGATGAGTAAAATAAATTCAGAGGAATCAAATCATGAGTCAAGGTACACAAGAGATTACAGATCTCTCTCCCATTCATCCTCTCTAGAAACTAGAGTTTTTGGAAGACTTTGAACTCACAAGCTTCATGTTTGAAGATGAAGCTACACATGATGAAAAATTTATAGACTTAAAGACCATCATGTAAAAGGGAGAGACCTTAGCACAACAGGATGACGATAAGCTTGATTGCTTATCTAACTTGGAGGAATTTTTTAATGAAGAAGAGCCCACGAAAATAAAAATTTTTGTGGATACATCATTAATTCCCCAACAAGAATAGCTTGCTACTCATAACAGTTCCCCTGAATCAAATTCAGAAGCTCTTGATGAAGATATAATCATTGAAGGCTTTTTTATTTCAATCAAAGAGTCTGGATTTTTTGACGAAGCTGCCATGGAAGAGAAGGAAAAGGAAGAAAAGGATGACACCACTTCTATACCAGTCATCAAGATAGAGGATCAACTATTTATGGATGCACAAGGAAAGTCAAAATCAGCATGCAAACAAATCCCTTCAAAAAATTCTACAAGAAATCCTCATCTCTGAGGTTGAACTTCAAAGCAACAGACAAGTATAGTGGATCGAACCTTGCCCCATCAAGAGTTTGGATTCATCAGAGACAAGGGAAAATCCAACACCGATCATGCTTACTTTAGAGTATGAGGATAATATTCAAATCCCCAAGGGTCAGCTACAACACCTCTAACCAAATGATAAGAATTTTGAGGAGTTGTTCATTTTGTTTGTTGTTATCATGGGTGGAAGAGTGAAAGGTAATATTTTACTCTTATTACATGCCATATACATTGCTAAATTAATCACATGGCCATGCTTTCTAAGGAAGGGAAGCTATTTCTCCCTTCCGTACGTATGTTTTCAGGATTTGTTTAGCTTTTCCTTGGTTTGGTTAGTGTAATAGTAGGGGTAGATTTTCTTTTAGCATAAGAAGTGCTTTTGCACAGTTTTCATGTCTTACTTGAGACATGTATGATTTAGATTTCTGGATATTGCCCTTGTCCATGTTGCTCAAGGTGGTGCAATGTACCAAGCCCTTCAGTATTTAAAGCAGGGAGATTTGCAGTTTCTTGTAATAGTTACAAATTTCAAATAAAAAATGCAGAGTAATTAAAATCAGTTAAGGAGGCAATATTGTTGACTCTCTCCAAAACGAATCTTAACAAGCCTCTACACCTCTATAAGATCAACTGGAAGCCCAATTCAGAATCCTCTATCCTTCAGCCTCAAAAATTGCAATGAGTGAAATTTGATGTCAAAAACAATTTTCTACTCTCACAAAACAAATTTTAGAGTTTCCTTATGAGAGTTGAAAAGCACAAGGATCAACTAGTGGCTACAAAAGCAAGCAGTGACACTTCGAATACTTCATAATCAAGTTCAGATCAGCTCATGATGATGATGTAGATTCCATTACCAATGAATAGATACAGATATCTGGTTCATTCCATTTAGCAGGCTAATGCCCCCTGAGTCACCAAATTATATCTAATTTCCTCCACCACCTGCTAAAATTAGATAACAAGTAGATTACTGTTGTGATTAATCAAGATAGCTCTACTATGCAGGATCTCAGCTTAATGTGAGAGGATGGAAGCTTAGCATGACAATTTTTGTTTGAAGGACTTGGTAGAAATCAGATGAGTGAAAAAATTTTTGGTCAGCCAAATCATGGGAAAAAACCAAGAGGGATGAGTTGGCAAGAAAACATAAAAGGGAGCTTGAGGAAGGTGTCATGTGTCATCCCTGAGTGCAATTCCAAAACAGAATGGAGGAATGAAATCCCAAACTCCCACGAGACTTACACATGGAGTCAATGGTGAGGGGCCTGCCATAGAAAGGATCCTCATGTTAATGTACAACGATTTTATTAAAAACTCACGGAAAAGTAAATAGGATACATGGAAGGTGCCATGTGTCATCTTGGCGCACTTTAAAAGATGCAAGAAAAGCGGAGACATTAGAGATGCGCTTGGCTGCCACGTGGAGCTCGACACAGATGGAATCCGAAACCAAAAATGCAAAAGATTGGAGTTAGGTCAATACAATGTGGGATTAATCATGAAGCCACCATGAGATTTAAATGTATGGAGAGGAAGAGGAAATTATTATCTTTTTAAAGATATGGAGAGGTGGTTGGAAAGTGGTTGAGCATTTCTTAGCAAAATTAAATGTGTATGGCCTTGTGGCGTTTCACACCAATCCAATTGAATAAGTGCATTCCTTATGGAGGAAGTTGGAAAGTGTGAGGGAGATTTTAAGGATCTCATTTTCTCTAATGACAGATCATGGGGTATGTAGATCTTCTTTGTCATTTCACCTGATTTATTACAACTGACAAGTGGTTGGAAAAGTAGTTCAGGATTTCACTCTTCTCTTCTTCTCATTATATATATTGTAATCTGGGGCTCATTATAAATATATATCTTGAGAGTTAGTCATTTTTTCCTTTCTGCCCCTATTTCTTCTCTGCTAGGGTAGGAGCATGGAGCTCAAGCCTCCTTCCTAAGGATTTGTAATGACATTGTTCTTTCCTCTTACCTACTGATTGTTGTACTGTGCACAATTTTCAAGCAATATAATTTGTCCTGTGATGCATTTTGTCCATCCTTTGCATGTTTTTATTGTCTCTAATAGCCTTTATTCACTGTTAGTATACTGTGCATATCTCTAATGTTCAGTAGAGGTTTTGGAAGCTGTGCTTAATGAGTTTGAAGTGGTGTTATATGTGAATCTATCTCTGGATAGGGTGGTGCATATTTGTCCACCCTTTTCATTGCTCACCTTTTCCCATTTCAGGTAGTCAGATCCTTGATTAACTTCTTCTTTTTTCGATGCATCACTTTTGTTAAGTTTTGTGCTATGTTTCATTCTTCTTTGACCCTCATCTCACACCATAGAGAAGAGTCAACTTATTTAAAATTTGGAGGTTACCTTAGGGTGCACGTTCCACTAACCTAAGGTATCCAACAAATCTTACGGTTCATCCGCAAAGATAATCGTCAACAGGAACAATATCACTCTCAAGGTTGAGGACACAAAAAAATATCGATGAAGGAATTTCTTGTGTCATAAAGTGAATTTTACTTAAGTGGGAATATGAGGCATTGGAAAAAGATGTGTACATTTCTAAATCCATAGGATTGTAGATTAATTGTTACATGATAGCTTTGAAATCTAGGATGTAATTACTAAAAGGTTCAATTTTTCCTTGATACAAAGAGATTGACTGCTCATATATAACGTTAGGACCTTTTGTTATTAATAAATTGAATGAGAATAAATTCTTCAAGCTCTAAGAATGTGCTAATAGAGCCACTAGGAAGGTGAGTGAACCAAACAATTTCATTTCTAGTTAGAATTCAGGGAAATGATTTTAAAAGTAGTATATTGTTGGTATAATAAGCCATTGTATACCTATAGTACTCTAGATGTAGATAGGGGTCAGAATTCCCATCAAGCAATGTGAACTTAGGCATGGTAAAATTTTGAGGGAAGACATATTAGAATATTTTTCATTGAATAAGTTTCCATCTAGAATGTTTGAATCAATTGTAACATAATAAACTTTACTTTCTAGGGTTAGAGTATGCACTTTACATTACAAATCACCAACTATATGCATAAGAGAGAAGACCTCCTGAGTAGATATTGCATAAAAACCAAGAGGCTGTGTAGAAACCTAATTATTTTCATCCCATCCCTTACATCATTCCCATAAAAATAAAAGAAAAATTAATTGATGTTAATCAATTAATTAACCTCCATTATCACCTAATCAAATCCTACACCTCACATTTCCACATCACCATCCACCTCACTCTCCATATAATCATCCACATCACACGCCAAATCAATTTTCCACTACCAAATTGAATATTCATATTCATTTTCCATGTATCCCACTTCCAAATTAAATATTATTATCAATATTTTAAGTCTTCCATTACCGAATTAAATATTATTATCCATTTTCCAAGTCTTTGTATTCATTTTCCATGTCTCCCACTTCCTAATTAAATATGATTATTCATTTTATAAGTCTTCCATTACTAAATTAAATATTATTATCCATTTTCCAAGTCTTCACATTCATTTTCCATGTCTCCCACTTCCAAATTAAATGTTATTATCCATTTTCTAAGTCTTCCATCACCTAATTAAATATTATTATCCATTTCTAAGTCTTCATATGCAATTTCCATGTCCCCCACTATTGAATTAAAATTTCTAATTTAATCCCCCATTTTCAAAGTGCATGAATATTTACAAATATCAATTAATCAAGTTACCTTAATTAATATCATCCCGAAAACTATAAATAAGAGACTCATCCCTTCCCCAACACATGAATCCATGAGCTAAGTATGCCTCCATCATGCTCTTTTGTTCTTCCCCAATTTAGAGAACTTATAATGATTGTATGAATTCATAATACCATCTTGTTCTTAAATCATATCCCTTCAATGTAAAGTAAAGTGCAAATCTAAGTTTTCACATTGATCATGGAGTGAAGGTTTGTCATGTTGGAGCATCACCATATTTGGTCCCATCTGCTTCATTTTCCCAATTTGAGGTGTATGAAAAAGGTTTGGAGGTAATATTTCTATTGTTTGCATTGTAATATTTTCCTTTGTATTATTTCCATATTTTTACTGTACACATTATGGCACACCCATTGGGATAGAACCTCTCCGTCCGTTAAAGTTTCTTGGTTTTGTATATGTTGATGGAGGCTCGTTACAATTATCAGAGATAAATTTTGTGTGTGTGTATTTTTAGGATTCTAACAAAGAAATAGGTTTTGTATTCATCCATTTGTGAATTTTTTGCAGGTTTTCTATTTATTTGAAGACTTGCATGTGAGCTTCATTCCCTTAGACCTGTTATAAGCAATTTTTTGAGTGACACGTTTTGTATTTCATGAATATATTTTGATATATTACAAAATTTTCCATGAAAATTTATATAGGTATATGTCTAATATTTTTGATCTCCTCCTAAAATTTCAGCTTATTTTGATACATATTCTTCAAGTTATCACGATTTTATGAAGAGTGGTACAGATATCCTAAACTGCATATACAGTCATCAAATCTTCATTATTGCTGACTATTTTTATAGAGAATCTATAAAATCGTCTTATAAATGTGTACATAAATTTTTAGATAATTTGGGGGTGTATCAAAGAGTAATTCAATTTTTAGTGATTTTATTTAAATCACTCTACATGATTAAAATTTTAGAAACTTTCCAATTTTCTTACTTTTTTTGAAAGGTTCTTCAAATTTTCTTTTTAGATTTTTCATTAAATTAGAAAAAATGTAAATGATGAAGTTACCATTTTTTTTTGTAAGCCTAAAATTATAAAGGAATTTTTTTATTTTTGTTTTAAATTTTCTTAGCATTGTGTTGAGTGTTCTAATACAAATGCTTCATTCTGACGATTAGTTTTGTAGGGCTTACATATCATCTAGATTACTAACCCTTGTGTTGCAGCCCGATCAAACCACAATTTTTTGTTATTTTCCTTAATTTAGATTAAGTTTAAAATTTTGATTAACTTTGTTTAATTTTCACATTAATGTAGTTTATATATATATATATACAAAAAATGGATTTTAGTTTTGTGTAACACTAAAATGTTAAGATCTTATTTTTTCATGACTGTGATACTTGATTTTGTTGTTTGTGACTTTGTATCCATTAAACCACAAGTTCCTTGATGTGTCAATTCTTAATTAATGATTAAAATTACCTTGTTATATTAGTAACAAATTTTCAACAAATAAAACATAATCAATCATCAATCGTGTCCTAACATCTTCACAATTCTATTCACATCAAGCTCCATAAAATTCCTTCTCACAAGTACTACTTACCAAACACTCCACAACTAAGTCTTCATTACAATCTTCCATTACCCATCATTAATGACTTTGAAATCTCTCGCATGAGCAATCCCACTACCAACATCCAAAACAATGGCCTTTTGAGCTAGCCATCTCTCAACTTGACATTGTCCTACACTTCCACGATGTCTCTTTTAGATAATGCATTCTAGTTTATCGATACACTCGTGTAATACCAATTATTATCACCAAAATGACTGCCTTAATTGAGAAAATTGACTTGGATGGTTAATATTGGCATGAACATGTTCCAATGCCCCAAAAAGAAAACCCATGATCATTTTACAACTGCTATGTTAGATTTGTTGTTTATTTCCACCTATTTATTCCATAACCAATAACACATATGTACTAGTTTAGTTTGTTTCAACTATCAAATTAAATCTCATTTATGACCATTTTAGGTACAACCCATCCACACAGATAACCATTTGGGCATGTAGTATCCCAACCCCATATTGATCCTTATCAAGGTGATATTGATCTCGTATTATGTTTCTTGGTCTTAGAATGAACCCCTTTTTTCCTAGCCATTTTCACACAATTAAATGTCCACAATGAGCATCTAAACACTGCTCAAAATTATTGGGTTTCCCCATTAACAACATCGATGAAAAAATTGAATTATGATACCCATTATATGTATATAAAATTTTAATGTACATTTTTGTTTCTTTTACATTAGTTATGATTAACTTTATTTTACTAATCCATCTTGGTGTTGCAGGTATTTTATTTTCTTTAACTTGTATTTTGTAACTTTCCCAAACATCTGTTTCAAACTACAATTTGATGAGTTGCCAAAATTTTGTGTGTCCAAGATTCCAAAAAGAAAAAACCAAACAAAAACTCACAAACTTACTCTGCAAGTTCTTGGTACAACTTGTTTATTTTACGCATTGTAGTTTCTTACATTTTGGTAATAGTTAGATTTCTAATTCCATATTTTATTTTCCTTGTTGTGCACAATCATGAAGTGCAAGATTATTATTGGTGTTTGGTATTTGCAATAAATATAGGTCATGATTATAGGTAAATACCTCATGATTGACCTACTACATCTTTCTCCTAACACAACTATAACAATGACGTCTGGACATCATCCCTATAAATCATCGAGGAGTTATAAGGACACACATACACTTCCATTCCCTCCATTACCCTTCCACCTCAATCATTGATTATGTGAGTCCATTTCACATACTTATTAGGTTCCACATACCATTATACTCTCATGTATATCAACACTTATCTCACGTACAAATTTATATATTGAGAGGGAGAGCTTCTTCTATGTACTGACAAGTATATCGAAAGGGCACTTCTATAAAGAGGTCTAGTACATTGATATATATGTATATAGAAAGGTACATATTTTAGAGTGATAAGATCCTTCTCATCCACCTCCACAATATGTTACATTGCATTATAGTGTAAATACTTAATTATTTTTGTAGATGTGACGTTTTGTACTAGTTTTGTTAAAATTTTCAAAAACACATCAGAAACTCCAAAAAAACAAAAACCATCATGACACCCAAAACAAGGCTTCACTTAAAACTAGCTGAGAAGGGGGAAACCCTTTCGATAATCCATTTGATCACCTTCTTGATTTGTCAAAAACCCACAATGAAGATAATGAATTATTTGATCAAAGCGAGTACAAAAACCCTGAAACACTTACAAGTTTAGACCATGCATGTGTAGATCATTTTATCTACCAAAATCACAATGAGATCCTTTGTAAACTTGTAGACTTAGGGGCCAAACTTCTTCTTCATTTAAATCCCAAAAAACTCAACAATATTATTGGTCATACCAGACCACCACTTTTAACAAGTCAACCACATCCTAAATCAACTAGTGAAAATCCACACATCCCTAAGGTTTCTAACACAATAGATCCCCAACACAATAATAATCATGCATAACATAACCAAATCCAATAGTTAAGAATACAGTCAGCTAATTTTGCTTCAAAATTTGGCCTTGAAATGTCCAACACATCACTGAATGATCCATCAATGTATGAATGAGTCCCTGAACTCACTAGACCTAAATTTTATCCATACCCTCAATCTTCGATTCATGGTATCACTTCTACCCAAGAATGACAAGCCATGAAGGAAACCATTCAAGGACTACAAGTTGAAACACATAGTCAACATAAAATTATCAATTCAAATAGTTATTCCCATATCTTCTTGATCCTGACATTCTACGAGTCCCCTTCCTACCAGACTTTAAATTACCTGAGTTTGAAAAATATAAAGGAAAGGGTGACCCATGCAAACACATCAAAGAATTTTATATGGCCTGTAAAGAAGTATCTTACAATGACAACTACTTGATTCGAATATTTCCATGTAGCCTAGATGGAAAATATTTGGAATGGTTCCTACACCTACCCAAAGGATCTATCATGAACTTCCTAGAATTTTGTGAAAATTTTGTGTAATGTTTCTCCTTCAACATTGACTCTAAAATCGCTATGATGGATCTATGCAACACCAAACAAAAAAATAATGAAACCTTTTTCTGCATTTCTCCAAAGATGGTGAGGACTTGCAATCCATTTCATTTGCACCCTACCTAAAAAAAAACTCATTCGAATTTTTGTCACTAACCTAAATGCAGAAATCAGATTTCATCTATAGGGCATTGTGTCACCTCCTTTGAGGACGTCATTGAAAATGGTACACATATCGAGAAAGCCCTTATCACTAAAGGCATCATAAAGTTGTACCCTCGAGACCATCACCAAGAGTATAAACCCTTTGAGAAGCCAAAATTTCTCAAAAAACAATAATGTCATTGGGGATGGTGTTACCAAATTGAAGCATGTTTAAGCCATCCAACCACCACCCCAAATAAAACCTCCAGATGAACCAACCAAATGAGATTTCCAAATATGAAAATATACCCTTTTTGGGGAATATCTATCATATTTCTTATGTTTCTTGAAACAAGTGAGTATGATAGTATTCCCCATCATGAAACCACTTGATGAAAATTAGCCCAAACATACTTGGTATAAAGAAAATAAATACTATAATTTCCATCACATCAAATATTATTCTACAGAAAGATGTCTAATATTGAAAAACTATATCCAAGATTTGATCGATCGTGGAGATATCAAGATTGAGGGGAATATTTATCCTAAATCCATAAAAAAAATATTTGGAATCTATTATAACCCTTTTTAAAACATGATCAAGCTAATCCACTACCTGAAAAAGGTCAAAGATTTCATCAAATACTATCAAACATGCAGATTTTTACAACCTCATTGGTTGTATTCTTCATATTAACAATCATAGCACCACTATAAAATCAAAACCACCGATTGTGTTGTGACAACTAGAAAAAACCTAGTTAGTTTCATACTCGCTCTGCCACCCACCACAGAAGGCCAATATGATCTCCTCAAGTAACTTGAAAAAACCTTGCACAAATTTCCATTTTGGACCATCTTAAAACCTATACAATGTATAAATATATTTTGCTCCATGTCCTACAAGAATCATGAGTAATAAATAACATTAAACTTGTATAGTTCTAAGCCATGATAGGACATTTATCTTAAAATCAACACATTTCCTTTATCCCCACTAACATCCCTTCTTCTTGATCCTTTGAAAATTTCCCATTGCATATTGAAATAGTTTCCGCTAATGAAAAATGAAGTGGGTGCTCATAGAAATTGGTTTTGGTTTGAATATTTGTAGCCTATATCTCATTAAGAATTTAGGAAACTATGAGGAATCATTAACAACAAACACCATCACTATAAAGTCATATGACAATGTAGAAAGGAAATTAGTAGGAACAATATCCTTACCACTTAAAATTGGGCAAGTCACTCACTCAACTATATTCCATGTTATTAATCTTGACCTACTTTATAATTTTCTCCTTGGCTACCCATGGATCCATGCCATGTAGGCCATTCCATCCACTTATTATTAGTGTATCAAATTCCTACATGATGGGCAAGAGGTCACAATGTCAGCTGATTCTTACCCCTTTTAATAAGTTATAGCATTTTACACACCCCATATCCAGAAACACTCTCATATCCACTCTCTGAAATGGCTTAAACCTTTCCATCTATATCATCCTCCCGCATTCACCCAAATGACATTCCTTCCACCTTCAATCACCCACCAAATACTCATGTTAAAATTATTAATAATGGAATTAGTGAATACAAAATTCAAAATTCCTTATATATAACAAACCTTCCACCCTTACCCCATAGCCATGACAGACCTAACATGTGCAAGAAAAAGGAGATAATTACCTATCCACTTGGTGACTCTACTTTTCTCTATGGTGGAGTGCTAAAAAATGAACATGTTCATGGTTCTCGAGGATATTGGTTATACGAAAAAATTACTCTTCTTGTTATGATTTAGAGGAATACCCCATTGGTCTCAAAATGATGAAATCTATGGGTTATAAAGGAAAAGGACTGGGCACCACCAAACAAGGCTCACTTGAACTCATCTCCATCTATAAGAACCCTTCATGCTATGGTCTAGGATATAAACCATCTGATTGTTTTCCCATTTATGTCAGTGATGTTACTTCTAGCAGAGAGGAATCTTATTTTGACATTGAACCATAAATCCCTTGTAGATCTATGAAGATCTTACCATCATTAACATATTTCATGAAACAGTTATCCTTATCATCACCTTAGACTTGTAACATCCCACACTTATTAACTAGGACCAACAAGACCACATACCATTAGATATGTTTTAGAATGATGAGGCCATCAAATAATTCTTTGGATCTTAGTATGGTATCCCACGAAGGGATCACAAGAAAGGATTTGAATTGAATTATATTATACAACCTACTTCAAAGAAGAGGTTATGGTCCTTAGTCATAAAAATAAAAAATAAAAAAATCACCATCCCCTAGTGAAAACGTTTTTAAGGTGCTATGGGACACAAAAATAAAAAAAGACATTAAAAAAATGTGTCTACTAGTGAAAACCTCTTTGAGGCACCAATGGACAAGGAAATCAACCTCCCTCTCGTTCCTTCTCATATGCAAGATGGATCCAATCTATTGGTTCAAAAGATAGTCCTAAATTTATTAAAATTGGGGCTACTCTTAGGGCTCAAGAACAAAATACCTTCGCTACACTCCTCCATGAATTTTCAAATGTATTTTCTTAGACTTATGCTAACATGTCATGATTAGACCCATCATTAGTAGTGCATCACTTTGCAACATATATTGTATATGTTCTCTATTTTTCTGCATTGTATATATATTTTAAGGTTTGTGTAGCACATGTCATCAATTGTATCTTTGAATGCATATTGTACAAGGGCATCATGATTTTCTATACCATCTTGGCCCTTTTATATTCTAAAATGCATATTATAGTACAATCATCATGATATGTAAATATAATGGTGCATTCTATCATAGGTTACATTAAAATAAAAATGCTTTCACAACATAGGTATCTTTATGCATGATCAATAACTTACTTTGTAAGATCCTCTTACCCTATCATAAACCCTCATCTCCCCATATTGACAACCCATTCATCACGGGAATATTACTTGAACACCTTTATGGCATGTGAATCCTACTTGAGTATATTACTCAAGATGGGTTCATTATCCTACAACTCCTCATTCACCACCATAGACAACATGTCCTTTTTACATTCCTCCTCCCTATTCACATGTACCAACACTCCATATTACCAAAAAAACTACCTCTCACCATTACTATTCCCTTATTCCATGGTGTTATAATTTTTCATCTCCTCTTCTCTCTT
Source organism: Taxus chinensis (assembly GCA_019776745.2). Classification (NCBI taxonomy): domain Eukaryota; kingdom Viridiplantae; phylum Streptophyta; class Pinopsida; order Cupressales; family Taxaceae; genus Taxus; species Taxus chinensis. Next base: position 42,188,345 of record CM034152.1, on the reverse strand, counting down.
AGTTATCTCTATCAAAAAAATATTTCCTTACCACCTCTTCATCCTTTCCTGCTGTATACACCCCTTCATCCTCACATCTCTCACAACACAACCATCGCCACCAAAAAATATTTCCATGCCACCTCTTCAATTTGGGAATATTATTTGACCATCCATCCAGCATGGGAATCTTATTTAAGGTAATTGATCCTACACTTAGGGTCTTTGGGATTAAAGGACATAATAACAATTGTAGTAAACCTATCTCTTAAAAGAGATGTATATTGCTCATAAGACTGTGATTACAATAGTTATCTCTTCCTAGAGATGTGTGTCCTTCCCTTTCGGGTTAATATAATTATATACCTAATTATGGAAATATGAAGAGACGCCTAGAAGAATGTGGAAGGCCACAAATCTTGAGGGAGACAAGGTGGTTCATCTTCCATGAATTATATATGTAATTCATTTTTAAAATTAATATTTCTATATAACATTACAAAAATTACATTTTGAGGCCTTTAGGAGCAGATTTCGGGAGTCAAAATTTACTAAAAAAAAGTTTCGTATCTCTTCACTATATTCTAAGCATTCTAAGATTTCTAACACATTTTCAATGGAGTCATTCACAACTATGGTGAAAACGTTATGACTCTCAAAACTTTCCCTACTAGAATTACTTCATGGATTGCTCTATGGATCAAGAAATATTCTAATTAAGCCTTTCATTCTCTATACACCCCTTCATCCTCACATATCTCACAGAAAAATCATCGCCACCAAAAACATGTTTTTTCCCCACCTCTTCAGCTTGGGAATATTACTTGAGGAATATCCTCGCATTTAGTATTCCCTACTACATATCTTCCTCTATCCACATTTCCTCTACTTCATTTGTCCTTATATTCCTTGTAATCATATCCTCTAGTCCACCTCTTTTAACAACACCCCAATAATTATCTTCTCACATATTTCATTATCATACTTCATCTTTCAACTTGGGAATATTACTTGATCACTACTACAACATGGGAATCATAATTAAATATTCCCCTCATAGTCAGTATTACCTATTGCATGTCTTTTCCATCCACTCCTACACTTAATTGGTCTTTTCCTACCTCATCATCATCTATTTTAATCAAACATTCCATTCTCACAAACCTCACCTCTTCTTTTTCCCTCCTTCATTGTATCCATCTTCTACTTGGTAATCTTACTTAATCATTCCTACCACATGGTAATCTTACTTAAGGGATACCCTTACAACCAACTTGTCACTTGACACTTCCCCATCTACCCCTGTTTCATCCATTCCATTTTTACCTGCCTTCCTCATCATAATATCCTCCAATCAACCATCATGTCACCAAAAACATCAAATTATCATCTCACATCATTTCTCATAGCCATCCTCAGTTGGAAAATCTTACTTAACCACTCTTGTAGCATGGAAATCTTAGTTAAGGATTACCCTTAAGATATGCTTAACATTTTGCACTTCCACTTCTATTCATGTGTCCTCTCTTTGTTTGACCTTCCCTTCCTCCTTTTCTCCCCTCTCAACCAACATTTCCACCAATAATTTCTCTTCATCAACTTATAAAATTGCATTCCATGTCCCCCATATTCATCTTACGAATCTTACTTGACCACCCTCCTTTTTGTTGGCATAATTTTGCATAGGTGTTGTCATCGATGCAAACCTCATTCATGAAAAAATGGATGATGGATTAGGGTTAGAAAAATTTGTGGATGATGATGAATTGATTATTCATATGTGTTCATGGTGATATTAGTTGATTCATTGAGGATGGTTTGTCCTAGTAAGCCTATTTAGGTGATCCAACTAGCCTAGGTGACAATGCATGATGGTATGAGATTATTGGTTACTTGAGAATCATGTTGGAATGATGGAGATCATGTTTTAAGAGTGATTTAGAACTCACATGAGTTTTAGGGTGCAGATAAAAGTTGGTGACCATGTTGAAGGTGCTCATTTGGACCCGGTAAGGATGTTAGATTACATGAGGATGAGTTATGGAGCTATAAAATATCATGGATGCATGTAGGTAGGTGTATCATAATGTACTAGGTATGTTAGGACCATTTGGAGTGTTTTAATTATGATTTGTAGTGTTCTTTCAGTTGACCCTAGCCTTTACAGTTCAAAACCCTAAGTGCTAACTATACAAGTCTCAGTGGTTGGAATGATTTAGAAGTATTTGTGGCTTAGTGATGATTGAAGATGTTATTAGGATGTGTCAATGTTCTGTGGGAAAAATTTAAAGCTCCCATGGTGATATTTTTGCAAGATATGTCAGTTTTGGTGAAACAGGGTCAAGATGAGGAGCATTTCCAGCTCGAATTGGATCTTTTGATGCTCACCTTGAATTGTGTGATTTGCATCGGACCTTGTGAATTTCATATATGTTTATAAATTAAGTATGGAATGTTTTATAAAAATAACGAGGTCATTTCATCATCAGGTTTTTATGAATGAATGTTAAGAAGGTAAACAACTCATTATGTGTTTGAAACCCTAGCTTGAAAGTGGATTGAGAGATTTTCTTCCTAAGTGGATAGAATTGATTCCTAGTTAATGGATGATAATTGGAACACATAAAGGAACCCTACAAATTTCCATAAAGGTATGTGTTGGTGAGAAAAATTTTGGGTGGAAAAATTAGGTGTCTCCACCAACATTCACGGGGCTATGCCCCTCTGCATTAAATGGTACAACTCTATTTATTAAAAGTAAACTAATCCTAATCATATCTAAATTTTGTGGGTGGCCAAATTGGATGGAGATAACATAGGGAAAATACAAAAACATGTGGAAAACTTCTTGTATGGGTACAAGGGAGGAAAATCACAGCGATGAGGGGGAAGAAGAGAAATTTGGAAAGGAATATTACTGCCATGAGTAGATTACAAAGCTCACACCCAGTAACTAAAATAATTTCACATTCAATATATAAGAAATCAAAAATGAAGCTAGTGGGATTGATGAATTAAAACACCAAGTCTTCATATTCATATACCAAGATAGAAAGGTCTTTCATTGTTATGCTTGCAAAGTGCTCAAATGAGAGAAGTGGAAGAAACAAAAGATGCGCATACCAACTATGATTATTGTGTCAAAGATGAGAGGAAACCATGCATACAAAGTTGCATACATTCATGCATCTTGGAAAGTATAAACTATATTCCTTGATTTAATTTTAAATAATTTGTACAAAGCAAGGGGAAAGGAGCAATTCAATTTTTTTTGTAGATTTTAATCCTTGTGCATTGATATAAAGTTTAACAAGTCCAATTAATAATTGCTAAAGAGTGGAAGTCTTCAAAATATGGAATCCCTTAGAATGGAGAAGCCATCCCAATTTATACAATTTCAATTGTCCCTTCACCTTCCTCATATGAATCTTTGTTGCCATATTCCACTTATGACCTTTCATTTTCCATGAATTAAGTATTTCTCTTATAAATTTGAGAAAATAATTTTACAATATTAAAATAGGTCACGCAAGTGAATAAGACAAAATACAATGATGAGGCCTAATGAAGAATTATAATGGAGAGAAAAAGAAGAGGGAGAAAGGGAGAAGGAGAGAGAAGGAGATTCTTTATAGCATGGATGAGTAACACTCCACCTATAATGAAAGTTAACTCCACTCCACTGATGAATTAGTGAGATTATCATATGCAATGATGAATTGTTAACTTGTGAATGCTTCACACCACGAGAAAAATCCTTTGGATGATGTGTGGACACCATGAACTAAGTGTTTAGAAACACTTTTAAATGAAACCTTTGGTGACCAAGAGTGTCACTCATGGAGATATCCTCTAGAGAGATTGAATCTTGAAACTGACCCTGCCATGAATCTCTGCAACAATGTCACACTACTATGCTAATTTGAACATCTTGATGAAACACACCATAAACAGTTTCACAAAGTTAATCACAAAATCCACCTCACACATTACGCACAAAAAAACATAACCATGAAACAAGTGTCAAAAGAAAATTTTGGGATCCTTCATAAGTGGCCTTACTGCCACCTACTCCTGCATACTCTGACGTGAGGGCAGTGACTGATTTCACTTCTGTGATCTTGAACTTCATGTTTTCTCAACACTTACTATGTTTGAAAGGGGAAACTTACTAATTTTAGTAAGTGTCAGAATTCACCCTTTTGGACCCCAACTGATGTTTCCAACTTGAATGTTTATCTCCCTATACACTCCCCTTGTGAAATATTCTCTCTAGAATAACTTACTATTTATAGAAAGTGCCTACAAGACAACTTACTATTTATAGTAAGTGGTGATTTCTAATTGGAATGACTGTACTAATGATTTTTTCCTGTGTCACTGCCCCTGTGCACACTACTCTTTCCTTGATTTCTCTTATGAGGTGACTTACTAAAAATGGGAGGCACCCATATGGGAGACTTACTATTTTTAGTAAGTGATGAATTTCACCGTTTTTAGCACTAAAATACCGTTTTGACCTTCCAAATATCTCATGTGTACACCACAACTGCTTCTGGTATTAAATTTCCAAAAATATCTAGTCCCCATGTAGGAAGACTTACTATTTTTGGAAAATGGGTCTCTAATGGTTGGTTTGCGATGAAATGAATGTTTTTGATATGGGTTTTTGATGTAGTGCTCCTCTAGAATTTCAGCTTCACCCGATCACCAGTTTGAGAGATTTTTAATTTCAATTTTTTTGCCGTGGGAAACTGGGGTTCCTTCACTACAAAATCTAGGGCATGTTTGTGAAATATTCCACTTGGATTCTAATGTCCTTTGAAAATGTGGATGATTGTACAAAATGGCGTGATGATTCGTTCAACAGGTTGCAAGATATGAAGATTTTTTAATTAGGTGACTTCGAGGGTTTTCAACATTAAATATTCATTTTTCCTCTATTTTTCTTCATTTCGATCTGTTAGTTTTGTGGTTTTTTATTTTTTCAGATCATGGAGGATTTCAAGGAGTTATCCAAATGCAAAAATGGTGGATTTGGATTCTAGAAAAAAATTTCCAACATTTTAACAGGGTATGGAGGTGTGAGAGAAAAAATATGAAAAAATGACTAAGTATCAGTTTAAGTAGATTTGAAATGGAAGGGGCAAGGATGAGTGTAATTTTATATCCCCATTCATCCCTTTTTCGAAAGAGACAAAGGGGACATGTAATTCCTCTTCATCCTCAGCTCGACACTTGGCATGTTTTCACTGGGTGATTTAAGTGAGAGGGGTTAAATTAGAACACTTGGGGGCCGATTGATAGTCGTATGGAGAACCAGAAGGCACAATAGGGGTAGGGTGCATTTTCATGTCCATTTAATCCCTTTTCAAAATGGACAAAGGGGACATGAATTCTCGGCATGACATGTGGCATACATACAACGGTAGGTGAGGACATGGTTAAACTAGTCAACATGGCTTAACATGTGAGTACATGGTCATATTAGTGACCTCAAGAATAAATGGGGGGAGGGGGAATTTTTTTCCCTTTCATCCCTTTGAAAAGGGAAAAGGGGAAAAGGAATTTTTCCTTAACCATAGGATGTCACGTGTCTAGCTTAAAAAATGTCTAATTATCAGAAAGCTCGCCTTGGGACCAACTTGCGTAGACCATATCTCAGGCTCCTGGATGAGTTTTTTAATAAAATTTTATATGATTTATCCTTAAAAAAATAAATTAATCCAATGGTGATGGTACCAATATCCAATTTTTTAAGTAAACCCATCAAATTCTCTCATTATTTCTCGGGATTGTTTGTTATGTGCCAGAAGAATGAGTTGCCTAGGATAATGTATGAAGTTTTAAGAGGTCTTGATTTTTTCACCATGTAAACAATTAAAAATTATTTCCATTAATACCTTTTTAGGCTTTAAAATCATCACGGGGCTCCCAAAAGCTTGCTTTGGATCTCAGGCCCTCTTTCATAGTGCATGCTCCTTCAGGCCCAAAAACCCACATATGGTGAATTGGTTCTAACACCTTTGAATCTTCCCTGAATATTTCAAAATAATTTCCCTGATGTTCTTATCACTTGAATACTCCTCCACAATGATTTTTTCTCATTTTATCCTCTCTGGGGGTGGTACATTAGTCTTAAGAAGGCTGATAGTATCCCTTCCCAAAACTACTTAAATGCTCTAGAAGATCCTAAATCACTTAGGGGGATTGATATATTCAGGCTGATATTATATCTCTCCAGAATCAACTTTCCCTAATCCATATAAGTAATCAAAATCTTAAGGATGAGCTCATCTGGAAAGATTCTTTTGATGGGGAATACACTGTTAAATCAGGATATAATTCTTTCTTTGCATCCATGGAAAGTGAAATTAAGTGGCACAAGTTGTGGATGCCGGAGCTAACCCCTAGAGTGAACTTATTTTGGTGGCTAATTATTAATGGCAAGATCCTAACTAATGACAACCTCATCAAGAAGGGATTCATCATGCCGAATAGATGTTGCATGTTTCAGCAAGAGGCTGAAGATATAAAGCATTTATTCCTTCATTGTGAGATTGCTTCCAAAATTTGGCAGCTTGTTTTTGCAAAATTTAATCTGAGATGGATTTTTCCCCTTACCTGCCTTCAGGCTTGGGAGCAATGGAGCTCTCCATTTAAACATTGCATGGTGAAAAGGCTATGGCAACTGGTTCTGCCCCACACTATGTGGAGAATCTGGAAGGCTCGTAATGTTAGTATTTTCAGAAACAATAGACAGGCTTGTAACAAAGTATATAAGGAAATTATCATTGTTGTGCAAGATAATATTGCTAGATTTAAACCCCCTAAAAATAGACTCTACCCGGAGAATGAAGAATGCATTCTGACTGAATGGAATATTGCCACTGTCAATAGAAATAACAATGGTACTGACAAAAACACAGTCCGATGGATTAAACCCCCCACTGATTGGCACAAGTTAAATTTTGATGGGGCCTCTAAGGGCAATCTGGGTGACTCTGGAGGAGGGGGAATCATCAGGGATCAAAGAGGCTGTTATGTTGCTACTTTTTCTGGGAGAATGGGCAGACAAACTAATCATTATTCCGAAGCCATGGCGGCTCTTTGGGGTATTAGACTTGCCAGAGATTGTAATATTCCAAATATCATAATTGAAGGTGATTCTCTAAATATTATCAATCTTCTGAATAAAAAGCAACACCCCAGCTGGTCTATCAGGGATTATATTGAGGAAGCTATTGATATATGCAAAAGATTTGAAAAGGTCCAAATCACCCACACCTACCGGGAAGGAAATAGGGTCGCTGACAGTTTGGCTAACTTTGGTGTTAATAATCCCTTTCAAACTTGGATTGGGGGGGACGTTCTGCCCGCTCATGTCAATAAAGCCATTATCATTGATCTACATGGCAGTGAAAATCATAACTAATAGCTGTATTTTAGACGCTAATGTGCGGATCCCCAAGTACATGATGATGACATCACAAAAGAGGATGATTGTTGCGATCTGTGTGGGCTGGACTGTCATCATTTCTTGGCATATGAGGAAAGCCAAGTAGTGGGGCAATAATAACAAGTGTAGCATAATAATTAAACCGGCTTTCACGGGAAGGAAAGATTCAAATACCAAAATCAAAGTTCGGCCTATCCCACACATTGGTAGCGATTTTACCGTTGAGAATAGGAAAAGGAGTAGAGGAAACATGGGGGGGCCGCCATGCAAAACCGAACCGACCCACAATCCTGAGTGGAAAGAGAACACAGAGCTTTGGGATTACCTGCAAATCGGGGGCCTGTCTAATTTCATTGAAAGGATCCAAGGCTTCGACCAAGACATCTCTATCAAATTCACCCAGGGTTGGAAGAATAGAATAGTCAAATATAGTAACATGAAAATGGAAATCACGAAAGAGCTCATAGCTCAGATCATGGGCCTCAGCCTGGAAGGCACAAAATTCTTCAATAAGAAGGTAGACAGGGAGGTGGAAACCAAGAAATTTCTGGAAGAGGGGGAGAATCTTGAGTTCGTGACTACTGGCCTCAAGGTGGTGTCGATCCCTGAACCTTTTGATGAACTGGCCAAAATGGTGGTAAGGTATGTTACCCTTGAAGGAAGATATGTGACTATACCTCAAAAGCATCTGATTTTTCTGAATCATTTTCGTAGAAATAACATTATCAGCTTTCCTCACTATCTGATTAACTCTTTGGAGAAATCTATAAGGGAAGTTCAAAGCCACTCTAGGGTTTTCCCTTTACACCAGGGCCTTATCCTCTTGATTCAATGCCATTTCTCCAGCTGCCCTCCTGTGAATCCTATCCCACCTCCCTCCTCCATACCTCCACCTGCCCACACTGCTCCCACTCCCCCTGCTAAAAAGAAAGAATGAAGATGCTGTCTCCAGCAAGAAAAGCAAGAGCCTTAAAGCTAAAATCTCTGCTTCCCAACGGGTCCTAAGGAGCCACAAAGACTTGGAACTAGCTGAAAACCTTCTGCATATTAGCAAGCCGGTGGAGGAGCCCAAAGAGGAGGAATTGCTAGATAGGGTGGATAGATTAGAAAAGGAGATACAAGAGCTCAAAGGGGCTATAAAAAACATGGAAAGAGCTAAGGGTAAAAGGATCCTTCAAAGTGAGGAGGAAGAGGGGGTTATTGGGGAAGTCTTCAAGAAACTTCAGTCCTTAGATGGCAGATTGGGGAATGCTAAAAGCTGAAATGACTACATATTGTCTACCCTCAAAAGCATTTATAATTTCATTGAACAACATGTCCACAGTGTTTGCAGTTTAAGTGGGATTAATGAGGACATATGGGGCCCTAAAGAGAAAAGGGACATTGTAATTGCCCAAGTAGATTTGTAAGACTCCTCTCAGGCCACTGCCATTGCCTTCTTCATGTCACTGCAGGCTATCAAGACCAAAATTGACAGAGCCATCAAGTAATGGGCTGTTGTGATGTTGTTTTTGGCTACGATGTGGCTGTCATTGGGTGGTTCTGGAGCTTATTTTTGGTGGAGCTCTTCATGTTGTTTCTCTTTTGGTTTCTTTTTGATCTTGCCTTCTTTTTTCTGGATCTTTGTACGTTTAGATCCTTTTTTCTCCTATATTGTAATATTTGGCTGTTGAGCCTTCCTTGGTTGACTATTTTTCCCTTCTCTGGGCTGCTTCTCTCATATTTACTATCTCACTTTTGAGCCCTTTTGTATATAGGGTATAGCCCTTCAAAACTATTTGCCCTTAATAAAAAAAAACCTAGGGGGATTGATGGCAACCAATTGGGAATCATTTGACTGACAAGAAAAATCTATTTTTGGTTATTGATTGACCTATGGGTGTGTTGGGAAGGTATGAATTTAAAAAATTTCAACACTGTGGTATGGTTGTCCTATTTTCTAGTGAAGGAAATTAGCCAATCTGTCCATTAAATGAAATAATTTAATTGGTTCATGATAATTGTGACCATAGATGTTGTTTAAATGTCATTTTAAACATGTGGTGATTTTTAGGTTGGGCCTTGAATATTGGCTAAGTACCAAAGGTGCATGCGTGCACATGGGAACCAATAAAGAGAAGGGCGTGCGGGGAGAAGCACGTAGGAAAAAAGTTTAAGAAGGGTTTTGGAGAAACCAAGGCGTGCACATGGAAGGAAGAACATGGGGTTCATAGGACTTAGCAATATTTAGCATTCTGGAGGCACTTGAGGAAAAAACATGATCCGACTAGGCATGCTGAGTGGATAAGGTGCAAGCCTGGAACCTTGGAGGTCAAGAAAAGAATATTCCATGCAGGAAATATTCCCAAAAGACATCATTACATAGAGTGGAGGGTTCATAAGGGGATAAGCATTCACCATTGGAGGACCACATTGACACTTGGCATGTGATCTGTTCAGGAGAGAAGGCATGGTGGTGGATGATGAACCTATAAAGAGAGATGCTTAGAAGCAAAGAGAGACATCGAGTGATAGACGGGAGCAGAAACAAAGGATGCATAGAGAGTAAGATGTGGGGTATCCAAATGTTGTAGTAGTGCTAGGGTTTATAGCAATTAGTGCTAAGGGTTTTGAAGGATGTAATAAGCCTCTGTATGGCATTAGAGTCTGTAATAAGGGATGAACTGGGAAGGAGAATTAGTGCTAAGGGTTAATAGTTAGAATATCATACCAAGGAAGATCTGTAAGAGATGAGTCCTAGTATTTTGATATGTATGGTCTGTAATGACCTATTTTGATTGTAATGTGGCTACCAAAATCACTCTAAATGAATATATATCTAAGGGTTTGTTCTTTATATCATGTTTAAGGGTGTAAATGCCTCTTGTTGTGTGACTATCATGACTTCAGATCTGATTCATCATGCTTATTACAAATGATGCTTAGTTCATTTAATACGTTAATATGTGGATCTGTAAGTTACCCTTCCACTTTTCATTTTAACTAAGTAAATGTATTCTCATTCTGCAAACCATCCCCCATCAATGGAAAAAAATTCTTACAATGCTCACATAAAGGAGGGGCTCGGTGCTCACGTGTGCCTCAGGTGAGCTCCCAGTGACCGCTAGGTGATAGGTTAGTGTGCATGGGGTTAGAAAGTTGTACTAAGGGTACATAAAAATGACTACATCTTGGTTCCGTTGCCGGACCTCTTTTCAAAGCTGTTGTGAGAATGATGCATGATGACAGAGTGCTTGACCTTGGATAGTGTCAAAGCATGGTTTAAGAGCATGAAGGATGAGTTTTCTCAGAGATTTAGTACTAGACCTGAGTTTGATGCACGTAGATGGGTAGAAGAACATCTGTATCATGAGTTGTATGAGACCTTATTTTGTTATTTCCTAGTGGAGTTGTATGAATGGATTTCAATGTATGCGTCTAGATCAAGTGGGTACTATAGATCTCATGTGTGGACCCAAGATGAGTATCAGAGGTTGCAGAATATTGATTTGACTTGGAAACGTATTGTTGATCATTGGTGGAGAAGAGTGCTGACCATTTATACCCTAAAATATGATATTTCTACATATTCTTGTCTATTGCTAAGTTTGAGTTTCCTAAAGGATCCTAGAGGATCATTTTTTGTGTGTTATACCCTTAGCTATAAAGATCCTGATCATTACACTAAGTTTGGAATAATTTCCTATTCCTGGATAAGCTTCTTCTAAGTTTTGGGTGAAGAATATAGGGTGGAGGAAGATGGAGGACCTTGCAGCAGAAAAGGAGAGGGAAGAGAGATGACTCAAGTATAGTGAAGCATGGGAAAGGAAGTTGGCTAGACAACGTGAGGTTGCAGGAATAATGGATAAATGGAGCCAAACATTGTGGGAAGGAATTGAGGTTCACGTAGAGGACATGGAGCCTAAGCAGTCTGTGTTACCCCATCTTGGAAAATGTGGGAGAGAGACCCCTTCAGCTTTTGATGAGAGTTCGTCACTTGGAGAAAGGAGAGCCATCAGCTCACATCTAAATCCACCTAGTGACCAACCCCTGGTGCTTAGTATTCTAAATTAATAGATAAGTATTACTAACCTAGATGGTATTGGTAGGATTGTCCAATCTACACCTAGGAGATATAATTTCTCATTTGGTACATCTATGGCTACATAATCATTTCCTTTATTTAGAGTAATATTGTCTAGAATGACGTTTGGGAAAATTACAGGTATGCAAAGCTTGGGTATCATGTTGGAAGTGATGTAGAACACACATCTGGTAGCGGTGCAATATGAAAACATATTGGCACAATTTTAGTGGGACATTGGGGAAACTAGGCACAACCACTTTAGGCCCATTACCAATTACAGGAGGTGGATCTAATGGTATAGGAGCTGGAGGACATGGTGGAGCCTGGTGGATCTTGGAGGATCTGGTGGATCAGGTGGAGTAGGCCCTGGTGGATCTAGTGGATCTGGTGGTGAAGGCAACACCAAAGGAAATCAAGGTTATAGATCAGGTGAACAAGGGCCTCAACCACCTCAGCAAGTGTTTTTTGAAATGTTTTTGCATCTACCAAACTAAAAAGGTGTTGAGGATGTTACAGAGCATGTACACAAGTGTGAGCTGTTATGGCACGCAAAGGGGATCACTACCCCAGAACAGAAGGCAAGTTAGTTTGCAATGATGTTACAAGGGCATGCACATAGTTGGTACCGGAAGTATGACCCCTATCAAACAGTGGTGGATTACACCATGCTACGGAATGCCTTCTTGGCTGAATTTCATATCCCTGAATTTGAACAAAAGAGCATTAACGCACTAAAGGAGATTCAACAAGGTATGGTAGAAGAGTGTGTGGGAATATGATGCACATTTTAAGACTCTCTTATCAAATTTTTCTTATGATATTCATCCTTCTCAACATGCTCAGTGGTTTGTTGGAAGGTTGATAACACCTTTTAGGAGAGAAACTTTTGCACAAGACTTTCACAGACCCGCGTGCGAGGCCTTGGAGGCTTCCCTGTGTACTAAGGCTATTAGAAGCATGGATACCGGTGTTAGTCCATTTTCTTGAAGCTCAGATTGCTACAATGGAAAAGTATATGGAGAAGTTATTTGTGAACTCAGAACATGAGGTTCGTAGTTGCCTATGGTGCACAGATTGTGAGATAGAGGGGCATACAAAGGATAATTTCCTATGGAGATCGGTACGCATGATGACAATGGACTGTGAGATTTTCCACAGAGATCATGATGCAAGTAGGTGCCCACTACTGCAGCAAGTGATCCATAAAAATGTGTCTTGCTATTGAAAGATTTGTACCTCAACTACTCATGACACAAAGGATTGTAGGTTGATTGACCAAATACATGATGCCATTAAGATTGGTCATGCACCAGACCAGCCTTACAAGAAATTCTAAGGATGATGGTCATCACTATGAAGGGCATGTAGATGGAGGGGCAGCATGGAAGAGGTTTCTAAGGAGGATTTCATGGTCATGGTAACCACAGAGGAGGAAGAAGTGAGTTCCCATGTGGAACCTGTTACAATTGTGGGTCTACAGAGCACTATAAGCATGAATGCTCAGATCTATTACAATGCTCTTGGTGTGGAAAAAAACACAAGTATGAGGAGTGTCTAAAGCTATTTGAACATATGAGCCAACAACACCAAAAGGAAAAAGGCACTAGAATGGTAAGCATAAAGAAGGCCAATCCATAATGGATGCCAAGGGTGGCGTGTGAGTTAGAACTAGAGCCTGTACTAGTTACAACACGAGTTGAGGCTATGTGTGCAAGGGAAGTACCAAGGCAGAGACCACTAGTTATTAGAGAAGAGGTGATACATGGAAAGTATCTAGACCCTACTCATCAGAAATAGGTGTATCAGGAGACCATGGATGTAATTCAAAGCCTACAAGGATAGATCCAGTGCTTAAAGGAGAAATCTAGGAATTTAGAGCAAAGGAAGAGCGTTGAGGCTATGTAGAAGGATCTAGATGAGGTTAGGGAAGTATGTGTGATGTTAAGGCAAGAGAATATCATTCCTTTGCTAGGAGAATGACCTATGGGAGAAAGTACCATGCATCAGAGCAGAGCATGAGAGGTAGGTTCTACATGCTAACCTTCCTCCCCACAGCCTTGACTATAATAAGAAGATTACCTTGAATGTCGTTGTGGATGGATGGCTCCTAAGAAATATTTAGATTGACATGAGGCGGAAGTCAATTTTCTTACCCTGGATGCCTTGAATCAAATGGTAAGGCACCCATTACAACCATCCTCGAATGTGTTGTATATGGATAATAAGATAAAGGAAATGCCCATTGGTGTCTTGAAGGATGTTGTTATCACTATCCAAGGGGTGAAGTTCACTAGGGATTTTGAATTCTTGGCACTAGCTGAGGTAGACAACTTTCTAGCATTACTTGGGTGCCCCTGGTGCTATAAGAACAATGTTGACCTACGGTTCAATAAGGGATACATAAGCTTTGAAAACAAGGAAGAACAGGTTATCATCCCCTTGACCGATGGAAATTCAGCACCCTATAATGAGCCCTTGGGAGAAGAATTTCTTGACAGGATCTATGTGCACTCTATCAGGGACCTTGAGGTGATTCACCCTACAGAAGGAGTTATTCAGTTTGAAAATGCCCAATCCCTGAGTGATACAACTGGTGTGGCATTTGAAAATCGGGTGCACAGACTTATGAGTTAATTGGGTGACAGTTAAGAGGCTCTATTATAAGAGTGAAAAAGGCACACCCAATCTAGTTCCTGGGAGAAAAGCAGTTTCCAAGCTATTGTGGAGGAGCCAAGCTTGATGTTTTCTTCCAAGAGATGGAGACCCAGTGGAAAAATGAGATCGAAAGAAGAGGGATGCTTAGCTATAACTTACTTGGGACCATAGCACGTTGGTGGGAAACACATCACAATAGCCTTCTAGAGTGGTGTGAAGTGAGAATCATGTTCTCTGTTAGGTTTTCCCGAAGTAATGCACCCACTATCATACAAGACTATCATGGGAAGGAACCCACCTCATTCCATGTCTAAGCATGTGAGAAATCCTAGATGGAAGGTGCAAAAGCCTTGCCACCTTCTTTATGGGTGCATAAGTTGTACTCCACTTTACAAGGTTATGTGCACCCATGGTACATTCACTCCAAGATGCATCATCAAATAGGAAATTGGAAGGAAGTTGACGGCTGACCTCCTTCAAGATTTCGAATATCAAAGTACTAAACCATTGGTGGATAGGGTGTTGTAGGTTGTTAAGCACCTTACGATGGGAGATAGTGCCATGGCAGAGGATATGAATACTAGAGTTATCAGGTGAACCTAGTTTGGAAATGCGTTATGATGAGGAAGAGTTAGAAGAGGTGCAACTTGAGCATGCATGCATGGAGAAATAAAAGGGAAAGATGGACTATGTGATAAATGGTGAAGAAATGGAGAGTCTGAATGTTAACTATTATAAAGGTACACATGAAATTAGGGATAATGATGATGAGAAATCGCATGCCTATCATGAACCCTTGAAGACAAAGAAGGTTAACATTGGTTAGGAAGATGAACCTAAGGATGCCACTATTGGAGACTATTGGTCAGAGAAGGAGATTTCGAAGATCATTGATCTACTGTAAGAGTTTCAGGACTTATTTCTATGTGGATACCATGAGTTTAAAGGCATTTCACCACTCCTTAGGAGAAATGAAAATCAATTTAAAGGAAGGTGCATGCCCGATTTGAAAGAGGCCTTATCGAATGAATCCAAATCTTTGCATCAACGTCAAGGAGGAGATAGACAAGTTGATCACGTCAAGCATCATTGAGGCCATTGAGGAATCAGAATGGATAATTTTGATGGTCAACAGTATTAAAAAGGATGGTAGGATAAGGATCTGTGTTGATTATAGGGACCTGAATGTAGTATGTGTCATTGACCCTTTTCCAACCCCCTTCACTAAAGAAATCCTGGAAGGAGTAGCTGGGCAAGATATCTATTCCTTCAGGGATGGATTCTCAAGATATCATCAAGTTATAATTATAACAGGAAGACTAGGAAAAGAAAACTTTCTCCACTGAATGGGGAATTTTTTCCTACACGGGTCATGCCCTTTGAACTGAAGAACACACCTTCTGTATTTTCATGCACTGTGGTTCGATAGGCATTTCAAGACTTCATCCATAAGTTTCTGTAAGTCTACCATGATGACTGGACAGTGTATGGACTAGTGAAAGACCATTGTGAGAATTTGCAGTTGATGTTTGAAAGATGTTGACAGTTGAGGATTTCCCCTCAACATTAAGAAATGTGTTTTTGCTACTCCATTTGGGACCCTTCTAGGGCATATTATATATAAGTAAGGTTTTTTGGTGGATCCTGCCAAAGTAGATGTTATTTTGGGATTGGGGGAGCCTACCAGCTAGAGTGCAGTGCATGGATTCCTTGGACATACAAGGTATTACCAGAAATTCATTAAGGGGTATGCCAAGATCTCCATGCCATTGGAGGAGTTATTGAAACACAAGAGTGCATTTCATTGGGGAGAGGCACAGCAGATGGAATTTAACACTTTGAAGGATAGGCTTATCATTGTGCCCATATTATGCTTCCCTTATTGGGATAAGTCATTTCATGTACATGTCAATGCTTTAGGAATAACAATTGGATTAGTCTTAGCACAACATGGAGAAGGAATTGTTTACCACCCTTTGTGTTTTGCTAGTAGGAAGTTAGCACCAGTGAAGCAGAACTATACTACTACTAAGCGTGAAGCACTATCAATGATCTACACACTGCACAAATTTAGAAATATCTATTGGCAACACCTTTCATATTCTACATAGATCACATGGCACTAAAGTACTTGGTGAAAAAGCCCATTTTGTAAGGGTACATATGTTGGTGGGTCTTGTTGTTTCAAGAATTTGAGTTTACAGTGGTTATGAAACTAGGAAAAAGTAACTTAGGACCTGATCATTTATCAAGGATTGACTCAGGAGAGGATGCGCAAAGCATTGAGGATACTATGTTATATGCACAGTTGTTTAGGTTGTGCACACTCCCTCTGACTTGGAAGATATTTCCATATTCCTCAAAATGGGTGTGGCACCAGAGGGAATGAAGACTTTGGAATGAAAGTAGTTAGCCATACGTGTTGTGCCCTACATGCTAATCAGTGGAGACTTATAAAAACTAGGTCATGATGAGGTTTTACATTAGTGTGTGTTGGAACATGAGTGCATTTCAATCATGTAATAAGCACATGGTGGGATTACAGGAGGAAACTATGTAGGGAATGCCATCGTACAAAAGATTCTACTGGCAAGGATTTTATGGGAAATCATCTACCAGGATTGCATTGATTTTCTCAAGGCTTGTGACCATTGCCAGTGCCTTGGAAAGTCAGGAAGAAGGGATGAGATTCCCTTGAGGTTGATAACTAGCACAAAACCATTTGAAAAGTGGGCCATTGATTTTATGGGACCAATTTCACCTACCTTGCAAAGGACTGGTTCACGCTATATCATCACTTGCACTAACTACTTAACAAGGTGGGTGGAGGTAATTCCTAAAAGGGATTGTAGAGTAAAAACAATAGCTAGGTTCTTATGGGAGAATATAATTAATAGATATGGATGTCCACTGAGTTTAACAAGTGATAGGGGTGCCCATTTCTTGAATGAGATAGTTAGAATCTTGTTGGTGGAATTAATGGTAACCCACCACAAGAATACACCATATTACCCACAGGCTAATGGAACTACTGAAGCATTTAACAAATTCTAAGTCACACATTAACTAAAATTTGTGATGTGGAAGACAGGATTGGGATGAAAAAAATTTAGTTGTACTATGGGCGTATAGGACTACCTACAAGAAATTGAACAAGGCCACACCATTCCAATTGGTGTTTGGTTCAGAAGTTATGTTACCAGTAGAATTCATGCTACCATCCCTACATATTGCACATGCAGGAGGATTAGCTAATGAACAAGCACTACAAGAGTGCATGGAGAAATTAATGCAGTTGGAAGAAAGGTGATCACTTGCTAGGTGGAGTCAGAAGGCTGAAAAGGTGTGACAAAAATCATGACATGATCGTCATATTAAAAACAAACAATTCAAGGTTGGGTAGATGGTCTTGCTTTATGACTCCAAATTTCTATGCCATCCTGGGAAACTAAAAGTCCATTGGTTAGGGCCATATATCATCTCATACATTCTTGATTTAGGCACATGCCAGTTACAAGCACTAGATGAGACGAGATTACCAGGCCATTTCAATGGGAGTAGGCTGAAGCCCTACTATAAATAAGGTTTTTGTGTAGTCTTAAATGAGGCAAGTATTTCCATTTAGCCTAGGGTTTCCTTTAGTACATTTTCCTTTCTGTGTGTTTCCCCTTCTCATTTTTGTTCCCTTTCTTTTTGTTTATGTGCATTTTTACACTGGTAGCCACTTATTATTTTCAAAAAAATTCTATGCATAGAGGACCACACATCCATTTTAGCATAGGGTGGAGTAATGCTAAGAAAAATAGAAGCTAGTAGTGGAAGTTATGTTTCGATGGCCTGAATTGAAGAATGAAAAGCACGTGTTTGGAAGAGTGAACATAAAAAGGTGGACATAAGGATTTTGGTGTCATGAGAGCTTTATAAAGACCACGTACAAGGATGAGAAGCGTAGGAACAACATGGCAAGGGAAAAATCAAGGTAAGGATGAAAGACGTGCCTTCGGCGCTACATGCATGCATGTGAGGATCTTCATTAGTTAAGGATTTTTGCACACTAGAAGGTTGTAAGGATTTTTTCGCACAGGGTTGGGCAAGGGGGTAAAAGCACTTAAGGCTAGATTTATTGGAAAAAACTTTTTCCTTTATTACAAAAAGTATGATGGTTGATGGAATTGCATTTATTATGGGAAAAGAAGCAAAATATATAAGTATAAGGTCAAAATACATTGTTATTACATTGCATTTGTGATATTGAAGAGCTCTTGCAAACTAGGGCATCCTTGAGAAAAATTGCACGAAAGGAGGTTGCAAAGATTTGAGTGCATAGCCAGTTTTAAAAGTGAATCAGTGTGCAAAAATAGTACATGGGCGTGAAAGGAGAGGGTTGTTGAAATTTTCAAAACCCGTAAGTGAATACACCATCTTGTGGAAGGAAGGGTTTTTCTAGGTTAGGGTTCCAAAGCTAGGGCACATGATTGAAGGGATCTTCACGTAAGAGTAGAGTGATAGAGTTGAACATAGCCAGAATCAGAAGGAAGAAAATAATTTTTAAAACAACCCAAAAAGGAAAATGGCACCAAGGAAAGTAACCACCGTTTCACTGAAGAAGGGAAAGGGAAAAGGGAAACAAGTTATTTCCGCTAGCTTCAATGAGGAATGGTATGAAAGAGATGCAATACCCAGATGGCGTATTTCTAGGAAAAGAGTGGGTATCTCACATAAGAAAAAAGGATGTAAGTGACTACAACCATTGAACAAACACCACAGAGAAAGATATGGTGTTAGAAATGGTTCGCCCTATAGAAAAGTGAACACCAGATGGAATTCCCATCTATGATGATGAGGTGAAGGTAAAGATGGAGAAGGCCAGATTGTTGCAACTATATGAGTTACCCTATTTTGGTAAACCCAAGTGGTTGTACCAATGGCTGATGTCACGCATACATGAAGATCATTTTTACTTTGTAGGATGAAGGATGAGGATAAGCCCTGATCTGATCTCTAAATATACTGGTCTTACCTACGAGGGGGATTCATTTGATGATGACTTGGATGACAAGGAGGCCATAAATAAAAACTGTGGAGGCCTATGACTACAAGAAGGGATCACGGTACTTCGACATATATAAAATTTCAAACCTTGTAATGAGGATGGTCACGTGCTTGGTCATAAAAATTAATGGACATGAATGATGTACCTAGATCAACAAGGCATGGTTGAACATTTTTCAGAAGGTCTCAGAGGGGACCCTCTACAACCTCTCATCATTCATAGAAGAGGAGATCATCAGTACCGCACAACGATGGGAGAAGATAATGTTTGGTAACATCCTCCTTACCATCATGTTTTCAGAAATTAGAGTGCCTGATGGGACAGATAAATTTGTATGGGAGTACCCGGATGAGAACCCCTCCATGGCCAAGAAGATTTGAGAAATATACTTTTGACACCATGACAGCCGCCCACAAGGCATGCCTGGAGAAGTGGTACAAAGTGAATGTGTGACGCATTTAGGGCTGAGTGGAGAATACCTGAGCAATTTCCATCTCTAGTGCAAGGAGAAGCCAAGTTTGTAGTGTACCAACATTTCTGTATTGGTAGGTTCACTTTGGTAAACAACACCAAGAGCCCATGGTGCAAATTACCATTCTCCTTCACTACACAATACTTCCAAGCTAGGGTCAACCACTTCATGGAGGCTAAGAGGTTTGATCTCTATGTGGTGGACCTAGATTACTGCGAGTTATGAAGGACTCTGATACACCAAAAGAAGCGCGCCTATGTGGAGAAGTATGTCTCCCATGACGTGCATATGATAAAACCAGTAACCTTTCTTGTTGTTGGAAGAACCACAACAAGAGTATATCTGCACCTAAGGCCGAAATATGAGAAGGGAACCTATGTGGAAAATTGTGTCTCTATCCCTAAGGACCCTACAATAAGGAATAAGGTTGTGCCAAGGAATAGGGAGAGAGAGGAGGCACTTGAGAAAAAGGCACCAAGTGCACAAATAATGCAATATGTAGGCACGCAAGAGTCAAGTGCATGAGGCCAAGTACATATACACAGAGGAAGAAGTCCCCTATAAAAGAAAAGGAGAAGACACCTGAAGAGGAGGTGCTAGAGAAAGAGGTGCCCCCTACAAAAGAAGAGTCACCAGTAAGGAAGGAGTCACTGGAAGAAGAAGAGAAAGAAGAATCTCCTAGACTGGAATCACCTGTTAGGAAGAAGAAGAAAGTAGTATAAAAGGAAGACTCAAAATAAATGGAGATCCTGGAGGCTTATAGGGGTGATAAGGATGATGAAGAGAATGAAGAGGCTCATGACCATCCCATGTATGATGTACATGACTCAAAGGAAGGGAATGAGGAGAAGGATGAGGAAGAAGAAGGTGCTTAAGACAAGGGGAGAATGAGGAGGTAAACATCAAGGATCAAAGGACCCCAAGCCTCACTAAGGAGAAAATAGAGGAGGCCATGGAAAGGGAGGTAGTGGGTATAATAAAGGACTTGGTGGAGTAGGAGGTAGAGCACAACGATGATGAAGTGCTCAAGGAAATAGAGAGTGAGAGTGTCAAGAAGGAATATGGAACTATGGGAGGAGATCCCAACCTGGTTGTAAGCTTTCCTAAGGTGGTGCACATGGGAGGAAAGGGTGTGGTAATGGCGTCGAAGCAAGGAATGAGTTATATCAATGATCCTACTAAGGTAATGTGCGCATGCTTCTAAAGTATCATGCCCTCTAACCAACTCCTTGCATGGTCTTCATTTGAAGAAGAATGCACATACCCACGTACGAGAAAGATGTTATCTTGGGATTTTGAGTCCCATGTTGATGAGACCCAAATTCGAGGTCAACCAAGGGGCATTGATGAAAATATCAGAGTCCAAGGGATTAAACCCTCTGGTGAATGCTCAATAGCTATTAGATGAGAAAATTTACAACAAACTCAATAAGGTGTCAGTGGAGGTTGAGGTGAGACTCTTTGGGAGGAATGACAGAGTAAGATTCATGGACGAAGAGATGGATAAGAAGAACGAAGAAATCATTGAGAAGAGAAAGGATCTGAAGCAGGAGGAACTGATCAATGCACAACTAAGGAATGAATTAAGGGAGGAAAAGGTGAAGGTGCATGAGGTGTACAAAAAGATAGAGATGATCACAGATGTTATAATCTTGAAACACCTAGACCTGGCCCCACCTGAGCAGAAATATGAGTCAACCTTGCAATGCTTGGAAGACTTAACCCACATCCTTACCATGGAGAGGTGGCCACTTGCATTGAAATCATCAAAAGAGGCATTGGCATGTCAGAAGGAGGAAGAGAAGAAAAAGATTAGGGAGACAGTTAAATGGTATTTCAAGCTCCTTGCTAGTATGAAAACTAGTGCACGAATGGTTGAGGCCATGTATGATAACTGTGCTAACAAAGACATGGTAGCAAGCATACTATTTTCTACACATGAGGTGGATCTAAAATAATTCCAGGAGAAGAATAAGGGAAATAGGGAAGAGCAGGATAAAATCCTAGCCGAGGTTGAGAAGAAGATAGAAACAATCAACACCTTGTGAGGTTCAATCAAGAACCAGCTTAAGGAGTTGTATCCCCAGATCACCCGTAGGATGGATGCGTTGGATGAACTTAGCAAGAAGTTAGAAGGAATTTTAGGTACACTAAATCATAAGGGTGATGAATAAAGTTTTTAACAGGTAAGTACTTTAGTGGGTGACCTAATTTAGTAGGTGTAGGGTGAAGTAGATTCCTAGGAGAAGATTGAGGCAATAGTAAAGAAGGATTTCCCACTCCTTTTATAGCAGTAACGGATTCTTCCATTCTTCCATTCTTCATTCAATTTGTCTAGGTCCCACCATTATTTATTCCTTGAAGAAGTGGGATGTTTCCAAGGATGAAGAACAAGCTTAGTGTGGGGTGATGTTGGGCCTTGAATATTAGCTAATTACCGAAAGGCATGTGCACATGTGGGACCAATAAAGAGAAGGGTGCACAGAGAGAAGCACGTAGGACAGAGGTTTAAGAAGGGTTTTGGAGAAACCAGGGCATGCGCGGAAGGCAGAACATGGGGTTCATAGGACTTAGCCATATTCAGCATTCTGAAGGAACTTGAGGAAAAATGCATGACTAGGCATGTTGAGTGGATAAGGTGCCATCTTGGAACCTTGGAGGTCAAGAAAAGAATATTCGTATAGGAAATATTCCCAAAAGAAATCATTGCAGAGAGTGGAGGGTTTACAAGGGGATAAGCATTCACCATTGGAGGACCACATTGACATTTAACATGCAATCTGTTTAGGAGTGAAGGCATGGTGATGGATGATGAACCTATAAAGAGACGTTCTTGGAAGAAAATAAATACATTGAGTGATAGACAAGAGTAGAACATAGGATGCATACATGGTAAGATGCGGGGTAGCTGAATGTTGTAGTAGTGTTAGGGTTTATAGAACTTAGTGCTAAGGGTTCTAAAGTATGTAATAAGCCTCTATATGGCATTAGAGTCTATGATAAGGGATGAACTAGGAAATCCTAGTTAGAATAGCATACCTGGGAAGATCTGTGAGAGATGATTCCTAGTCTTTTGATATGTATGGTTTGTAATGACCTATTTTAATTGTAATGTGGATACAAAAATCACTCTAAATGAATATATATATCTAAGTGTTTGTTCTTTATATCATGTTTAAGAGTGTAAACCCTCTTGTTGTGTGACTGTCATGACTCAGATATGATTCAACATACTTATTATAAATGATGCTTAGATAATTTAAAACGTTAATATGTGGATATGTATGCTGCCCTTCCACTTTTATTTTAATTAAGTAAATGTATTCTCATTCTGTAAAGCATCCCCCATAAATGAAAAAACCTTCTCACAATGATCACACAAAGGAGGGGCTCGGTGCCCATGCATGCCTCGGGTGATCACCCAGCACCCACTGGGTGATAGGCCAATGCACTTGGGGTTAGAAAGTTGTACTAAGTGTACATAAAAATTACTACATGAAGTGAATAAAGATCTAGCTTGTGAGAGATTGAAGACCTATGGTTTGAAGTTGATGTGAGCTAAAATTATGATCTCTATCATTTGTGGTACTAGAAATAAATTAGATATCTCCTTCATAAGTTGGTTGAGTTGGTGCTTGATCTTAGGGGGTTGTATCTGTTATGTTGTGGAGCCTGTTTTCATGTGTGGAAGTGTTGAAGACTATACTCTATCCATAGTTTATGGGAACATATATTGTAAGTGCTCATTTGGACTAGGTAAGGTTGTTAGATTGCATGAGGATGAATTATGGAGCTCTAAAAGTTTATGGATGCATGTAGGTAGGTGTATAATTATTTACCAGTTATGTTAGGACCATTTTGAGTGTTTTCATTATGAGTTATAGTGTTCTTTTAGTTGACCCTAGCCTTTATAGTGCAAAACCATAAGGGATAGCTATGCAAGTCTCAATGGAGAGAATTATTGATAAGTATTTGTGGCTTGGTGATGATTGGAGATGTTAGTATGATGTTTCATTGTGCTATGGGAAAACATTCAGGTTTTCATGATGATAATTTTGTAAGATATATCAATTTTGGTGAAACATGGTCAAGATGAAGAGTAGTTCCAGCTCAAATTGGATCTTCTGATGCTCACCTAAGTTGTGTAATTTGTATGGGATCTTTTGGATTTCAAGTATTTTTACACATTTATTCTAAAAGGTTTCTAAAAAATAATGAGGTCATTTCATTGTCATTTTTTTATGAATAAATGTTAAGAAGGTAAACAACTCATTATGTGTTTAAAACCCTAGCTTGAAAGTGAATTGAGAGATTTTCTTCCTAAGTTATAGAATTTCTTCCTAGCGCATACATGATTATTGGAACATGTAGAGTACTCCTACATATTTTCAAAAAGGTATGATAGAGGTTGTGGTGATGAGTGGACCCCACTCAAACAAGTGAGTTTATGAAGAAGTTTGTTTTGGTACAAGGTTGTATAAAGGAGTTACAAATTAAATGGATATTGTGTGATTTATGTGAGTTTTTATTGATATAAAAATATGTTTCAAGTCATGGTGATGCATTTACATGGTTAAATTTTATTTATTTATGTTGACTGGTCAAACGGAGGTTTTGGAGCAACTAGAAGCAGTCCCCAGTAAAATGGACATTGTAGGAGCTAAAGGAGAAGTTTGGAGGTGATTCAAGTTATGTTGGAAATATGATTAGAATATATTTATAGTTAGATACTTTATTTTTCATGATTATGAGTTTTGATATGGTTTCCAAGTCAGTTTGTGGACAAGATGATTTTTTGCTTTCTAGGACAACTGATTTTTCTGAAAGATTGAGTTGGTTGGAGCATGAGATGGATTGGGTGATGACTTATAACACCTGGAATGTGAATATGGATGAATGTTTCATCAAATGAATAAATTTTTAGGTCTTTAAAGTGTCAGGAATGGTGTAAATAGTTGCATTTGTAAAACTTCATTTTGGGCAGCCTGTTTTGGTGAAGGAAAAAGTTGATGTACTTCTAACGAGTGGATGTGTTATGAACTATAACTTGTTTTGAAGTTTCCTATATGTTATATAATTTCCATCAAGTGGTTACATGCCATAGTTAAGGTGTTATTTGATGATTTTGAAGCCAAAAAGTGAAGACAGGGTGGTGGAAACAAGTGTTTTATGAAGGTAATTAGCCATTCGGCCCATTAAATGAAATAATGTGATTGGTTGATGATAATTGAGACCATTGATGATATTTAAATGTAATTTTAAATTTTTTGGGTTATTTTTAGAGCTTTGATAAAAAATATTTTTTGTGCTAGGATATTTTTGTCATTCCAATGCAAGGGTTTTGAGGATGTTTTGTGCATGGATGAAGTGTTTTGGCTAGGCTGACCTATATGGGTCACTTGTAGTTATAAAAACTGTATGGGATGTTTTTAATAAGAATTGGTCCTATAAAATGAGGGAAAATTTTTGTGTTTTAATTTTAATCATGAAGGAGATTATAAAAGCATAGTTTTGGGTGCTTTTATTAGCTAGTTGTGTGTGTGAAAGAAGTGTGACCTAGGTGTGATAGTTTTTCAGGTGTGTGAGAATTAATGAGATCTGATAAAGTGTGTGAAAGGTTTAATAAGTACAAAAATCATGTGTGTAAGGGTTTGAATCTTTGAGAAGTGAAGAAAGAGCTAGTTTGTTAGAGATTAAAGACCTAGGGTTTGAAGGTGATGTGAGCTGAAATTATGATCTCTATCAGTTGTGGTAATGGAAATATATCAGATATATTCTTCATAATGTGGTTGAGTTGGTGATTGATCATCTTGGGGGGTTTTATCCTCCTTGTGGAGTCTGTGCTTCACAAAATTAGGGGTTGGTGCTCCTTGTAGGGTTGTAGCTCTATAAAAATAGGGGTTGGTGCTCCTTATGAGGTTGGTGCCTCAATAAATTTAAAAAATATCAATATGAAGATTGTTTTTTAGTGGGTTTTCTTCCCCTTTAGGGTTTTCCACCTATATGTTGTATCTTGTGTTGATTCGCTTGTTCGTGTTTCATTGAATATATGGTATTTGATGGTATGCACACATAAATGAATGGTTAAGTGATTTTGTTTTTTGGATAATCAATCTGAAATATGATTTCATTTTTAAAGGATTGATTCATCCCCCCTCTCAGTCCATTACATTTCCTAAAATTGGTATAAGAGTAGGTCATTTTGGAGAAGTTTGATAACTTGAAAGGAAATACTTAAAGTAGAAAAATGGCGAGTGGTTCCTCTACTGGAAAGGAACCTTTGTTTAATGGTGTGAATTATGATTTTTAGAGCTTGAGGATGAATACCTATATCAAAACTCTAGGTTTTGATGTTTTGGAAGTTGTGGAGAATTGCTACACTCTTCCTACCATTACTCCAACTATTGATGCAGAGAAGAAGACATGTAGTAATAAATCAATGGATTTTATTGTCATCATTTGTGGTCTTGGTGAATATGAGATAGGAAAGGTAATGCACTACAAGTTAGCAAAAGAGGCATGGGAGAAACTATAATTTTTTCATGAAGGTGACTCAAAAGTTAATAATTTCTAAGCTTCAAACATTTATAAATTAGTTTGAGTGTCTCAAGATGAATAATGAGAATTCTATTGCTGCATATCTTCTTAGATTTGACAAAGTGGTCAGCAATATAAAATGGTTAGGTGAAGATGTGAAATAAGTTATTATTCAAAAGGTTTTGAGGTCACTAACTCCTAATTTTTACTCTAAACTATCTACTATAGAAGAGGAAAAGGATCTAACAACTTTGAAGATGGATGAGTTACATGTTATTTTTAATGCTTATGAGATGCAAATATGTGATTTCAAACCATCTAAGAGAGATATTTCCTTCAAATTTGAAATAAAGGTTAAAAGAAAGAAGGTGAAGGATGATGATGGTACTTTTGAAATTGAAGATGAATAGCTCTTTTCCATGATGTCTATAATATTGAAGCCTGGATCTTGTAAGTATAGAGGTAAACTTCCATTTGAATGTTTTAATTGTGGTGAAGTAAATCATTTTTCTACTAAGTTTCCTCATATGCATGAAAATGAAGATGAAGAATATCATGAAACTAATCATAGC
This sequence comes from Taxus chinensis, assembly GCA_019776745.2. Lineage (NCBI taxonomy): Eukaryota > Viridiplantae > Streptophyta > Pinopsida > Cupressales > Taxaceae > Taxus > Taxus chinensis. The sequence continues at coordinate 42,161,552 of CM034152.1, read as the reverse complement.
AAGAAGAATGTCAAGTTTGGTAAACCTAAGAAGAAATTTAAAAAGTTTAACTTTAAAAGAAGGAAAAAAGAAGTATTTATATAAATGAAGATGGTGAATTATTTGATATTAGTAGTGGTGTTTAAAATTTAGAATCTGAATCAGATCATGAGGATATAGGAAGTGAGCTTTTTTTCATGACTAATGATGTAAAAATGTTTTCTAGTAATGGCCCTTCATTTTTAAGAGATTTGATATCAGGTTATCCCAGTTATTCTGATGAAGATGAAGTGGAAGAAAAATATGATTTTGAAGGTATTCAAAGATAACTAAAGCATACTAAAAAAGAGAACAAGAATCTAATTTTGTAGGTCAAGGACTATGAAAATAAAATTCACAAGCTAGAAGAGAAGTACAAGGCTCATTCAAGAAAACAAAACGGGTCAATCAGATTATTAGAAGAAAAAATAAAGTATCTTGTTTCAAGTTTTCAAGATAAAGAAAGAGTGTGTTCAAAATTTAAAGAAGATATATAGTTCCTAAGGGTTGAGATACTAGATGCTAGCAAGAAGAATATGTCCTTTTAGAAGTTTAGAAAAGTTCCAATGATCTAGATGATCTACTTGGAAAAAAAAGATCAACAGGTGATAGAGCTAGTTTGGGCTACAAAGAGGAATCTAAAGTCAAGAAAGTGAAGCAAGAAGACATGGTTATAAGTAAGGAAGTAGGTGAAGCTAGCATCAAGTAAAATAAGAAGGAGACTCTCATCAAAGACAATGAAAAATCAAGGCTAATTAGGAAGCCTAATGCTTCAAGGTATGAGAGATATTTCAATGGTCATTATTTTACTTGTAATGGATTTGGTCATAGGGAAAAAGAGTGTAAAAATTACTCTAGCTATGATCATCCATGGAGGGAAAATATAATTGAGTTTTCTAAAAGTTTTGTGTGCTACAATTGTAATAAACAAGGTCATGTTGCTAGATTCTTCTTGTATGATCCACCTAGTTAAGATGAAGGTCACAAGAGGAAGAATCCAATAGTTTATTACAACTCTCATGAGATTGGTCATGTGGTAACAGTTTTCTTTCATGCCTAATCAAGACAAAAAAGAGGGGTCAAGGTTCTAAAGTGTAAGGAGGTATCTTTCAAAGGCCTAAAATGCATAATTACAACCAATGAAGAGTGTAGAAACCTAGAAGAGATCACGGTGTTTCACCAAGAACAAATGTTGATGGAAGGAAAGGGATAAATCAAGGATTAGATCAGAGGAAAGAAGGAGACATAGTTCTACATATTTCTAAGAGGGCTTGGGACCTTTTCAAGACCTTCTTTTAGGTATTTATGATGTTCATATGCCTAGACTATGATTCTTAGAGGTATATTATCCCATATGAATAATTGGAGTGAGGGGGAGTTGTCTTGGTTAGTGTCTATGTATCCTCCTTAAGGATAAGGTTTATTATTTCATGTTATTTTGCTTGGTATTTTATGTTCATATGGTTGTTCAAACTGTATTGGTCTAGGTCTTAGTCCTAGTGTCTCAAATAGAGTATGCTTGTGTTTACAAGTCAATGATTGCATTATCATGATGAATTGTTATACTGAGATGACTCAATATGTGCAAGGGTTATGTTGTGGTCACATAAGTGATTTTTTGTTTCATGTCATTCATGAAAAGATCCTCTTTTAGTTTTAGTTAGTTTATTGGTAGTGTTGAATGAGTCCTTGGACTGTGGTGCCCCATGATGTCAAGTCTGAGTCAAGTGGAGTATTTGTGTTTTTCATGAGTTGTAAAGGAAAGTGTCAATTATGTCTAAGAGTCCATTATGATTGTGCAGATATTTTATTATCTCATAAGGTTATTTAAGAAGGTCATGAGTCATAAAATATACATTCACATTAAGAAGTCTATGATTTGGTCTAAATGAGTGGTTTGAGCATGTCCATTGAATTATGGGTCATTGGGTCTCATGTTATGAGCTTCAAAGGATGTAGGTGCATCTAAGAAGGAGATTGAAAATGTGATGAGTCACCAAGTGTGAGGATTTGATCAAATTTTTATGACAAACACGGACTACGATTAAGATATGGTCAAAGAGAATGTGCTCAAGTGGAGTCTAAGATTGTTCCAGGTATGCTATTGGAGTTATTTCTCTTCAAACATGCCAAAATGTGCTCAGGAATGTAAGAAATGAAATTTCAGCATTGATGATTAAGTTTTGGCCGTTGAAGTCAAAGTTTAATATTTTTTTTAGCTTGTTTATCTTAACTGAACTTTTATTGCACACATTAAGTGGTATGGAGGAAATGATGAATTTGAAGGTGAAAATGTAGATTCAAGTGCTAAATTTTTTTAGAAATCATCTATACTATGTGGGCCCCATGATTCAAGTGGTTTCATAGCTAGATGAAGTCATAATTTGCTGGAGTGCATGAAAGTATTGATATTTTTTAGTGAAGAGTCTAAAGACCTCATTTTGGATGTGTATTTTCAAAACTCGGCATGTTTCTTTTGGAGTATGATTTTAAGGTTCATGATGGAGCCTAAATATCCAAAAGGGTATCTGAATCAGGTAATATGTCACTATAGTTGTGTCTACATCAAAATTTGATTGTGATTCCATCCAAAATCAGGGCTAGCAGACTATGACTATGTATTTGATGATGTGAAGAAGAAATAGTAAGATTTTGATGAAATTTATGACCCTATAGGGCATGGATAATAATTTCAAACCTATGAATGGGGGAAAGGTGATAGAATAAGGTTAAAATTTGAGATAGTTTGATCTTATGCGATTCTTGAAACCTTAAGACTATGTTGGAGCATTTATGATATGTCACGGGTCTGTAAGTGACTTCTTCTGTGCTCCGAGTATTTCCTATTGGTATGCTTGAGTATAATGGGTTAGAGACTATCCTCTAAAGAGGAGAATGTTGGCCTATAAGTTTTTAACTCACTCAAATATGAAGATCACAGTAAAAGAAAGATGAATTTCTCCTTGCTAGTGATGATAAGGAAAATTATGAAAGTTACAGGTATGAAATGCTTCTAATAAACTCACAAAGGTGTTATTGACATTTATTTGTTTATCTAAAATGTTTGGATACTATCAAAAGAGTTTTTATTATGTAACTAAGTGATTTGGTTTGCATACATTCCTCAAAGTTGTGAGATTTTGTACACAGTATGCTCAAAGGTTAGTTTTGAGCATATACAAGTGCATGTTATGCTTATGGGGCAGAGTATGTTGTATCTACAAGTATAAAGTGTATGGATATTTATTTGTGCTTGTATAATTGATCTAGAAGGAATATCATAAGCATGACAGGGTGTTTGAAGTCTAAAATTGCTAAAGGAAGTGTGTATGAGATCTTAGAGAGCCAAATTTGCAGTCTGTTAAGCTATAAGCTAAGAGAAAGGCAGGGTATGATGATTCCTCAGGTGAAAGGTTTGTGTTAATATCATTTATGAAATTTTATTTTAGATGAATTCAAAGTGGTCTACAAGGTATAAAAGTGTATATCATCCCTAAGTGCAAGTGAGTGACTTGTGGACTATCCTATGACTCTGAATGCTTATTCTTTCTCCAAAAGTACATCCTACAGACATGTGGGTACTTGTTTAGTAATGATGGAAGTGGTTTTAAAGAGGATACATTTTATTAAATTATTATTTAGGTTGAGAAAGGTAATAATTTTGAGGAATAGTGAATGACTTGGTATGTTAAGTCATGTTTAAGGCAATTTTGATGAATCAAGAGATCAGTAGGTCTGAGAGGATGCTACAGTGTTGTATAAAGATTAAAATTTTTCCTAGGTGTGTAAAGAGTATTCATGAAAGGGGGAGTCCATGTTTCAATCCTTGAAGTTGCTCTTGGTGTATTCAAATGCTTGAAGAATTAATTTTCTTGACACATTTGAAGTTAGAGTTGAAAGTAAGATTGATGTCTTGATGATTTCCAGTATGAATAGATGATGCTACAGGTGGATGAGGTGTATATGTACCTACTAAGAAAAGGGGGCATGGTATCTTCCTATAGAAGGTAGAAATGATGTTTTCAAGAAATTTAAGGTATGTTATGAAGTATTTATTCCAAGAAAAAGTGTGTTGAGCTTATGAAATGCATTATCTCAGTCAAATATGACTATGAAGGATTGGGAAAGAGCTTTATGACAGTGTCAAAGTGGGTGAGTCAATTTCTTGACACAATATCAAGGTAAGAAGTCTATTTTTTTGGTTTTATACTAGATATGGTAGTGTTAAGTCCAGGGGGAGATGGTATTCCTTTTCATGATGTGAATCATGCTTGTAAGCTTGACAAAGTGTGTCCTAAAATCACTAAAGAGTCTATTATGGGACCTATGCTCTCAATGAAGGATGTTGACAAGAATTAGGTGACTAAAATTTTTTTTGTGCCCTATCAAGTTGGTGTAAGCCCAAAATTTAAATTAAGAATTAAGTTTTAACTCTCATTCACCATTTTTGGCATGTTTCTCAGAGTGCATGCTTCAAGTATAGGTCTGGTACAACGATTCCATAATGGCAGAAACAAATTTTGGAGGAAAAATTGCATTTTTTTGTATGCTTAGAGGTGGATGATGGTGTAATTTATCCTATAAAGAGGTAATATGTAACTTTATTCATGATTTATGGCATTTTTAGATGATATTTTTTTTATTCCCATGGGGCGCTTAGTGTCTCCATGCTTGAAAAGAGGCTAAAATTAGTTTTTGAGTGCAATTTAAAGATTTTTAACTTGTTTGAGACCTTTGGTTGATGTTTACAACCAAGAGGTGATCCTATGAAGTTGAGAAATATGAATAACATGTTTGTATAAGTATGCATTTTTCATTAATGTAAAAGGGGGAGAAGTTCATGTGGTTTTTCATCAATTACAAAGGGGGAGATTGTTGGCATGCTACTGCATAGGTGTTGTCATTCATGAAAAACCTAACTAATGAAAACATGGATGATGGAATAGGGTTAGAAAATTCTATGGATGATGATTCAGATGTGTTCATGGTGGTATTAATTGATTCAGTGAGGATGGATTGTCCTAGCAATCCTATTTAGGTGATCCAACTATCCTAGGTGACAATGTATGATGGTATAAAATTCTTGGTTGCTTGAGAAGCATGTTAGAATGATGGAGAGAATGTTTTGGGAGTGCTTGGGAACTCAAATGCATTTCAGGGTGAAGATATAGTTTGGTAAACATGTTGCAGGTGCTCATTTAGACCAGGTAAGGTTGTTAAATTGCATGAGGATGAGTTATGGAGCTATAAAAATTTATGGATGCATGTAGGCATGTGTATAATGACTTAAAAGGTATGTTAGGACCATTTGGAGTGTTTTCATGATGAGTTATGGTGTTATTTCAATTTACCCTAGCCTTTTTAGTGTAAAACCCTAAGGGCTAGCTATGCAAGTCTCAGTGGATAGAATTATTTAGAACTATCTGTGGCTCGATGATAATTGGAGATGTTATTAGGATGTTTCATTGTGTTGTGGGAAAACATTCAGGTTCCCATGATGATAATTTTTCAAGATATGTCAATTTTGGTGAAACGAGGTCAAGATGAAGATCATTTCCAGCTCGAATTGGATCTTCTGATGCTCACCCTGATTTGTGTCATTTGCATGGGATATTGTGGATTTTAGGGATGTATATAAATTTATTCTAGAATGTTTCTTAAAAATAATGAGGTCATTTCATTGTCATGTTTTTATGAATGAATGTTAAGAAGGTAAAACACTCATTATGTGTTTAAAACCCTAACCTGAAAGTGAATTGAGAGATTTTATTCCTAAGTTCCATACTTTATTCCTAGTGCATGCATGATTATTGGAACATGTAGAGTACTCATACATATTTTCAAAAAAGTATGATAGAGGTTGTGGTGATGAGTGGACCCCATTCAAACAAGTGAGATTCTGAAGAAGTTTGTTTTGGTACAAGGTTATATAAAGGAGTTGCAAACTAAATGGCTATTGTGTGATGTATGTGAGTTTTTATTGATATAAAAAATATGTTTCAAGTCATGGTGAGGCATTTACATGGTTAATTTTTATTTATTTATGTTGATTGGTCAAAGGGAGGTTTTGGAGCAACTAGAAGCAGTCCCCAGTAAAATGGACATTGTATGAGCTAAAGGAAAAGTTTGGAGGTGATTCAAGTAATGTTGGAAATATGATTAGAATATATTTATAGTTATATACTTTATTTTTCATGATTATGAGTTTTGATATGGTTTCTAAGTCAATTTGTGGACAAGATGATTTTTTGCTTTCTAGTACAACTGATTTTGCTAATAGATTGAGTTGGTTGGAGCATGAGATGGATTGGGTGATGCCTTATATCACTTGTAATGTGAATATGGATGAATGTTTCATCAAATGAATCATTTTTTAGGTCTTTAAAGTGTCAAGAATGGTGTAAACTAGTTGCATTTGTAAAACTTCATTTTGGGCAGCTTGTTTTGGTGAAGGAAAAAGTTGATGTACTTCTAACCAGTGGATGTGTTATGAACTATAAATTGTTTTGAAGTTTTCTATATATTATATAATTTCCCTCAAGTGGTCACATGCCATAGTTAAGGTGTTATTTTATGATCTTGAAGCCAAAAGTTGAAGATAGGGTGGTGGAAACAAGCATTTTGTGAAGGTAATTAGCCATTAGGTCCATTAAACAAAATAATGTGATTGGTTAATGATAATTGAGACCATGGATGATGTTTAAATGTAATTTTTTTTTTTTGTGATTTTTAGAGATTGGATAAAAATATTTTTTGTGCTAGGATATTTTTGTCATTCCAATGCAAGGGTTTTGAGGATTTTTTGTGCATGGATGAAGTGTTTTGGCTAGGCCGACCTATATGGGTCACTTGTAGCTATTATGAAAAGTACATGGGATGTTTTTTAATAAGAATTTATCATGGAAAATAAGGAAATTTCTTTTTGTTTGAATTTTAATAAATAAGGAGCTTATAAAAGCATAGTTTTGGGTGCTTTTATTAGCTAGTTGTGTGTGTGCAAGAAGTGCGACCTAGGTGTGATAGTTTTTCAGTTGTGTGAGAATGAATGAGAGATATTAAAGTGTGTGAAAGGTTGAAGAAGGAAAAAAATCATGTGTGTAAGGGTTTGAATCTTTGAGAAGTGAAGAAAGAGCTAGTTTGTCAAATATTAAAGACCTAGGGTTTGAAGGTGATGTGAGCTGAAGTTATGATCTCTATTAGTTGTGGTAACAGAAATATATCAGAGATATTATTCATAATGTGGTTGAGTTGGTGATTGATCATATTGGGGGGTTGTAGCCTCCTTGTGGAGTCTGTGCTTCACAAAATTAGGGGTTGGTGCTCCTTGTATGGTTGTAGCTCTACTAAAATAGGGGTTAGTGCTCCTTGTGGGGTTGGTGCCTCAATAAATTTAAAACATATCAATATGAAGATTGTGTTTCAGTGGGTTTTCTTCCCCTTGAGTGTTTTCCACCTATATATATATTTTATTGTGTTGATTCTCTTATTCATGCTTCATTAAATGTATGGTATTTGATGATATGCACACATAAATGAATGGTTAAGTGAATTTTTATTTTGGATAATAAATCTAAAATAAGATTTAATTTTGAAAGGACTAATTAACCCCCCTCTTAGTCCATTCTGTTTCCAACATTTTTGACTGCTTTCCTTTCTCCTACTTTCCCCAAAAGTTTTTTTCTCTCTTCATTCCCTTCTCTAACTTTTTTCTCATATATTGTTTATTAATGTTCTTTCCATTTGTACTCCTCTGCATCGTTCATTCTTTTTCTTCCTCTGAGATATCCTCCCTCACCTCTTATATACTCATTTGTCCCATTCTTCTATAGTTCTCTCATGTTGTGACCCTTTCTACCCTTATATAATTGTTTCTAACCTCCCCTTAACATTTTTCATCAACACCTTCCATTTCATATTTCACTCTCTTTTTTGTCCTCCGCTTTCTCCCCACATATACCCATTTTTGTGCATTCCTAAACACCTCACCATCCTACATCATTCCCTATAAATATATTTACCGTCTTCATCCTATGCTCTTTTTCTCTTTCACCTCAACATTTATTCCCCACTCATCTTCATCCTTATCCTCATCTTGTATCTCTCCACCCCTATTTCACCCAATACCACTCCTCCTTCATTTCATCTTTTTACATTTCTTCTTCTATCCAATCTCAACTGGATAACATCACTTACATTCAATTCCTCCATTTTCCCTACACCATGTCTACTCTCTTCCTCTCCTTTCTCCCATTATTCATATTTTTCACTTTTCCCATTCACTCTTCCATTTACTTCCACTTATTTTCCTTACCACTACCATCGACAAAAAATCCTCCACAACCTCTCACTCACTTATGTTTCTCATCTTGTTCTCCTCCTTTTTCTTCTATTTAATCTTATTTTTCAATAATCATTCTTCATCTTCCTCATCCCTTCCATATTCTTCCATATGCATCTCCACACGGTCTATTCCATATTCCTATCCCTCACAACTATTATGTTTATTCCATGATTATGTCCTTTTCACATTTTTTCCTCCTTACCATTTCATCTTCATTCTCTTCCCCTCTTAACTTGTTCCTTTCTCATCAGCCATCTTCTAAAATTTTCTTTGCATACTTTTAGACTTGTTTCCATCTCCCTCCATCACCATATATTATCATCTTTTGTTTGTTATTTACTTACTACTACATCACTCCTATCACCCCATCATAATTTTTTACCATTGCATTCATATCCTCTATCTTCCATTGGATTCTTTCTCACCTTTCCATATCCTTTTCACATTCCGTACATATCTTCTTTTCTCCAAATCACTTTCCTCTTTTCCTCACTATTAAAATATAGACCAATCAAACCTTTCTCACCATGCTTCAGTCCCTCACCTCACATCACAACTAATTGAATGCATTCCCTTTATAATCCCCACACCCCATACATCCATCACCTGTCCATTATCTTCCTTTTTGAATAATCACTTGCCTCTAAATTGTTGGTAATTTTTATCTCATCTTTTCAAGAAACTAGATGTTCCATTTTTCACCTTTATTAACCACTCCTTCCCATTCTCTCCTCTCTCTATTCACTTCTCTTTAAGTCCCTCAACACTTCATACTATTAATATTTTTTCCTTCACATATCATTCTCACCTCATACTCAAGGTCGATTGAATTATTTCCTCATTTGTCTACCCATGATGATACATTCCTCACCACCCAATTTTTTTCCTCATCTACAAACCATTCATATTTTTCCTTCCCATCCTTGAAAATCACTAAATTTCACCCCTTCATTCCATTTCCATTCTCTTCCTCATCAAATAATCCCTTACCTCCTGAATTCTTATGATCTCTATCTCATATTTATGAGAGACTAGTTGTTTATTTCATCCTCACCTACTCTCTCAAGGGGAAATAATCATATCCACCTCTAATCGTTTGATCTAGGGTGGTTTGTGTTAGAGGATACCATAACACTCATCATCCATCACCATCTATTCTCAAAAGAAAAATTTTTGTTCTACTTTTTTCTTAGAGGATACTCTTTTCTTCATCTGAAACCTCCTCAATCACCAACAATGCTACTAGGGGAATGATATCATTAAATAGTCATATCTTGGGAAATCAATCTAGTGATCCTTTCACACTCTATTAAAGCGACCCATCGATCAAAATTTCCAAGAAAATATCCATCTTGTGTAATTAGCTTATCGATCCCTTCACAAATTTATGAAATGGCTCATTGATTATCATTCCCAAACCCTTGGCTACTAGGGGCATCTTAATCTATATATTTGGTCTACTTTCTATGAAAGGGAAATACTATCATAGCACCCTTACAAAGAGTGGAAAATGTATACATAATTTTTTTTCATCCCGTCCCTTACATCATTCCCACAAAAATTCATAAAAAATTAATTGATGTTAATCAATTAATTAACCTCCATTATCACTTGATCAAATCCTACACCTCACTTTTCCATATCAGCATCCACCTCACTCTCCATATCATCATACACATCACATGCCACATAAATTTCCCACTACCAAATTAAATATCCACATTTATTTTCCATGTCTCCCACTTCCAAATTAAATATTATTATCCATTTTCCAAGTCTTTTATTACCAAATTAAATAAATTATCTATTTTCCGAGTCTTCTTATTCAATTTCCATGTCTCCCACTTTCGAGTTAAATATTATTATCCATTTTATAAGTATTCCATCACCAAATTAAATATTATTATCCATTTTCCAAGGCTTCGTATTCATTTTCTATGTCTCCCACTTCTGAATTAAATATTATTATTTATTTTCCAAGTCTTTGTATTCATTTTCTATGTCTCCCACTTTTGAATTAAATATTATTATCCATTTTCTAGGACTTCATATGCATTTTCAATTTCCTCCACTATCGAATTAAATTTTCTAATTCACCCATTTTCAGAGTGCAAGACTAATTTCAAATCTTAATTATTTAAGTTACCTTAATTAATCTCATCTTGAAAAATAATAAATAATATCCTTATCCATCTCCCGACACATGAATACTTGAGATAAGTAAGTCCCATTATGCTCTTTTGTTCTTCCCTAATTTAGAGCAATTATAATGCTTATATGAATTCATAATCTTGACATGTTCTTAAATCATCTCCCTTCCACATCAAGAAAAGTTCAAAGCTAAGTTGTTATATCAATCATGGAATGAAGGTATTCCATGTTGGAGCAGCTACATTATCACCATATTTGGGCCCATCCGTTTCATTTACGTAATCCAAGGTGTATGGAGAAGGTTGAGAGGTAATATTGTTATGTTTGCATTGTAAGCATTTCCTTTGTGTTATTTAATATTTTTACTCTACACAAGGTCATTCAAAGGTTGGATTTTAGTAGTCATAGTAACCATGGGCACACTATTTTGTCTATAGGGGATGTCATCATGTTTAGGCACATTAAGAGCTAGAGGTTTGCTTTGGGTGACATGGTTTAAGGGGACCTTATCACTGACGACATCCAATGCATTATCCATAGGTTTAAAATACGTAATGACACTAGAAGAAATACATGTAAGAGGATAATGATGTCTATCATGAATATATATAGAAGATATATAAGTGTTAGTATTGGCTACTGATACAAGAGAAAGATAAGAATCACTAATAATAACATCATTTGTACATGTACGAGAGAGAGTAGAGATACATGAATAAAAGTAGCGTTTTCAAAAGTAAAAATAGTAACATCATTGTGTGTAGCAATATAATTATGAACATCAACATTAATAGAAATAGAGACGTGACTATAAATAACTACATTATTAGAAATATCATCATTATGAGTAATATCATCATTAAGAGCCATATCATTACCATAAGAAATAACATTTTGAAGAGTAAGAACATCATTGTGAGAAATAATATTGTTGAGAGGGTGTGAATTATCACGAGCATCAAGAAAATTAGTAAAATCATCTAAAATAATAAGATCATTATCACATGGAATGTCAGTGTCACTATTGTAGACACCCAAAATTGGGACGATACCCTTTAGGTCCCTTTTTATTACATACCCCCTTATCATGAACCCTTTCACATATTTTTATTAATATAATTACGTATATTATATTAATTATTACCTCACCCCTCCACCTCACCTCTCTACCTCACCTTAGACCCATTCCAAGCCCATTTAATAAAAAAGACTGAGTCATCACTCCCCCCAAACCAGCTGAGAATTCTTCTAAACCTAAATATTAATTACCAACTACCTCTCCCACCAATTTCCCTGTGTGATTTAATGAGAATCAAGACTCCTAACCCAAAACCATTCTTGACTCACACCAAAAATGGAGAGAAAAGGTTATTTTTAGCAAATAAGACTATTTCTCCCTAACCAACACTGGTTATTCCTTGGCCAACACCGGTCAAGGAATCGTCATCGGTTCCTTTAAATAAGCATTTTAAACTCTTTTCCTGGGTTCTTCTTTTGGTTGGAATTCTCTGATCTCACATCTTTGGGATTTAATTGACACCTTGACAATCAACTGAGCACCAAAGCATCAAACTCTCCACTAACAACCAATCTACGACTTCATAGGCTTGAACCATTCGCATGAAGAAACACTCAACCTTCGCTACAACAAAACTTGATCTCAGCTCATCTCTCCTACTCACACCCACCAACCACCACCTTCTACCAATCTCTGGATCTCTGATAAAAATTCTTAACCAAGGTTATTGATTTCATTAGCTTTGGTTTTAGATCCTTTATCTTTTTCTAATCACCTCCTTCCTCTCTTAGATACCTTATGTAGCCCATTCACCTGACACCCTACCAACTGGAACCACTCTTGCCTTTCTAACCACCCCTTTTACCCCTGTTGATTATTCACCTAAATTCCTACACCCTACCTAAGACCTTCCCAATACTCTGTGCAATCAAAGAGAGCCCAAATCAACCTCCTTTCTACCTTTGAAACTCAATTTCCCCTACCGTGATTAGTTACCCAACCGATCCCGGCTATAACCAGTGATTGACATCAGTTCCCCAAGTGACGTCGGTCTCTGTGTCTAGAATTTTCCCCTTAGACCATCGAGCTCATTCCTCCACCCAAAAACTCTCCAAAACCTCCCAAGACTTCACTCAGACCTTCTTTCTACCCTCTGTCATACCTATAGACCCTGACAACCGACCATTCTCCTAGATTTAATCTTATATTTGTCATTTAGATTAGATTTAGACTATTGTGTTGTGTGAGATACCCAAATCATATAACTATAGTAGGACTTTCCATTTCATGATATTTATCAACATTAATTTGTATTAAGACGTGGATTGATAACCTTCGAGGAAGTACCCCGCTTCCCTAGATCTAGTTCACGCTAGGAAATCCACTGACCTATTTTATTAACTCTATTTTGTGGTCTTGGTTTGCTTCTCAGGTAGTCCTTCCAAGACAAAAAGGAGTGCTCTACAATCAGCTTGGTCTTCAACAATGGTGCACAACCTCTTCATGACCTCCAGGTATTCCTCATGTACCTTACCTTTACCTTTTAAATCATTTTTTCATACGGTACTCCTATGTGGTGAAACATTTTGTCACACCCAGTGGGACCCTCATCATTTATGGGTTCCTTATATTCATTTAGGATTGCATTTCTAATTGTTTCATTTCTAAAAATGTTCACTAAATCTCTCCTTGGTAACATTCTTTCTTCTATTTTCTCTAAAAGTCACATTTCATTTGGTGCAAATTAAAACAAATCATTCTTTCTTCTTTCTTGCTTGCATTAGTGAAAGTCATACTCTATTCCTATTCACTATTAATTTCATCCAATCTCAATATTTCGATTTGGGTTTAAAATTGTTGCATTGCATCCTGTGTATTCTTGCATTTAGCTCACATAGTCTAATTAGCAATCAAATATAATGGAGGTCATGACCGGTTGATGATTGGGTAATTAAGTGTAGTCCACTTTTGCACACACTTTTCCAAATCACTCAAATAAACAACACATTTCAAAACATTCCCCAAATCCCAGGAAGAAGCTATCAAGGATTTCAAACACCGTTGATAGTGGGCCCCGACCGGTGTTCTGGCCTGGATTTGTCATATCAGAGCTTGGACCTCATGTACCGAAAGGTATATCCAGGATGCCCCTCACGAAAAATCCTTGAAACCATCCATAATTGGCTTCTAGGTACCTTATATCCACTCCTTTCTATATATTAACGGCCAATCCTAAGGCTTAAGCCATCAAAGCACTAAAATCTTATTTCTAGGATAACGTGTTTGTTAGATTTTGCTTGTTGGATTTGTGAATTTCTTTCTTGTCTTCTACTATTTGAGGTGTGAGATCGTATTTCATCAGTTTCTTTCTTTTTTTTCACACTCGGCCATCACAATCAATTTAATTCTAGTTCTCTGAGTGTGTTAGATTGGAATTGATGTACACAGCCCAGTTCTCAACTTCTTTTGACCAAAATCTTGCTTAGAAATTTCAAATTTCTTAAGTTTAGATCTAATCTTCCCTACCAGCATCGGTTCAGCAACTAACACATCGGTTATTCTACCTGATCATTCAACAACCGGTATCAGTCTCTCCTTTCTGATTTTTTGTCAAAAATAACGAGCTAATTTCACCTTCTACTACATTTTCCAAATTTTTATTTTAAGTTTCTAATCATTTTTCCAAAAGTTTGTTTATGAGTTTCTTTCATTTTTACATAGCCCAAAGTACTGTTTTTCCATCCTTACGTATGGTTTGGACTCGTCAATAGGCAAAATCTCTTACTTTCCATGCAAGTTGTATACCCTTGCCCTCTAGCCCTTCACCACCTTCCATTTCATCTCTAATGGATCCTAATTATTTTGCGAATGTACCCATAGGTGATGACAAATTCACTAGATTCCTTGATCATAACACCAAGGCCCTTGTAACATTACCTTGCCACTTCTTCCACCCATGACTCATCATAAGTTTATCCCCTTTATGGAATTCCCACTTCCATGCCCACCATTTTTAGCATCTCCGGTACATCGGGAAATGCTAATTTGGCCACCCAAACTACTCTAGCTTTGTTTAATCCTATTTTGCAACCACCTACTTCTCACATAACCTCTCTATCCTTGACATATTCTCTCCCAATGTCATCTACAATATCCATATCCACTCCCTATATTATATCATCATCAATATCTTATGTACCTATTCTTGCACAATCACCGATTGTATCGACCTCTTCCACTCCATTTCAGAATTTGGTAGTCTCTATTCCCCAAACTCTTCCACATGTCGCCATGAGGATATTTCCATAAGCCCCTCCCACTTCCACCTTACCTCAAATGTAACCCATCTCCTCAATTACATATTCAGGGTATATTCCCTCCTCGTCCACTACTTCCTACCTACCTATGTCTCAATTCACGTACTCAGCACCACCACATACTGGTGTGCCTTTTACAACCCATTCATCTTATCAAGCTTACACCTTAGGGGGAATCCCTCAATCAAACCCCACAACTGATCTCATTAAAATGATGATGGATAAAATGCAGATGCTTGAGGCCTCAATTTCTGGGTCCCGTAACATCTTAACATATGATGAGATTTGTAACGAACCCATCCATCCCTCTATACCTATTCATCCATATCCCGCGCAATGGGAGCTACCTAAATTCAACTGCTTCAAAAATAAGGAGGAACCACAACAACACTTGCATTCATTTAGACACACTTGTTACCTAATAGGACATGATGATGCCTTACTCCTTTGTACCTTTCCCATGTCCC